>JBBGZY010000110.1:600000-1002500 GCA_037952925.1 Lithobates clamitans
CGCAGTGCCCCAGTGTGAAAGCACTCTGGTTTTCATACTGGGACTGCAGATGAGGCATTTTCGGGCGCTTTACAGGCGTTATTTTTATCGCTAAAGCGCCTGAAAAACGCCTCCAGCCTGAAAGGGGTCTAAAGGAATTTTTTTCCCTAAAATAAAAAAATATATATATACTAACATGCTCAGTGCAAGGATTTTGCACAGAGTGGCCCCTTTTCTCCTTATCTGGAGTCCCCCCGCCGATGTCTGCATGTTTTTCCTCTTGGTGCCCCAGAGCAAGCCATGTGCTAAGGGGGAACCCTTGTGAGCATGCTCCTGAGGGAGGCTGTGTGTGTCCATAGACATAGATCGGCAGGTGCATGCTGGGTAGCCAGCATGCACGGAATACATCAAGAGATAATATCCGGCTTCAGATGCCCACACAGGAGATGGCCACGGTCTGCTTGGAATTTATAAAGTAAGAAAACACTGCTGCAAAAATGCTAAACAGACATTTGTATACAGAATAACATTAATAGAACACAAGAAAAATGAGCAGTAAAGTGGTATTTTTATCTAAAAATTACAATTTCGGCCAGAACACCTATAGGTACAGTAAATATCTCCTAAATGCGATGCATATCAGCACCTTATGATAAACTGCCCGGGACCCGATTTTTTTTTTCTTTTTTATGCGGTTTACTACCGCTCTAAGATGCCGGCTCCTGGACTCAAAGCTGGTTGAAGAATCAGCTCAAGTGAGGACATCGCTGGATCCCTGGGACAGGTAAGTGTCTTTATATTAAAAGTCAGCAGCTACAGGATTTGGGGGGGAGGGGGAGTGGACTGGAGCTCCTCTTTAACCACTGGGGCAGTGCGGCTCTCGTTCTGGGTGGACTTCATACGACAGCCTCCCAATACGACCATTCTCGTGCGCCCCTAGGGGCGCGGCCGCGCTGCAAGGACACGGCCCGACCCCGATCTGTGTAAAGAGCCGTGGGTCTTTAACCATGTGATTGGCTGTGTCCAATCACAGCCGGTCACATGTAAACATGGAGATGCCGGTAATCGGTGCTCCTCGCCTCACACTGACAGAGTGTGAGGAGAGAGCCGATCAGAGGCATCTCCTCACAGGGGACAGCTAGGTATGTAATCAGGGCACCTGCCGATCTTGTGCAGTGCTGCCCATCAATGTCACCTATCAGAACCCATAAGTGAAGGAGAAAAATTACTTATTTACAAACTTTACTGACTGAAAAGAAAGAAATTTTTGGCCTTTTTTTGGGGGGAAAAAAAAAACCCAGGAGCGATTGACCGCTTGCCGACCAGCTCACGCCGATATACGTCGGCAGAAGGGCATGTACAGGCAGATTAATGTACCTGTACGTTGCCCTTTAAGAAGTGGTTTGCGGGCGCAACCTCCGGGTGATCGCGGGTCCCGTGGACTTTATGTCCATGGGGATACCCGCGATCGTCTCACAGAGAGTTAGAATGATCACAGCTCCCTGTAATCAGGAGCGGTGATCAGTGTCGTGTCACACATATCCCCTCCCCCCCACAGTTAGAATCACTCCCTAGGACACACTTAAGCCCTACAGCGCCACCTAGTGGTTAACCCCTTTACTGCCAGTCACATTTACACAGTATTTAATGCATTTTTAATTGCACTGATCGCTGTATAAATGTGAATGGTCCCAAAATCATGCCAAAAGTGTTTGATGTGTCCGCCATAATGTCGCAGTCACGATAAGAATCGCTGATCGCCGACATTACTAGTAAAAAAAAAAATTATTAATAAAAATGCCATAAAACTATCCCCTAATTTGTAGATGCTATAACTTTTGCGCAAACCAATCAATAAAGGCTTATTGCAATATTTTTTTTAGCAAAAACATGTAGAAGAATATGTATCGGCCTAAACTGAGGTTTTTTATATATTTTTTGGGGATATTTATTATAGAAAAAAGTAAAAAATAATGTTTTTTCACAATTGTCGTTATTTTTTTGTTTATAGCACAAATAAAAACCGCAGAGATGATCAAATAGCACCAAAAGAAAGCTCTATTTGTGGGGGAGAAAAAAAAAAAAAAAAAAGGACGTCAATTTTGTTTGGGAGCCACGTCGCACGACCGCGCAATTGTCAGTTAAAGCGCAAAAAGTGCTCTGGTCTTTGGGCAGCCAAATGGTCTGGGGCTGAAGTGGTTAAATGCCAGCAAAAGAAAGCTCTATTTGTGTGAAGAAAAAGATAACAATTTCACATGGTTACAGTGTAGCATGGTCATTCAAAGTGCGACAGCGCTGAAAGCTGAAAAATGGCGTGGTCAGGAAGGGGGTGTAAGTGCCCTGTATTGAGGCGGTTAAAGAGGATTTTCAGGCTGTATGGAAAAAAAATAAAATTAAAAAAAAAGTCAGCAGCTACAGATACTATAGCTGCTGTATTTTAATAAAAGGACACTTACCTGTCCAAAGATCCAGTTCCATCCTCACCCGAGCTGGCTGTGACTCCTTGCTGCTTCCTACTGCGCATGCACGAGCTGATCTGTGCTGTGAGAATGGTCTTGCAGTCTCCTGTGATGGGTACCTAAAGACTGCAAGGGGGGGGCAAACTTTTGTTTGGATCACCTAGCACAGTGATGGCGAACCTTGGCACCCCAGATGTTTTGGAACTACACTTCCCATAATGCTCATGCACTCTGCAGTGTAGTGGAGCATCATGGGACATATAGTTCCAAAACATCTGGGGTGCCAAGGTTCGCCATCACTGACCTAGGAGATCCAAGTGGAAGTTGGAGTGGGTACTTGTCAAAACCAGGTACACGCTCCCCCCCAAGGAACGGGCGTGCGGAATAATAGAACTAACCCTTCTGCGTGAAGCTCCAATTCACAAAGTGGGAAACAAAATGAATTCCCAAAGAAACTGCTGAAGATTTCATTCCCACCACAGAGCCTTTGCTACCTTCTATTAGACAATGAATGCTGTTAAACAGAACATATCTCTGGTGAAAGAAGTGTGAAAGGTATGATTGGAAGATAAGGAATAAGGAAGTGATGTGAAGAGCAATGCTGTGTGTAGAGGTTGATGCCCCGTCCACACAGGTCAGCAGTGCGGTATCTTATCAGGAAATGAGTGTTGTGGAGAGGCCCCGGATGTCACAGCTCACCTTACAATCCTCTGTCGCTTTATCTTTCTCGCAGAAACTGACAGGGGCGAGGCCAGGCAGGTAGAAGGCTGCCCCGGGCCTTGGGAGAGAGACGCTGAGTGCCAACAATACCGCAAGGACGAGCACACCGCTGCGCTGATAACTCGCCATTATGGGCTCCTTCCCAGGGCTCAATGGCAGAAACATTCACTCCACAAAGATATCACTTCCTGCTTCCCCGTCTCAGACACGTCACCCGCTCTGACATCACCGAACATGCGCGTCCCGCTTCCAACTGCCTCACTCCGCGTATTCCCACCGAGCTGCCGGATGTGGCGTGTCACGTGACGGCATAGGGGGCGTGACGAGCAGTCAGGTTCCCATGGTAGCGGCATGCGGAAGTATAGAGCTTGTTCTATCAGTTAATCAGAAACCAAGTCACGACTTTAGAACTTTGTGTAACACTTTGAAGAACGTGGAACGCACCTAAATGGCACAGTTAGGAGCACTAAAGCCAGTCAGACATACATGAGCCGAATTCCGAAATAAATAAAAATCTGAAATTTAGTGTGTTTTTGATCAGATGGTGCCACCGTTGACTTTGAAATTCCACCAACCAAGCCTTCGATTTCACCTCATGTCATGTTACTACAGAAAAAAACTTTCCTGATGCCAACATGGCAGCATACATATGATATAGCTCCGCCCCTATATCCACACGACCTGTGTAGCTCTATAAAAAGTCTGACTGAGAGCTACCTCCCCCATTCTCCTTTTTGTCCTCAAAAGATCAACTATCAATATTGTGAAAGATATTATTATGCCGAGTAAATTGATACCCAACATGTCACGCTTCAAAATTGCACCCAATCGTGGAATGGCGACAAACGTTTACCCTTAAAAATCTCCACAGGTGGCGTTTAAAATTTTCTACAGGTTTTGAGTTACAGAGGAAGTCTAGGGCTAGAATTATTGCTCTCGCTCGAACGATCGCAGCGATACCTCATATGTGCGGTTTGAACACCGTTTTCATATGCGGGCACAACTTACATATGTGTTCGCTTCTGCGTATGAGCTCGGCGGGACGGTGCGCTTTAATTTTTTTTTTCTTATTTATTTTACTTTTTATTTTTTATTTTGACACTGTTCTCTAAAAAACTATTTCTGGGTCACTTTTATTCCTATTACAAGGAATGCAAACATCCCTTGTAACAGAAAAAAGGCATGGCAGGACCTCTTAAATATGAGATATGGGGTCAAAAAGACTCATATTTACACTAAAATGCAAAAAAAAATCCCTTTTAAGAGCATTGGACGGAAGTGACGTTTGACGTCACTTCTAGGGATGAGCTCGATTTTCGGGTCAAATATAAATTTCGCCCGTTCGCAGAACAGCAAATATTATGGGGTGTTCACGGGAAATTCGAGCACTGCGGAATGCCCCATAATGCACTGCGAGATCGCAGTGCATTGCTGTATGATGATTTAGCCAATCACAGCACACTCTACTGAGAGAGCCACAATTGGCCAAAGGCAGGGTGCCTTTGGCCAATCATGGCTCAGGGGGACTAAGTCTACGCCCCACACCATATAAGGTTGCTTACATAGTGGCCGTGTGTAGTGTTGTTGGTGTGGACAGAGAGATAGCTTGAGTTAGATTAAGCAGGCAAGTTTTTCAGTTAGTGGCAGTGTATTCGATATATACTGTATAAATATATATACAGTCAGTCTAGTATATATATATATATACATATATATATATATATATATATATATATATATATATATATATATATATATATATATAAATATATATATATATATATCACTAACCCCCGAAAAAGCTGCTGATTTAAATCGGGTTGTTACCGTCACCTCTTTACCCGTAGTTTCACCAATACCAGAACTTAGTGTCCATGTTGCGCTTTGTATCTGACAATGTAGGCACTAGTCACTTTAGTACTTTTCCAATGCTTTAATGAGAAATAACTTGAAGAAGTAGCAGTAAAGAGGTATAAGAGAAGTTGCAGGAAAGTTCAAATACCTTTTCTTTAGATCGCTGAGGAATTGAAATCTCGGGGCCGAATATACCTTCAGTCCAAGATTAAATCTTTGCCCACCCGGAAAGGTCTCTCTCACTGACCTAGCAGCCGGAGCGTAGCACGAACAAAAAGTTTCTGCCACAGACTTGAGAAGAACAACTTAACTGTACGATCCTCTGCCACAGGACGTAGTAGTTTTAGATGAACAGCAACACAGTACCAGAACCTTTAAGCCGACCCGGCACTACTTGTGCAGTAGATTAGGTTGAGATGCATCCTCTAATTGAGTCACCAGGCCCCTCTTGAGACGAGCCTTCTGCACGGTCCTCTCCAAAAAGGGTCCTCCCCTGGGTCTTCTCAATTGTCCGGCTTCTTCCCGCAGGACAGACAGCACAGTACCATCTCTGTAGTAGTATGCCCTAGACAGGCATTCTTTGCCTACTTGCACGGCTGCAGCAACGCAGCCCTCTGGCCTGGAGGGCCACGAGGTAGAACAGACTTCTAGCACATGGCATCTGTCCTATAAATACTCTCCCCCAGAATGCATAGCAGTGGACCACCTCTGCCGAGTTACCTCTGGGAAAGAAGAGCACTCAATACACTTCAGCTTGTTGCTTTTCAACACTGACCTATGGTGACAACGACACCTACAGGTGACAGTGTGAAACTGCACGCAACACAGCCAATGCTGGAACAGAGGCTAACTTAGCCATAGATCAAATCTAAACTATGTACAGAACAAATGACCCACTAAATTTACATATAAGCGCCTGATCAAAAATCTGTCAGCGCTACATATACATACATATATATATATATATATATATATATATATATATACACATACACAGTTGTGCTCATAAGTTTACATACGTTGGCAGAATTTATGATTTTTTGGCCATTTTTCAGAGAATATGAATAACACAAAAACTTTTCTTTCACGCATGGTTAGTGTTTGGCTGAAGCCATTTATTATCAATCGACTGTGTTTACTCTTTTTAAATCATAAACAACAGAAACTACCCAAATGACCCTGATCAGAAGTTTACATACCCCAGTTCTTAATACCGTGTATTGCCCCCTTTAACATCAATGACAGCTTGAAGTCTTTTGTGCTATTTGTGGATGAGGCTCTTTATCTTCTCAGATGGTAAAGCTGCCCATTTCTCTTGGCAAAAAGCCTCCAGTTCCTGTAAATTCTTAGGCTATCTTGCATGAACTGCACGTTTGAGATCTCCCTAGAGTGGCTCAATGATATTGAGGTCAGGAGACTGAGATGGCCACTCCAGAACCTTCACTTTATTCTGCTGTAGCCAATGACAGGTCGACTTGGCCTTCTGTTTTGGACAGGGGCATTGCTAGGTCTACAAAAGATCTGGGGCTAGAGCCCATAGCAGCGTAGTAAAGAAAGTCATACGCTTAGGTGGGCATACACATGTATATAAGCACAGTGTTTCAAATGATCTACAATTAGACTACATTGTCACACTAGACAGCGCTAATGTTGAGCAGTTATAAACTAAACATGCGGCCAACAACACATGCATAGGAAAATCCTGTAAAGGAAAGTCCCTTAAGAGAAAGTCCCTTGAAAGAAGTGATGTAAAGTTCAGGGTGTAGTACCAAAAAATAAATTTATCAGGTGATCATGAAAACATTCCTCAGCGTGCACCTTCCACCGATCTCTACGGATTCCACCCAGTGCGACCACTCTCCCCCTAGGGGGTTAAATTTACCAGAATTGGGAAGTAAAAGAGCATTCAGAATACTACTCCATGCCAGCAACTGTTGTTAACATCACTCATGAAGGATCACCGATATTCAGGGCTCATAATAAGTCAAAAAACAAAAAAAGAAGCGCACATAGCGTAATCCTGTTTATTGACTGTATTCCCTTCCACATGTAAAAAACACCCCCCCTTCAATAAATAAACGTACATCAATTTTCTTAAATAACAGGCAATCAATCAAGCAGGTAGTGAGAGCGTATCTACTTCACCATGAGACGCCAGCGCCGCTACACAGGAAACGTTGATTACTTCCTGGTTATGCAGTTGGCTCAGGTGGAGCGCACGCGTCACTTCCTACGTCGCGTAAGCCACGCACTGACGCGTTTCATCATATCCTGACTTCGACAGAGGGCGTGGCTACACAACGCACTAATCGGCTTAAATATCCCTTTACAACCCGCCCAGCCAATCACAGTGCGACAAGGGTGCCGGCGGGTGCACGTCGCCAGCCCCAGTCCACACTGACGGCTCGTTACAGGAGGGGAAGAGGGACAATAAGGCTCTGCACATATTACACAACCATAAAATTAAAAAAACGGATCGGATATAAATAAAGAAACTTGGAATAAGTGAATTTACATCCCCGTTAACCACATGGGCCAGTCCCTAGATATACAAATCACTATACAACGTCGCTACACAGCAATAAATACTATCCATAAAACGCACTGTGAGTCACATTCTAGCCTGGCGCGCTTTACCATTATGCTAGCAGAACTAAATCAAAAAGACTTAATTAAAATTAATGTGTATAGGTTAAGGACACCATTGCTCACTATGTTCCTATTGGTATAGACAATAAATCATATAAAAACATTTGTACTCACAAAATACAAATAAACATAGTTATTAAACAGTGGGATATCTCAATATATAAAAATAAAACAAAAAAAGAAAGACACTAATGGTCACTACATTTTCACTGCTGAACAGTGTCCTCTCACAACTTTAACTTCAAACAGGAGACATAATTAGAGGAGAACTAGAGAAAATTCCAAAATTAGATATAAATATATGGGCAAAGTTTATCCATATCCAATTAATATAATAAAATATGATAAAATAAATTAAAATAAAAAAGTATCAATATTAGGAGCATTACTGCAAGGAAAGTGACAAGGATATGGGAAATGGTCCCAAACAATAAATAAGATATTAATAACAGTACTAGAGGCATTAATGCAAGGCAAGTAATAAAATCAGAGACTAAAGATAGAGTAACAGGGAGTGAACAAATAAGGTAAGACCATAACCGCAGATATTAATAGTCGCTTATGAAGCAGTTAATATCGAGATCAACGTTTAATCCCCTTGGCGATAATGTATCCGCTAAGAAGATCCACTGGGTCTCTCTTCTAGAAAGATCTCGAACTAGATTAGAACCCCTCCATTTTGGTTTCAAATGATCCACACCCCAAAATTTGAGGCCCGATGGATCTTGGTTATGTTTTAACTTGAAATGAAGTGATACATTGTGGTCTTTGAAACTAATTTTTATGTTTGCTATATGTTCTGCGATTCTGACCCTCAACAGCCTTTTAGTGCGTCCTATATAAATAAGACCACAGGGACATTGCATAGCGTAAACAACGAAGGCCGTGTTACACGTAATAAATTCGTTTATGGTGAATTCTTTACCATTTGAAGTAGACGTAAAGCTTTCTAAAGCCCTCATTGGTCTGTCCACTTCCCTGTATGCACGGCATCTCCTACAACTGAAGAACCCTTTTTTATCCCAGAAGGTTAAGGGCCTAGAAGGGGGGTCCAACACTTTCTGTCCGCAAAGCTGTGGGATCTTCTGTAAATAAATTTGGGCTTACAGGGTAAGACCGGACACAGCGTTTTATCCATACGTAACACATGCCAATGGGCATTAAAAATGTCTTCCACCTCCCTATACTGGGAGTGAAAACCCGAAATAAAGCTCCACTGATGGTTATCAGTATTTTGGACTCTTGGTAGATCTTCTAAAAAAGAGTCTCTGGGTCGCACAGCCAATTCTTGAATAGTGGAGTCCAATACTTCCTCCACATATCCCTTTTCCATAAACTTTTTCTTAACAATCTGGGCCTGCATCAAAAACTCAGCATCCTCTGAACAATTCCTTTTTACTCTAGTGAACTGTCCCTTGGGTATGTTTTTTAACCACTTAGGGTGATGCCCACTGTTAATAGGTAAGTAGCTGTTAGAGTCTGTGGGCTTGAAGTGAACTTTAATCCCCAGTCTATTCCCTTGTCTGAAGATGTTCACATCCAAAAAATGAATGTCGCTCTGACTAAAATTGCTGGTCAATCTGATGTTATTACTGTTAGAATTGAGCTCGTTCAAAAATTCCTGTAAACTCTCACTAGACCCTTCCCAAATAAAAAACAGGTCATCAATATACCTCTTGTATAGCAAAAGTTGGGTACGGGCGGCAGAAAAAATCGTTTTATCCTCCCATTCCCCCATAAACAAATTTGCTATGCTTGGGGCAAATTTTGCCCCCATAGCAACGCCTCTATGTTGGGAGAAAAAATGACCATCAAACCAAAAAAAATTATGGCTTAAACAGAAGTCTAGCGCATTCCTGATAAAAACTTTTTTGGTTATGTGGCAAATCATCCCGCTGGCAGAGAGCCCAATTAAGGGCTAGAAGGGCATCATCATGTTGTATGATTGAATAAAGAGACGCCACATCCGCCGTTACCAGGTACAGTTCTTGCTTCCCTGTTAAGTCCACCTGTTGTAGGATCTGTAGGAGACTCTTAGTATCCCTCAGATACGCCTTAGTGTGTACGACACTTTCGTGAAGAAAGTGATCAAGGTATTGGCCCATCCGAGACGTGATGGAGCCAATCCCATTGACTATCGGTCTCCCTGGAGGCTTATTAAGATCCTTGTGTATCTTAGGCAAGGTGTAAATCGTGGGGATTCTGCTATCACTCGGCACAAGATACCTTCTTTCTCTGTTAGACAGAACCCCCGTTGAATAACCCATTCCAACTAGATTCCTAAGAACCTTTCCATATTGTGCAGTAGGGTCCTTTGTTAATTTCACATTTTTTTTATATGATTTATTGTCTATACCAATAGGAACATGGTGAGCAATGGTGTCCTTAACCTATACACATTCATTTTAATTAAGTCTTTTTGATTTAGTTCTGCTAGCATAATGGTAAAGCGCCAGGCTAGAATGTGACTCACAGTGCGTTTTATGGATAGTATTTATTGCTGTGTAGCGACATTGTATAGTGATTTGTATATCTAGGGACTGGCCCATGTGGTTAACGGGGATGTAAATTCACTTATTCCAAGTTTCTTTATTTATATCCGATCCGTTTTTTTAATTTTATGCTTGTGTAATATGTGCAGAGCCTTATTGTCCCTCTTCCCCTCCTGTAACGAGCCGTCAGTGTGGACTGGGGCTGGCGACGTGCACCCGCCGGCACCCTTGTCGCGCTGTGATTGGCTGGGCGGGTTGTAAACGGATATTTAAGCCGATTAGTGCGTCGTGTAGCCACACCCTCTGTCGAAGTCAGGATAGGACGAAACGCGTCAGTGCGTGGCTTACGCGACGTAGGAAGTGACGCGTGCGCTCCACCTGAGCCAACTGCATAACCAGGAAGTAATCAACGTTTCCTGTGTAGCGGCGCTGGCGTCTCATGGTGAAGTAAATACGCTCTCACTACCTGCTTGATTGATTGCCTGTTTTTTAAGAAAATTGATGTACGTTTATTTATTGAAGGGGGGGTGTTTTTTACATGTGGAAGGGAATACAGTCAATAAACAGGATTACGCTATGTGCGCTACTTTTTTTGTTTTTTGACTTATTATGAGCCCTGAACATCCGTGATCCTTCATGAGTGATGTCAACAACAGTTGCTGGCATGGAGTAGTATTCTGAATGCTCTTTTACTTCCCAATTCTGGTGAGTTTAACCCCCTAGGGGGAGAGTGGTCGCACTGGGTGGAATCCGTAGTGATCGGTGGAAGGTGCACGCTGAGGAATGTTTTCATGATCACCTGATAAATTTATTTTTTGGAACTACACCCTGAACTTTACATCACTTCTTTCAAGGGACTTTCTCTTAAGGGACTTTCATTTACAGGATTTTCCTATGCATGTGTTGTTGGCCGCATGTTTAGTTTATAGCTGCTCAACATTAGCGCTGTCTAGTGTGACAATGTAGTCTAATTGTAGATCATTTGAAACACTGTGCTTATATTTATGTATTCTTTTTTAGACGGCTGCTTTTTCCTGCTTTGATGCTTTTTTCTCTCTGCATAGCTGCAGAGTGAATTTCGCTCATATATATGCACTTATGAATTTTTATTTGCATTTTCTATACTCATCTGCATTTGGGATCAGCATCGTGACCTGGCGCTGAGTGGTGTTTCTGCAGGCCTGGTGAAACACCTGATTTTTCATACACATGTATATAATATATGTGTGTGTATATATCCCCAGAAAGCCTCCCCCTTGCATCAGGGTGCCCAGAGAGCCCCCCTTACGTTAGATTCGGGGCTATAGCCCCAAAAGCCACCCCCTAGCGACGCCACTGGTTTTGGATCATTGTCATGTTGGAATATCCAAGTACGTCTTATGCGCAGATTCCTGGCTGATGCATGCAAATGTTCCTCCAGTATTTTTTGATAACATACTGCATTCATCTTGCCAACAATTTGACCAAATTTTCTGTGCCTTTTTAGCTCCTAAGTACACCCTGCTGTACTTAGCTCTGTGGGTGATGAGCAACGGGTGTATTGGTCCGGGAACATTAAAGCCCTGCTCTCTTCCCCTTCTTTATGCAGGTCCTCTGAGATGGATTAGAGTGATTCTCTGTCCTGGTGCTGACCAATTAGAATTGCTCTGAGCCGTTCCCGAAGCCCTGAGGAAATAGGGGGAAGAAGAGGGGGGTTTCAAAACCCCAGACCATTACATAGGGTTGCCTCTTTTTCCTCAAGTCAAACCCGAAACTTTAGCGACGCACAGCAAAAAAAAAATATTTTTAGAAAACGCTACAGGATTATAACAGACCTGGGACACCTTTGGGCGCTCCAAAGAGAACAGTAATGTTGCGTGCATAGTGCCCCCTCACCCTTCTACCAGGCCCTGTTCTGAGCCACATTCCTCTCTGAATATTGTGTCCAGGTTTCAGGCGGACTGAAACCTAGACACATGATTCAAAACCCGAACTGTCCGGGAGAATCCCGGACAGGTGGCAACCCTACCACTACCCCCGCTGTGTGCACACTGAGCGCTCATCACCCACAGATGTACAGTAAGTACAGCGGGAACCAGGCACGGGCAGGAAGTTGCTTTTTTTTTTTCTAGTTTTGGATACAGTGAGGATGGATTAGAAGCTGTCCATGGCTCCACTGAAGATATTTCCCCTTAGTCACTGTCCTGGGGGCATCCTTTTCCCCAGATAGGAAATGAAGGAAACTCTTCAACAGTAAGGCCTCATGGGTGTTTTTACAGCTGCTTTTAGCAGCGTCAGACGTTTTTTTTGCAGCTTAAAAACTGTAAGTGGCATAGGTGTTTTCAAGCTGTAAATAAAAAAACAGGGCCAGCGTGTTCTGAGGACCGACGTTACTGCTGTAAAAACGTCTGACACTGGTAAAAGATGCTAAACGTGACTTAACGCAGGATACAGCTGCGTTAGGCCTCATCAAGCGGACCATACCAGGCCACATGCCCTCAACATGGGGGGATGGGTGCTTTGGGGCAGGGCGCCTTTTACCCATGTTGATGGGGCCTCTTCCCGAAAACCTTGGCCGGTGGTTGTCGGTGTCTGCTGGGGGGGCTTATCGGAAATCTGGAAGTCCCCTTTAACAAGGGGGCCCCCCGCCCTATGTGAATGAGTATGGGGTACCCAAAAAAAAGTGTCAAAAATAAAAACAGTACACAGGTTTAGACAAAGTAATTTATTAAAGCAGCTCCGACGTATCTTCTATTTCGATTTCTTCTCCCTCCGGCGATGTCATCTTCCTCCGGTTCTTCTCCCTCCACTGATGTCTTCTCCCACTGCCAGTTCTCCTCTCTCTGCTATCTTCTCCCTCTGCCAGTTCTTCTCTCTCCGCTGTCTTCTCCCTCTGCCGGTTCTCCTCTCTCTGCTGTCTTCTCTCTCTGCTGGTTTTTCTCTCTCCGCTGTCTTCTTCCTCTGTTCTTCCTCCGATGTTCTCCCGATGCTCTCTCCCACTGTAATGCTGGGAGACAGCGGAGAGAGGAGAACCGGCAAAGGGAGAAGACAGCGGAGAGAGGAGAACCTGCAGAGGGAGAAGACAGCAGAGAGAGGAGAACCGACAGAGGGAGAAGACAGCGGAGAGAGGCGAACCGGCAGAGGGAGAAGACAGCTGAGAAAGTAGAACCGGCAGCGGAAGAAGACATCAGCAGAGGGAGAAGAACCGGAGGATGAGGACATCAGCGGAGGGAGAAGAAATCGGAAAGAGAAGAGACGCCAGAGCTGCTTTAATAAATTACTTTGTCAAAAACCTGTCTACTGTTTTTATTTTTGACACTTTTTTTGGGTGAATGGGTAGGGGTACAATGTACCCCATACTCATTAACATAGGGCAAGGGGGCCGGGATCTGGGGGCTCCCTTATTAAAGGCGGCTTCCAGATTCCGATAAGCTCTCCGCCCGCAGACCCCGACAACCACCAGTCAGGGTTATCGGGAGGAGGCCCTTGTCCCCATCAACATGGGTACAAGGTGCTTTGCGGTGGGGGCCCCAAAGCACCCACCCCCCCATGTTGAGGGCATGTGGCCTGGTATGGTCCAGGAGGAGGGGGGGCTCGCTCACCCCAACCCCTTTCCTGACCTGCCAGGCTGCGTGCTCATATAAGGGTCTGGTATGGATTTTGGTTGGGACCCCACGCCAAATTTTTTGCCGTGAGGGTTCACCTTAAGATCCGAACCAGACCAAAGGGCCTGGTATGCTCTTGGGGGGGAACCCCACGCCAGTTTTTTTTTTTCATTTTGGCGAGGTTTGCCCTTCAAGATCCTCAGCGCACAAGCCGCACTGCATTATGATCCGACTTGTGGTGCGACGTCTATTCAAATCAATGGGCTCTCACAGTGAACCATTGATTTTGAATAGAGGCAGAGAAACGCTAATGCCCATGTGTGCATGAGGCCTAATACAGACAGTAATAATAAAGCACATTTTGTCAAACATGTAGGCAGGCATAAATGTTATCCAATAGGGAGTGGACGGGGCTGAAGACGTAGAGGCATACCTAGCACAGCGTATGGACATAAGGTAGAATATTTAGGGGGTAACGTTCAGTTGTGGGGCACACCAACCAGGAGAAGCAAAGAAGGATATAATGGAGAGCTGGTAGAGGTAAAGCAAGTTCTGGGCTGCTGCCACCTTCTTCTGTCAACATAGGAGAGAGCGGAGAAGCCACTGATTTGTAGACTTCTTTTTAGAAGTCTGAATTGCAGAGCCCAGCCACACTTATTGTGAGGTTCAATAATTTACACAATGGATGATAACTCTGGCTTTGGCTGAGGTACAGACATTCTCACAGACAGTCCCAAAATTGCTCTCAACTTCAGAAGCCAGGGACTTCTATCCTATGTATCACAGTGAGTGATAGTAATATTTGAATAGAATCCTCACTGTGTATTATAATCAGGTTGGTGAGAATCACATAGCACAGCAGGTGCTTTATGGCTCTGTCACAGTGTGTCACAAAGCTGTTGGGTGCTGACTTTGTTAACTTCTGGCTGTACTGTGAGTCACACGTAAGACTGTAACACAGGACAGCCATAGCAAAGTCAGCACCCAACAGCTATGTGACACGCTGTGAGAGAGAGCCATAAACTCACAGTGAGACGCTACTTTACACTCAGGGCCAGTGCAAGGATTTTTGTCTACACAGGCGAAGGTGCATTTTGGTGTCCCGTCCCCCCTACCCTGTCGTTACCTGCCATTATGAAAGGAGGGCATTGTGAAAGGAGACGGGTATTTGCTGCCCTCCACCTGTCCTGCTGTCCTCCTCCTGTCTTGCTGCCTCCCCTCTTGTCCCGCTGCCCCCTTTCTGTCCCGCTGCCCCCTTTCTGTCCCGCTGCCCCCTTCCTGTACTGCTGCCCCCCTCCTGTCCCACTACAGTGGGACAGGGGGGCAGCAGGACAGGGGGATGGCAGTGTCTCCCTGATCACACACAGCTTGGGAATAACCAGTCCTCCCAGATCTCACCTATCCTGCAGCACCTCCTCCAGATGGCGTCTGGTGGCAGCCATAGCAAAGAGGAGGAGGGGAGGCTCCTCCCCCTGACCTCATCCTCTTCTTCCTTCTCCTCCATGCAGTGATCTCTGTTAAAGGTAATAAATACCTGTGAGTTTAGAATGACTCATTACCTAATATGCACTTAACATAAAATACATACATATATATATATATGGGGACGGGAAAGTATTCAGACCCCCTTACATTTTTAATTTTTTGTTATATTGCAGCCATTTTTCCTCGTTAATGTGCACACAGCTCCCAATATTGACAGAAAAACACAGAATTGTTGACATTTTTGCAGATTTATTAAAAAAGAAAAAGTGAAATATCACATGGTCCTAAGTATTCAGACCCTTTGCTCAGTATTTATTAGAAGCACCCTTTTGATCTAATACAGCCATGAGTCTTTTTGGGAAAGATGCAACAAGTTTTTCACACCTGGATTTGGGGATCCTCTGCCATTCCTCCTTGCAGATCCTCTCCAGTTCTGTCAGGTTGTATGGTAAACATTGGTGGACAGCCATTTTTAGGTCTCTCCGGAGATGTTCAATTGGGTTTAAGTCAGGGCTCCGGGTGGGCTATTCAAGAACAGTCACGGAGTTGTTGTGAAGCCACTCCTTTGTTATTTTAGCTGTGTGCTTAGGTTCATTGTCTTGTTGGAAGGTAAACCTTCGGCCCAGTCTGAGGTCCTGAGCACTCTGGAGAAGGTTTTCGTCCAGGATATCCCTGTACTTGGCTGCATTCATCTATCCCTCGATTGCAACCAGTCGTCCTGTCCCTGCAGCTGATAAACACCCCCACAGCATGATGCTGCCACCACCATGCTTCACTGTTGTGACTGTATTGGACAGGTGATGAGCAGTGCCCGTTTTTCTCCACACATACCGCTTAGAATTGAGGCCAAAAAGTTCTATCTTGGTCTCATCAGACCAGAGAATCTTATTTCTCACCCTCTTGGAGTCCTTCAGGTGTTTTTTAGCAAACTCCATACGGGCTTTCATGTGTCTTGCACTGAGGAGAGGCTTCCGTCGGGCCACTCTGCCATAAAGCCCCGACTGGTGGAGGGCTGTAGTGATGGTAGACTTTCTACAACTTTCTCCCATCTCCCGACTGCATCTCTGGAGCTCAGCCACAGTGATCTTGGGTTCTTCTTTACCTCTCTCACCAAGGCTCTTCTCCCCCGATAGCTCAGTTTGGCCGGACAGCCAGCTCTAGGAAGTGTTCTGGTCGTCCCAAATGTCTTCCATTTAAGGATTATGGAGGCCACTGTGCTCTTAGGAACTTTAAGTGCAGCAGGATTTTTTTTGCAACCTTGGCCAGAGCTGTGCCTTGCCACAATTCTGTCTCTGAGCTCTTCAGGCAGTTCCTTTGACCTCTTGATTCTCATTTGCTCTGACATGCACTGTGAGCTGTAAGGTCTTATATAGACAGGTGTGTGGCTTTCCTAATCAAGCCCAATCAGTATAATCAAACACAGCTGGACTCAAATGAAGGTGTAGAACCATCTCAATGATGATCAGAAGAAATGGACAGCACCTGAGTTAAATAAATGAGTGTCACAGCAAAGGGTCTGAATACTTAGGACCATGTGATATTTTAGTTTTTCTTTTTTAATAAATCTGCAAAAATGTCAACAATTCTGTGTTTTCTGTGTCAATATGGAGTGCTGTGTGTACATTAATGAGGAAAAAATTAACTTAAATGATTTTAGCAAATGACTGCAATATAACAAAGAGTGAAAAATTTAAGGGGGTCTGAATACTTTCCGTCCCCAATATATATATATATATATATATATATATATATATATATATAATGCTGCTAAATCATTTTAATGCATACACTGGGTATATTCTAGGATTATTCAGTGGAACACTGGAGATTCTGCAAATAGGTGCTGTAATAAATTGCTATATTGTGTGATTATCAGGTTGTGTACATACTGTAAAGATTGATACAATTTCCTATAATGTCTTTTACTAAGGCTACTTTCACACTGGGGCATTGGGGGCGGCGGCTTTACCATAGTTTCTGCGGCCCTTTTCGGATGCTAGCGGGGCGCTTTTAACCCCAGCTAACGGCTGAAAAAGGGTTAAATGCGCCCTCAAATTCCCACTGCAGCAGTACTTTGTCGGCGCTTTGGCGGTGCTGCCTATTGATTTCAATGGGCAGGGGCGCTGTAGGAGCGGTGTATACACTGCTCCTGCAGCGCCTCCAAGATGTGGCTTGCAGGACTTTTTTTGGCATCCTGCTAGCGCACTGTTCCAGTTTGAAAGCACACAGGCTTTCACACTCGAGTGAGAGGAGAGGCTCTTAACAGGCGCTATGCAGGCGCTATTTTTAGCGCTATAGCACCCTTAAAGAGTCTCAGTGTGAAAGCAGCCTAACAGCAATTACATCAGGCAAGATAATGAACATATAAATTAATTATTTTCTCAGGCGTCCTTCAATTAAAATTTTTTATGAAATGTGACCAGTAAACTGATCTTCCTTTATGCATTTACCAATACCAATTACTGCTCTTTAACACCCTGATAGAGTTATTCTAAAAAAAGAATAAATTAATTTTGGACCCTGTTATGGACAATTTATACCTATTAGGAGGATGTTAGATGATGAATTGAATGTGGATTTGATGGCTCATATTAGCATTATTCATAATATGAACATTAATACGAAAATTGGCATTTGAGAGAAATTAATTTATCCTATATTCTTTAGGGCTCTATTGACATGTTTCCTTTTAGCTGCATATGTATTTAATAATTTAGAAATCGGCAATTTAGTAATAGACATATCATAAAACCTTTTTGTTTTCTATGTCTTGAATGAAAAAAGAAAATGAGCAAAAAGCCTAAAATGTACTTTGCCGAGTGAATCAGAAGCTCTTTTATGCAAATTTTCCCTAAGGCTCTATTCATATTTTGTTTAGTGGGAACACAAAGTCCTGCTCACATTTTTTATGCCTATTTACTCACGTTGTACATATGGCAGCCCATTTACTTGAGTAGTCTGCCCTATGCACGACAAACACGCCTCAGCTCTGCCGCATCCTGCAAGGTTGTGACAGAACCGGAACAGGGGTGACCGCTAAGTAAGACGACCCTGGTGGTACCCGTCCCTAAATTAGGTTTGCCACCTCATCCCTTTAATCCAGGACACATATTAATTACACAGGTTCTGTGGCTGATTAAAGAGGTAATTAACCACTTGCCGACCGGGCCATAGCCTAAAGAAGGCTACAGCGCGGTCGGGTTATCCTGGGTGGACGTCCGTAGGACGTCCTCCCAGAATCCTGCTCTCGCGCGCCCCCTGGGGCGCGCACCCGAGAACTTCCGTGACCGCCGGGTCCTCTGGACATCACGGATCACGGTAAGCGGCCGCTGATCGCGGCCGTTTACCATGTGATCGCTCCGTCAAATGACGGAGCGATCACATGTAAACAAACCGGCGTCATGTCATGACGCCGGTTCCTCCCTCCCCTCTGTGTACCGATCGGTACAGTGTGAGAGGAGAGGGGGAGGGATCGGATGGCAGCACCGCTGTGGGCTGCATGTGCAGTGCTCACAGCGGTGCTCAGTGACAAATACAGTCACATCCATCCCACCATGCTCAGCCATCCCTGCAATACACCCTGCAATATACCCAGCTATACCCCGCAATACTCTGCAATACACCCTGCACTACTCTGCAATACCCCGCAATAGTCTGCACTACTCTGCAATACCCCGCAATAGTCTGCAATACCCCACAATACTCTGCAATACCCCACAATACTCTGCAATACCCCGCAATACCCCACAATACTCTGCAATACCCCGCAATACCCTGCAATACTCTGCAATACCCTGCAATACCCCGCAATAGTCTGCAATACCCTGCAATACCCTGCACTACTCTGCAATACCCCCCAATACCCTGCACTGCTCTGCAATACCCCACAATATCCTGCACTACTCTGCAATATCCCGCAATACCCTGCACTACTCTGCAATACCCTGCACTACTCTGCAATACCCTGCAATACCCCGCACTACTCTGCACTACCCCACAATACTCCGCAGAACTCTGCAATACCCCGCAATACCCCGCAATTTTTGACCAGTTCCCGCCCGCCGTCATATGACGTCCTTGACTTTGTGTGGGGATATCTGAATGATGCCTGCAGCTACAGGCATCATTCAGATATCAGCTTTTTCAGCCGGCGATTCCCTACACCATAAGAATGATCATAACGGCTGTTCCACTGCTTGATTGTTCTTATGGGAGGAGAGAGGGGATGCCCCCCCCTTCCCGCCACCCTCCGGTGCTTCTACCGACTCCGCTACGATCGAAGCCAGGATCATTTTTTTTTTATTATTATTTCAGGCTTCCTAGCCTAGAGGTGAGATGTGGGGTCTTATTGACCCCATATCTCACTGTAAAGAGCACCTGTCATGCAATATTCCTATTACAAGGGATGTTTACATTCCTTGTAATAGGAATAAAAGTGATCAAAAAAATAGTTTCTTTTGGGAAAAAAGTGTCAAACTAAAATAAATAAAGTAAAATGAAAAAAAAAAAAAAAAATTTAAAGCGCTCCTGTCCGTGTGCTCGCATGCAGAAGCGAACGCATACGTAATTCCCGCCCACATATGAAAACTGTGTTCAAACCACACATGTGAGGTATCGCTGCGATCAGTAGAGCGAGAGCAATAATTTTGGCCCTGGACCTCCTCTGTAACTCAAAACATGTAACCAGTAAAAAATTTTAAAACGTCAACTATCGAGATTTTTAAGTAGCGAAGTTTGGCACTATTCCACGAGCGTGTGCAATTTTGAAGGGTGACATGTTATGTATCTATTTACTCAGCGTAACTTTATCTTTCACATTATGCAAAAACATTGGGCTAACTTTACTATTTTGTTTTTTTTTAAAGCACAAAACTGTTTTTTTTCCAAAAACAACGCGTTCGAAAAATTACTGCGCAAATGCCGTGCGAGATAAAAAGTTGCAACAACCGCCATTGTATTCTCTAGGGTCTTTGCTAAAAAAAAATATATATATATGTTTTGGGGTTCTATGTAATTTTCTAGCAAATAAATGATTATTTTTACATGTAGGAGAGAAATATAAGAATTGGTCTGGGTGCTCCAGAACGCCTGGAGGTGCTCCGTGCATGTTGGGCCTCTGTATGTGGCCACGCTGTGTAAAAGTCTCACACATGTGGTATTGCCATACTCGGGAGTAATAGCAGAATGTGTTCTGGGGTGTAATTTGTGGTATGCATATGCTGTGTGTGAGAAATAACCTTCTAATATGACAATTTTGTGAAAAAAAAAAGTTAAAAAAAAATCTTGATTTTTGCAAAGAATTGTGGGAAAAAACGACAATTTCAAAAAAACTCACCATGCATCTTTTCAAATACCTTGGAATGTCTTCTTTCCAAAAAGGGGTCATTTGGGGGGTATTTGTACTTTTCTGGCATGTTAGGGTCTCAAGAAATTAGATAGGCCGTCAGTACTTCAGGTGTGATCAATTTTCAGATATTGACACCATAGCTTTTGGACTCTCTAACATTCGCAAAGACCAAAATATATACACCAAGTTGTACTTATTTTTACCAAAGATATGTAGCAGTATAAATTTTGGCCAAAATTTACGAAGAAAAATTACTAATTTGCTAAATTTTATAACAGAAAGAAATAAAAATTCATTTTTTTTACCAAATTTTCAGTCTTTTTTCTTTTATAGCGCAAAAAATAAAAAACCCAACGGTGATTAAATATCACCAAAACAAAGCTCTATTTGTGTGAAAAAAAGGACAAAAATTTTATATGGGTACAGTGTTGCATGGCTGAGTAATTGTCATTCAAAATGTTAGAGCACCGAAAGCTGAAAATTGGTCTGGTTAGGAAGGGGGTTTAAGTGCCCAGTGCAGTTGAAGCTCACTTCTAAGTTCGGGAGATCTGCCCTAATATTGACTGTCACATGACCGCAGCTCCTTGCCTTGGGTTTAGGCATTAGTGAGTGCAATTCCACTTGTCCCACTACTTACAGCCGCTTATGTTTCATCACTTGCTTTTATCAATTTGTAATAAAAGATATAAACATTTTTAAATTTTGAGTTTCTAGAGTATGCTGTGCCTATAATAATCCCTGTGTTTCTTTTGGAGGGTATTTCTTCTATTATTTTCCACTTGTCCCCTCTAGGGTGCCTTAAGCCCCACCAACAAGTATAAACATTTTTCTTACACTGGTTACCCAGCATAGTTGTTAGGATTGGGGAGGGGACCATTTTAGGGCTACTTAGGTGTATAAAATTCCATTTTAAAAAACAAATTTTACATTTAGTTATACTTTAAAGCAAAACTAAAGGTAAAAACAACAAGTGGCAGGCAAGCATTTATCGCAGAAGAGACAAAGGGAAATTTACTAAGAGTCACAACACACAATATGATCTAAACATACAATCTTTGCTCTCAAAGCTCTTAGCTCTCAGGGTTGGTAGTATATCACTGGCTGTACCTTCTGGCATGAATGAAATGATGATATTTACCTTAAATTGCATTGATTCAGACTTAGGATATGTATTATTAGAGGGAACTTGTTTGTACACTCTGTCAAGTCAAGTAAAAAAAAAATTTCTTGGAGTTCTGCATTTTAAAAAAAGAGTTATCCTGGTGTAGCACCCCCTAGCTGTGTTGCTAGAGTGATAGGATTTTTTGTTTGTTATGCCCTATACACATGATCGGACAATCCGACAACAAAATCCATTGGATTTTTTCCAACGGATGTTGGCTCAAACTTGTCTTGCATACACACGGTCACACAAAGTTGGTCAGAAATTCCAAACGTCAAGAACGCGGTAACGTACAATAGCCAGTATGGCTCTTCTGCTTGTTTATGAGCATGCGTGGCACTTTGTGCGTCGGAATTGTCTACACATGATCGGAATTTACGCAAATGGATTTTGTTGTCGGAAAATTTTAGATCCAGCTCTCAAATTTTGTGTGTCGGAAATTCCGATGGAAAAAGTCCGATGGAGCCTACACATGGTCAGAATTTCGGAAAAACAAGCTCCGATCGCACATTTTCGTCGGAAAGTCCAACCGTGTGTACAGGGCATTAGTGTACTTAAATTCAGGCTTGGCAGGAGCCAGTGACGTCACCAGTGCATGCGCTTTGAAGGAATGGCATACACGTGCTGTTCCTTCAGAGCTGTGTGCTATGGCCAAGATGTAATCGCGGCTTGGCCATTCAAGCAGTCACAGCCCACGAACCCGGAAGGAAGACTGGGTGAAGATGGAAGCCTCTGCAGTGGTGTCAGCGCACCGCTAGAGGGCTATGTTTTAAGGTACGTCTTTCATAATGCAAAACAAAACCAGAGAAATTCCCTGCTCAATTTAACGACCAGCCTGCAACCAACGCAATTATCCTGTCTAATGCCCCGTACACACGGTCGGATTTTCCAACGGAAAATGTTCGATGGAAGCTTGTTGTCGGAAATTCTGACCGTATGTAGGCTCCATCGGACATTTTCCATCGGAATTCCCGTCACACAAAATTTGAGATCTGGATCTCAAATTTTCCGACAACAAAGGCCGTTGTCGTAAATTCCGATTGTGTGTACACAATTCCGACGCACAAAGTTCCACGCATGCTCGGATTTAAGCAGTAGAGCCGCACTGGCTTTTGAACTTAATTTTTCCTGGCTCATCGTAAGTGTTGTACGTCACCGCGTTCTTGACGTTCAAAATTTCCAACAAGATTTGTGTGACCATGTGTATGCAAGACAAGTTTAAGCCAACATCCGTCTAAAAAAAATCCATGAATTTTGTTGTCGGAATGTCCGATCGTGTGTAGGGGCATTACAGTATGCGTTAAAAACAGGGGTTTAGTCTCCACACATTTGCAAATACATGTGTAAGCTACAGAGTCCCGTCAAGGCACCCTAGTATCTTCTGTAGTCCTAAGTCTAATTTTGATAGCCTCTACAATGGAAGCCCACCCCTCCTTAAAGGTGCACTGGACACCCAGCACATAGCACTATGGCAGCAAAGGTGTCCAGTTTGTCCCCTCACCAATATTTCAACAGTACAAATAAATGGCCACAATGGAAGCACATGCACATGCAAAATAAACCCTTTTTAATGCATACTGTTAGGACAATTTGGTTGGTTGCAGGCTGGTCGGTATATTGAGCAGGGAGATTCTCTGGTTTTGTTTTGCATGCATTGCCCTTTCATGTGCTCCTTGCTGCAAATTCTAGGTGAGGGCAGTGGCCCTTTGTACTGTTGAAATCAGGGGCGGCCCATCCACTAAGGGTGCACGGGCACCGCCCCCACCCCCCCCCAACTCCATCACAGCCTCCCCTATCCATGCGTCTGGCCCCTTTCAGGACTGGCACATGGGTTCCAATGCGGGGAGGCTGTTTTTTTTGAAGCACCGATTAGAGCCAGAGGCTATAATAGGCTTCAATATAGGGTGAGTTCAGAGAGGAGAGTGTGCTCCGATCCCACCCAGGTGTGTTAAAACAGCGAATGAATATTTGCTGTTTTAACAGTGATCCTCCTCCCGGCCAATCGGGAAGCGGGTTTTGACACCGTTCACCTGATTGCTGAACCTCCCAGGCGATCCGTTGCCTGCCACCCGCCACCGCCGATGGGCAAACAGTGAGGGGGGGGTGCTACTCAGGAGGGGGGGTGGATGGGTGGTTGTTTGCCACCCCCCAAAATAAACCACCAGCCGCCACTGGTTGAAATATTGGTGAAGAGACGCATTAGACAGTTTGGCTGCCATAGTGCTATGTGCTGGGTGTCCAATGTGCCCCTGTGCCTTTAAGGAGGGGTGGGCTCCCTCCAGGCTCACCTGCCCTCTACCTAGTCATTATAATGCATGTGCTTCCATTGTGGAGGCTCTCAAAATTTAGAGTTAGGACTACAGAAAATACTGGGGTGCCCTGATGGGGCTCTGTAGCTTACGCATGTATTTGCAAATATGTGCAGACTAAATCCCTGTTTTTAACGCATAGTGTTAGACATTATAATGCATGTGCTTCCATTGTGAAGTCTTTAATAATGTGCCAGTATGCGGTGCATACTAGCATATTATGATATTGCCTTGCAGGAGGAAACTTTTTTTTTCAAGACTTTAAGTGATTCACACCTGTATCAAATCCATACACAAAATCACAAATTTAGAATAGAAAATAAAAAAACTAAAATTATGTGTACTAAAATTGTAACAACATCTAACCTTTTTTTTTTTTTTTGCACACATGCCACTCAATCCCAAATCTGTATATAAAAATGTGACATCACACCAATAATTTTTGTACATCACAACTACACCCCTGTGCAAAAAAATAAATAAAATCTCTCCAAGGCTTATGGGTGCCTCCTCACCTTAGCTATTGGACCCCTTGTTAATAGACACATAATGCCTTTACCACAAAGGGTTAATGATCTTTCAGCACCTCTCTACTTTCCTTCAAAGTAACTCAAACCAAAAAGACATTAACCTCATAGTGCTAACTGTATACCATATTAAAACCCTTTTTTAAAATAGCCATGCACTCACATGTATCATAATAAAAACACTCTGGGTATACAGTAATTATGGACAAATGTATTGCAGCCAGCCTCTGATGAAGTCATTGTTGACATAAAACGTAAGGTGGAGGTTCCACTGTGATATCATCACACTATACAGGGCACAGAGGAGAGCTGAGCTAGGAGTCTGAGGGCTATACCTGCTAGAATACACTTGTGCATGATCGCTGTACACTCTGAGTGTTATTATGAGGCTAAGTGTTGGGTGTATGCACTGGTATATATAGAGAGAGTTAATTGGAATGCTGCATTATTCATTGCTTATACTGTACATAGAATAAGGATTGCCAGTATTTGGCAAACTAAATGAGATGGGTGCAGTGCGCACTAAAAAAGAAAGAGGGTGTGATTTATTAAAGAGGGTGTCATTAGTTAAATGCAGGTGCAGATCGATATGTGAATAAACTAGTGTGCTCTAGTCATAAGGAGCATCAATAGGCTACATGTATGTTGGACAGGAAAATGGTAAATAGATGATATGTGGTGTGTAAAACATGCAGCAGCAAAAAATTACCATGGCTGCATTACAATGAATATTAAAAGTGGCCTAAAAAATGAAAAGGTGAACTAGTGCTCTACACCCTGCTGTACTTAGCTCTGTGGGTGATGAGCAGCAGGTGTATTGGTCCGGGAACGTTAAAGCCCTGCTCTCTTCCCCTTCTTTATGCAGGTCCTCCAGGAGGGATTAGAGTGATTCTCTGTCCTGGTGCTGACCAATTAGAATTGCTCTGAGCCGTTCCCGAAGCCTTTAGGAAATAGGGGAATGAAGAGCGGGGTTTCAAATCCCCAGATCGTTACACCCGCTTTGTGCGCATTAAGCGCTCATCATCCACAGATGTACAGTAAGTACAGCGGGAACCAGGCACGGGCAGGAAGTTGCATTTTTTTGTCTTAAAAGATGAAGTTACACTTTAACGTGTATTTGTATACAAAACTTTTTAAATTTTAGTTTTGGATAGAGTGAGGATGGATTAGAAGCTGTCCATGGCTCCACTAAAGAGATTTCCCCTTAGTCACTGTCCTGGGGACATCATTTTCCACAGATAGGAAATGAAGGAAACTCTTCAACAGTAATGCCCTGTACACACGGTCGGATATTGATCGGACATTCCGACAACAAAATCCATGGATTTTTTCCGACGCATGTTGGCTCAAACTTGTCTTGCATACACATGGTCGGACAAAGTTGTTGGAAAATCCGATCGCTCTGAACGTAGTGATGTAAAACATGTATGTCAGGACTATAAATGGGTCAATAGCCAATAGCTTTCATCTCTTAATTTATTCTGAGCATGCGTGGCACTTTTTGCGTCGGATTTGTGTACACGCGATCGGAATTTCCGACAACGGATTTTGTTGTCGGAAAATTTTACAGCAAGCTCTCAAACTTTGTGTGTCGGAAATTCCTATGGAAAATGTGTGATGGAGTCTACACATGGTCGGAATTTCCGACAACAAGGTCCTATCACACATTTTCCATCGGAAAATCCTATCGTGTGTATAGGGCATTAGGCCTCATGCACACAGGGCGTTTTTACAGCTGTTTTTACAGCTGCTTTTAGCAGCGTCAGACGTTTTTTTTTTGCAGCTTAAAAATGCCTCTCCATGTTATTCTATGTGTCCATGCACAAACAAGATTATAGGAGCTGTAAGTGGCATAGGTGTTTTCAAGCTATAAAAAAAACCCAGGGCCAGAGCGTTCTGAGGACCGGCGTACATTATACCCCTACTCATTCACCCAAAAAAAAGTGTCAAAAATAAAAACAGTACACAGGTTTAGACAAAGTAATTTATTAAAGCAGCTCCGACGTCTCTTCTCCTCCAATTTCTTCTCTCTCCAGCGATGTCTTCATCCTCCGGTTCTTCTCACTCCGCTGATGTCTTCTCCCACTGCCGGTTCTCCTCTCTCTGCTATCTTCTCCTTCTGCCGGTTCTTCAGTCTCCGCTGTCTTCTCCCTTTGCCGGTTCTCCTCTCTCTGCTGTCTTCTCCCTTTGCCGGTTCTCCTCTCTCTGCTGCCGACAACCACCGGACAGGGTTATCAGGAGGAGGCCCTTGTCCCCATCAACATGGGTACAAGGTGCTTTGCAGTTGGGGGCTGCAGGGCCCCCCAGCCTCAAAGCACCCACCCCCCCATGTTGAGGGCATGTGGCCTGGTATGGTCCGGGGTGGGGGCACTCACTCGTCCCCCCCTTTCCTGACTTGCCGGGCTGCGTGCTCGGATAAGGGTCTAAGGGTCTGGTATGGATTTTGGAGGGTCCCAAACGCCAAATTTTTTGCCGTGAGGGTTCCCCTTAAGATCCATACCAAACCAAAGGGCCTGGTATGCTCTTGGGGGAGAACCCCACACCAGTTTTTTTTCATTTTTGCGAGGGTTTCCCTTCAAGATCCTCAGCGCACAAGCCGAACCGCAAGTCGGATCATTATGATCCGACTTGTGGTGAGACTTCTATTCAAATCAATGGGCTCTCAATAGAGTCAGATAAATGCTGCTAAGAGCTAGCGTGGCTAAACATGCATTAACGCCAATGCATAAAGCTACTAAAAGCAAGTTTTTACAGACGCTTTTTCCTGGCGTTGGTAGTGGCTTTGCAGCTAATTTTTTCTAAGGCCCTGTGTGCATGAGGCCTAATACAGACAGTAATGTTTGTTTGTCAAACATATGGGCAGGCATAAATGTTATCCACTAGGGGAGTAGACGGGGCTGAACACGTAGACGCATAGTTAGCACAGCGTGTGGACATAAGGTGCAATATTTAGGTGGTAACGTTCAGTTGTGGGGCACACCAACCAGGAGAAGCAAAGAAGGATATAATGGAGAGCTGGCAGAGGTGAAGTAAGTTCTGGGCTGCTGCCACCTTCTTCTGTCAACATAGGAGAGAGCGGAGAAGCCACTGATTTGTAGACTTCTTTTTAGAAGTCTAAATTGCAGAGCCCAGCCAGACTTATTGTGAGGTTCAATAATTTACACAATGGATGATAACTCTGGCTTGGGCTGAGGTAGGATAGACAGGGACTTCTATCCTATGTATCACAGTGAGCGATAGTAATATTTGTATAGAATCCTTACTGTGTATTATAATCAGGTTGGTGAGAATCACATAGCACAGCAGGTGCTTTATGGCTCTGTCACAGTGTGTCACATAGCTGTTGGGTGCTGACTTTGTTAACTTCTGGCTGTACTGTGAGTCACAGGTAAGACTGTAACACAGGACAGCCATGACATAAGTCAGCACCCAACAGCTATGTGACATACTGTGAGAGAGCCATAAAGCACCTGCTGTGCTATGTGATTCTCACCAATCTGATTATAATACACAGTGAGATGCTACTTTACACTCAGGGCTAGTGCAAGGATTTTTGTCTACACAGGCGAAGGTGCATTTTGGTGTCCCGTCCCCCCTACCCCGTCCATCCTCTTACCTGCCATTGTAAAAGGAGGGCATTGTAAAAGGAAATGGGTAACTGCTGTCCTCCACCTGTCCTCCTGTCTAGCTGCCCCCCTCTTGTCCTGCTGCCCCCTTCCAGTCCTGCTGCCCCCCTCCTGTCCCACTACAGTGGAACGGGAGGGGGGGGCAGCAGGACAGGAGGATGGCAGTGTCTCCCTGATCACACACAGCTTGGGAATGACCACTCCTCCCAGATATCACCTATCCTGCAGCACCTCCTCCAGATGGTGTCAGTGTAGAGGATCTGGTGCCAGGAGGGGTAGCTGTTTCTCAGGTAGGCAGGAGAAGATCTCCGGTGGCAGCCGCAGCAAAGAGAGGGGAGGCTCCTCCCCTGACCTCATCCACTTCTTCCTTCTCCTCCATGGGGCCCTCCACTGGCACCCCCTGGCCTCACCCACCCAGCACGCCACCATTCCTGATAGCACAGAGCCTGCCTGAAAGTGGGCCCCCGTCCGCTCCCTGCACACACCTGGGATTCGCCCACCACTCTGCCCTCCTCTGCATCCTGGCAGATCCAATGTCTTAGGAGAATTTTCCTAACTTTAGTAACCTATTGGTTTTCGATACGAGACTAGCATGCAAAAAAAAACAAAAACGGATGATCATTCGTCCAATATTCTTATCGTGTAAACTAGGCATCATAGTGCCTGCACATAGATGGTACCCTCCTCCTGGAAGAAAATCTGATGAGGGCATTGTCAGTGGAAATGCAGTGATCTCTGTTAAAGGTAATAAATATTTCCCACTGTGCGTTTACAATGACTCATTACCTAATAGGCACGTAACATAAAAATACACATATATATAATGATGCTAAATCAACTTTAATGCATACACTAGGTTTATTCCAGGATTATTCAGTGGAACACTGGAGATTCTGCAAATAGGAGCTGTAATAAATTGCTATATTGTGTGATTATCAGGTTGTGTACATACTGTAAAAATTGATACAATTTCATATGTCTTTTACTGCTATTTTTAGCGGCGCTTTACCGTTGTTTTTGCGGCCCTTTTCAGCCGCTAGCATGGCACTTTTAACCCCCGCTAATGGCCGAAAAAGGGTTAAATGCGCCCGCAAAGCGCCGCTGTAGCTGCGCTTAGTCAGCGCTTCTGTTCGGCGCTGCCCATTGATTACAATGGGCAGGGGCGCTGTAGGAGCGGTGTATACACCGCTCCTACAGCTCCTCAATGATGTGGCTTGCAGGACTTTTTTTGGCGTCCTGCCAGCGCACCACTCCAGTGTGAAAGCACTCGGGTGTGGAGTGAAAGGAGAGGCTCTTTACAGGCGCTATGCAGGCGATATTTTTAACGCTATAGCACCTGTAAAGCGACTCAGTGTGAAAGCAGCCTAACGGCAATTACATCAGGCAAGATAATGAATGTATCAATTAATTATTTTCTCAGGCGTCCTTCAATTTAAATTTTTTATGAAATGTGACCGGTAAACTGATCTTCCTTTATTCATTTACCAATACCAATTACTGCTCTTTAACACCCTAATAGAGTTATGCTAAAAAAAGAATAAATTAATTTTGGACCCTGTTATGGACAATTTATACCTATTAGGAGGATGTTAGATAATGAATTAAATGTGGATTTGATGGCTCATATTAGCATTATTCATAATATGAACATCAATATGTAAATTGACATTTGAGAGAAATTAATTTATCCTATATTCTTCAGGGCTCTATTGAGATGTTTCCTTTTAGCTGCATATGTAGTTGATCATTTAGAAAATGGCAATTTAGTAAGAGACATATCATAAACCTTTTTGTTTTCTATGTCTTTAATGAAAAAAGAAAATGAGCAAAAAAACCTAAAATGCACTTTGCCGAGTGAATCAGAAGCTCTTTTATGCAAATCTTCCCTAAGGCTCTATTCATATTTCGTGTAGTGGGAACACAAAGTCCTGCTCACATTTTTTATGCCTCACGTTGTACATATGGCAGCCCATTTACTTGAGTAGTCTGCCCTATGCACGACAAACACGCCAAAAAAGTGAGCCAAATATTGGCACCCTACCATGCATGTTTGGTTACATACACTTTGCTGCGCAACAAACACGGCAAAATGGCACTGCATTTGGGATACCATTAAGAAATAATGGCACCATGCGTTCGTTGGGTGTTTTTCCGTGTTTCTGAAAATGTGGGCAGAATTGGCGTGGCATAGCATGAATGCAGGCTAAGCCTTGATGTATTTTTGTTGTTTTGGAAAGGGCTTCCGAGCGCTATAACTGGGGTACAATGGAGAGCTCTATCTGTTCTGTTAGCTGGGCAACTTCTGGTGAGTTTTTCAATGGGGTCAGACCAAAAAGATGAGCACAGTTATAGAAGGGTTCTTCAGGGAGAGGTGCTAGACCAAGAGGCTGTGTGCCTGAAATATAAAAGGCCTCATCTGGAGACTGTCAAACAGATTTTGAGCATTCCACCTTCTCATCCCTCTGCCTCAAGGTGCACTCAAGTGTTTCATACACGAGGACTGGACCTGTGTTACCCCAAGAATTGAAGTAGATGAACTGCCTGAGGACAAGGTGTTCTCAGAAGATGATCTGCAAAGCTTAATACCCTGTAGTGAAGATAGAAAGTAGCTGTACAGAGAGTGGCTGTAAACTGCCAGGAAAGGGGCATCTATATACAGCAATGCACTGGCTGGCAGGATTAAGGATGGTGTATATGCAGGGCCGCTGATAGAAATCATGGGGCCCTGTACAGCCTACCTGACGGGGCCCCCTTCACCTCCACCCTGGTCCCGCCCCTGGTCCCTCCACCAGCCCCACCCTGACCCCGCCTCTGGTCATGCCCATGGTCCCTCCTTCAGCCCCACCCCTGGCCCCTCCCCAGAAGGTCAGAGACTGCAGACATAGTACAGTAGATGGTCAGAGACTGCAGGCATAGTACAGGAGATGGTCAGAGACTGCAGACATGGTACAGGAGATGGTCAGAGACTGCAGACATAGTACAGGAGACGGTCAGAGACTGCAGACATGGTACATGAGATGGTCAGAGACTGCAGTCATGGTACAGGAGATGGTCAGAGACTGCAGACATAGTACAGGAGATGATCAGAGACTGCAGACATAGTACAGGACAAGGTCAGAGACTGCAGACATAGAACAGGAGATGGTCAGAGACTGCAGACATAGTACAGGAGACGGTCAGAGACTGCAGACATAGTACAGGTGATGATCAGAGACTGCAGACATATTACAGGAGATGGTCAGAGACTGAAGACATAGTACAGGAGATGATCAGAGACTGCAGACATAGTACAGGAGATGGTCAGAGACTGCAGACATAGTACAGGAGATGATCAGAGACTGCAGACATAGTACAGGAGATGGTCAGAGACTGCAGTACAACCAAGTGACAGAAGACAGCATTACATCCAATTTCCAAAATACAAATTTTCTTACAAACAGTGAACTGGTCAGGATTAGTGGAGGACAGTAAACAGTTAATGGGGCTGTGAAGTTTCTGGGCTGATCCAGTAGTAATTCTTCCAAACAAAAAAAAAAACCATCAAACAATCTGTGCAGCGCACACAGAGCTCTGGCTAAATAGCTGATTATAAGCTGCAATGGTTAACAGCTGCTGCAGAGTCTTCCAGAGATCGTATCAGTGTGATCAGGCAATGTGCAGGTCAGGTTAGGCAGATTAAAAAAAAAAAAAAAAAGCAACCAGCAAGACAGGAGGGAGGGGAGGCTGATCGGTAACCTGTACACTGCCTGATCACATAAATATTTGGAAGACACTGCAGTCGGCCAGCAACATGTTACTGTGCTCCGACTATCCTATTGTTTCCATTCAGCCACAGCTGTGTGTCCTGCAGAACTTGTATTGCTGCTGTAGTCATACCTCTGTGTGCCTCCCTCCTTGCTCCCCCATTCAGCCCCACTCCAGCACTGTTTACAGTCAAATGTGAGTGGCTGGAGAAGGGGAGGGAAACACTTTTTTGTATTACTTTGCATTCTTTCATTCACTTTTTATATTGCCCGGGCCCCCCCTGCTGGCCGGGCCCGGTACAAAAGGGCCAGTTGTACTGGCTTATCAGCGGCCCTGTGTATATGTATTGTATATTTACTGTATATGTCACCTAGGTTTTTCACCTACACCTGGTGAGAGGCTCCAGTGTTTGTATTGGGCATTGAGATTTCTCAGAATCTTAATAAGTCATGTCCTTGGTCCTGGAGTTTGGAGGTTTTGTAGTGATTTGGAGTGGGAAAGGCCTCCATTCCTCCAACGCCCAGGACACGCACAGGAAGTGACCTCAACCTGATGGAAAAAGGCGGGAAAATACCCATGAGTCACACAGGAAGTGACATCAACCTGATGAAAAAAGGTGGGAAAATGCCCAGGAGGCACACAGGAAGTGACCTCAAACTTCCCTATATAAGCCCAGCTCAGACACCGCCAAATTGTTGGATTATCTTCATTCCCCCCTCGTTCCTATGTTAGTGTGTGATGTGTCTGAACCTGTTGTGACCTGGAAACCTGTGTGACTACTCTTGATTGCTGCTTGCCTTTGACCTTAACCATTCTACTTCTTTGCCCTTTTTGTACTGAGCTGCCAGATTGGAACTGAGCCCAGGTTGGATCTCGACCATTCTTCTTCTGATTAACACTTTTATGCTTTGTTGCCCAACTGGACTTGACCTCGACTCGGATTCCGGACTAAGGCTTGCACAGTGCTCCGCACCCTTGGCACCACTGCCACTCGGTGTCCCCACAAAGTCTCCATCTCCAGAGGCTTTAAGAACCCGAGGTGCAAGTGAGGCCTCCCCACTACTTCGGTCTCACATCAGATACGTGGCCCTCGTGACAGAATAATTCAGCCATGTCTGAGACTGAGGGGAGTGCTTCCGCCTTCAAGGCCCTGTGCCAACAAGTGGCCTCTGTGTCTCAGGCCCTGATGTTCATACAAGAGGAGTACTTTCAACTGGAAGGTCAGCTGAATCCAATGGCCAATCCCTCAGTTCTGAGCCCTGCGGAACCACCTGTTATGGCTATGGAGCAGCCCATCTCTACTCCAGCTCCTGAACCATGGGTTCCTGTGCCGGAATGCTTTTAAGGGGTTCGCCACAAGTTCCAGGCTTTCAGGAATGCCTGTCGGCTATACTTTACCTTACAGCCTAGGACCTTCTCTTCAGAGGATACACAGGCCGGGTTCATAGTAGCCTTACTTACAGAAGAACCTCAAGCATGGGCTCATCAGCTGTTGGAAAGGGAGAGTTCTATACTGCACTCACTGTCTTTCTTTCGATGCCATGGCAAATCTCTATGATGACTCACAACATACCACCACGGCTGAAACAGTGTGGACCTCTCTACAACAGGCAAGAGAGGAAGTGCATAAAAAAATAGCCACGTCCGTAAATTATTGAAGACACAAAAATAAGGTAGTACTAAGTATTACCAGGAGGGCGGACTTTATGGGCTAAGAAACAATGGAGAAGAAACAATTTAAAATATTCAAATTTATTAAGGTTAACAATTACATAGAAAAGATATAGGAATAAAAATTGTAGCATATATGCATCTATGTTTATTGTGCAGTGAGCAATTGTATGTCTACGCGTTTTGCTGCTAGGCTTCCTCAGGACACGGCCAAGGTTCACAGACGAGACAGATAAGAGAATATGTTTCTCTATCTGAAATGAGATACAATGCCATTAGGAACACATAACTAATGATACAGCGATATGCTGTTAGGCTGTATATAGCCATCAGCACTGCTGAAATTGGGTCATCTCTTGTATCATGTCTGCAGTCTATGGTCATCTCTTGTATCATATCTGCAGTCTCTGATCATCTCTTGTATCATGTTTGCAGTCTCTGATCATCTCTTGTATCGTGTCTGCAGTCTCTGATCAACTCCTGTATCATGTCTGCAGTCTCTGATCATCTCTTGTATCATGTCTGCATTCTATGGTCATCTCTTGTATCATGCCTGCAGTCTCCAATCATCTCCTGCACCATGTCTGCAGTCTCTGAACATATCCTGTATCATGTCTGCAGTCTATGGTCATCTCTTGTATCATGTCTGCAGTTTCTGATCAACTCCTGTATTATGTCTGCAGTCTCTGATCATCTCTTGTAGCATGTCTGCAGTCTCTGATCGTCTTTTGTATCATCGTCTTTTGTATCATGTCTGCAGTCTCTGATCATCTCTTGTATCATGTCTGCAGTCTCTGATCATCTCCTGTAATATGTCTGCAGTCTATGGTCATCTCTTGTATCATGTCTGCAGTCTCTGATCAATTCCTGTATCATGTCTGCAGTCTCTGATCATCTCTTGAATCATGTCTGCAGTCTCTGGTCGTCTCCTGTATCATGTCTGCAGTCTCTGATCATCTCTTGTATCATGTCTGCAGTCTGACCATCTCCTGTATCATGTCTGCAGTCTCTGACCATCTCCTGTATCATGTCTGCAATGTATTCTCCAATATTTACACAGGGGGTCAGTTCAGTTATGGTACATGTACATGTCAACAATGTGTGTGCAGTGCTGTTCTATAAAGCCAATTACTTTATATAGTGTGCACTTTTGTACTTTAATTATAGAAACAGCAAAATGAGTCAGGAAAGAGTGAACTGCAGGACTATAGATTCTTTCTTCACTACCAGTGCAAAAAAGTCATCAGGAGAAAAGCCAATAGAAGAAAGCACTTCAAGTATGAAATTTGACACTACACTCCCATCCTGTTCTGGAACATTTGTAGAGCCAATATCTGGTGAAAAAGATCCTAATGTGTCGCCACTGTCTGTTGATACCCCGCCTCAAACCAGCAGTATCTTAATTAATGACATTGGCACACATCTTGGAAAAAAAATCAATGACTACACCAAATGCTTGCTATTGGAAAATCCATGGCAACCTCCTCCTGGATATGAATTACCTTTCTCCGTTCAGAACATGAATTCCAAGAATGGAGAAACTCGGGAAATAAAGAGATACTTGTCAAAACAAGATATTGACAGTTTTCCTTGGCTAGTGTATTCACCTACCAAAAAGGGATTGTTTTGCAAGTACTGTGCATTGTTTGCGCAACATCAGAAAGGTGGTCATAACAAAGGCATGGCGCTTGGAAAATTGGTAATGGAGCCCCTTACTAATTTTAAAAAGCTTAAGAGCAAGGATGGAGATTTGGAAGTCCATGCAAGGCTTGTTTATCACCAGGAGAGTGTATTTGAAGGAAATGCATTCTTAAAAACCTACCATGCACTGGAAAATGAAATTGTTAATCAAATAAACTTGCATCGTCTTCAGAAAGTGAAAGAGAACCGAGAGCAAATTCGTCCTATCGTTGAGTCAATTATATTCTTGGGTAGACAAAATATATCTCTGCGTGGCCACCGAGATGATGGTGCTTTAATGGATGACTCCACCCTGGAGGTGAATGAAAGCAACTTTCAGGAATTGCTGAGGTACCGTGTTGCACCTGGAGACAAAATTTTAGAGAAGCACCTCCTTACTGCATCTTCTCGCGCTACATACATTTCAAAATCTACACAAAATGATTTAATCGCGTGTTATGATGATGAAATCAGCAATGTCATTGTAGCTAGAATTAAAGAGGCTTGCTATTTTAGTATAAGATTTGATGAAACTACAGACATTTCCCATACCGAACAACTTACCATCAACTTTAGATATGTCTACAGTGGATCGATTCGTGAGGATTTTATAAAATTTGTAGATGCTTATGAATTTGCAACCCAGAAGGAATCGGGAATTGATAGTTCAGGTTCAGAACCAAGGCTTACAGGAAAGGTTTTAGGCCAGATGGTTATCCAACTAATTAAAGACCTCTCCCTGATCATGCTCTACGCCGATGACATGCTTTTGTTTTTAGAAGACGCAGAGGGATCCCTGGAACAGGCAATGTCACTTATAACTGAATTCGGCCACTTTTCAGGCCTCACTATCAACTGGACTAAATCTGCCTTAATGTTTATAGATGGTTCCCCGATGACTAATGTGAGACCCCCGACTCAGATACCTGTAGTGTCCACCTTTAAATATTTAGGTATAAACATCTCACCTAAACTTACAGACTTTTGTAGCCTAAATGTATACCCTCTGATGTCGCGGTTTAGAGATAAAATAAATGTTTGGAATAAACTCAAGATGTCCCTGGCAGGAAAAGTGAATCTCATAAAAATGATTCTGATGCCACAATTTCTATACATGCTATTACGCTGAAGATATTCAGAGTGGTTAACTCCTTATTTCGGCTGTTGTTGTGGCATACCAAACCCCCCAGAATTAAGCTAGAACAGCTGTAGCGCTCAAAAGAGGGGGGGGGGGGCCTTTCCCTACCCAACCCTTGGATATACTACCTAGCGGCACAACTGCAGCACCTGATAGGTGCCATGGCTCCTCTGCCGCTGGGCTCGTCTGCTAAGCTTATGCTGGTGGGCACAGGGGCGGAGTCAATACCCGAGGTATTGGAGGCTCACCTTTTCCAAAGACCCAATAAACAAATGCCCACATATACACTTTTGCAGAAGGTATGGAACAAAGCTAAACAACTACAAAACGTTTCGGGCTTTACTAAATATAGCCCGATATGGGAAAATAAAACATATGTTGAGCTTGCTAAGCTCCAACAAGGGCACAGATGGCGCTGCAGGGGTATCACACATATGTACCAGATTTTCAGTAATGGAACCTTGTTATCGTTTAAGGATTTACAAGATAAATATTCTTTGCCTACCAGTATGTTGTTTTACTATCTACAATTACAGCATGCATTTAAAGCACAAGGAGCTGCGACAGTTTGGTCCCAATCCCCCACACCGGTTTTTCATATAATGCAGGAGGCGCAGAGACTAAAGGTATAATTTCACAATGCTATAACATGTTACTAGCGTCATTGTTAGAGGGATACCCCACAAAGGCGGCTGCTCAATGGGAGGCGGATGTGGGCCCCTTGTCGGGGGAGGTGTGGGAAGAAGCTCTGCAAGCAGTTAACACCTGCTCACTAAACGTGGCACAGAGGGTCTCCCAACTGTATATTTTATTGAGAGTACATTATACCCCGGTAAGGTTACATAGAATGGGCAAAGCTCCAGATTCATTATGTGGCAGATGCAGGGCGGCGTCTGGGGACCTGATTCACCTCCTCTGGCGTTGTCCCAAACTCCATAGGTATTGGACAGAGGTCCTGGCTACACTTAATCAGGTGTTCCAGGCCAATGTCCCCCTAGATCCATTGTGTTGCTTACTGGGAGTTCTGGAGGGGATGATCACGGAGGAGGTGACAAGAGTTGCTTTTGCACGTGCGCTGTTCCAGGCTAGGAAGGTAATACTGATGGGATGGAAGTCTGCTACGCCACCTAATAGCAAAACATGGATACTAAATATGTGAAAAACGCTTATAATGGAAAGATATATATACCAGCACAGGGGCAGCCCTGGAAAATTTGACAGATTGTGGGACCCGTGGTTGGATGTGCCTGGAATAAGTCCCATGGAATTGGTACAGATGAGGCTGCTAAGAAGTGCTTAAAGATTTGACAGGTAGATGCCGAGAGTGTGTATTGGAGAATGGAGGAGGAAGGTGTGTGGATAATGGAGAATATATTGCCGGTTTAATCAGATGGGACATATAGTCCGAATGCTGACAGTTCTAAGATGTAAACTATAACACCTTATTGATAGCTATATTAATATGCGGGGAAAAAAAGAAATGCTGATTATGGTGCATGTATAACTGTAATGTGTGTTTTTTCTTATGAGCAATAAAACCTTTTATGATTTAAAAAAAAAAAGACATCTCCCTGGACAACACTCAATGTGTTGGCATTGGAACAGACAGTTGCAGTGTTATGTCTTCAGAGGTGGCTGGTGCTGTATCAGAGACTCTCCGTGTAGCACCCAACAGTTGCAGATGTCTTTGCTACAATCATTGTCTGAACAATTCAATTTCAAAGTCCTCACAAGTGTCAGCAGTTTGCACTAGCTCAACAGCATCTACTCTCATTCATTCTCAGTGCAGTGCAAAATTCATATTTTACTTGGTTTCACTCATCAGTGTTCTGAAAGTAACCCTTCCTCTGAGTCGCTTCCTTCAATCCCCAACAATTGATTTAACAAGCGCATCTGACTGTTTGACTGATACCATGGCAACCATGGAGAATATGCGATGTAACGCTGATGGCACTTTTTCCACTTTGCATATGGAGGCTACAGAATTGGCATCAGAACTTGGAGTGGAACTAAAATTGCCACGTCTTGTAGGCAGGCAAGTGCACAGATTCAATTACAATGTAGAATCAACTGAAGAATACTACAGGAAATCATTGTATGTTCCCTTGCTGGACAACATTATTAATGATTTAAAAACTAGTTTTCCAGAAAACTCGACGCAGTGTTTCCAGATTCAAATCTTGATGCCAGCAGTACTTTTTGAAAAAAAAATGGAAACCATGGTTCCTGTGGCTGTGCAATCATTATCAAAGCGTTTCCACCCTCTTTGCTGCAGGGAGAACTAAGTCTATGGCTTACAAAGTGGAAACGAGAGTTATCACAACATAAGGAAATTCCAAAAACAGTTCTTGAAGTGTTGGACTTGTGTGACCAGGACCTCTTTCCAACCATCAGAAGTTTACTTCTGATCTTAGCAACTCTCCCTGTAAGTGTGGCCACAGCAGAGAGATCTTTCTCAACCTCCCGTCGTGTTAAAACATGGCTTCGGTCACGAATGGTGGAGGACCGGTTAAATGGCTTGTGTTTATTTTACATTCATAGAGATATTCCTGTGAATACTGACCGAGTTATCAAGCTGTTTGCCAAACAAGGAAAACAAAGACTTGAGCTAATTCTGTGAATTTTTCATGTTATGTAACTTACAAATAAAATGTTTCTGTTGTGTGTGTGTTTGGAGACAGTGGAGAGTGATAATGTTTGGGTTCTGCTATTTGTTTTTTTATATTGTTTGTGAATATTTTGTCTGGGAACATTCTGTTATAAGTATACAAACTGCTTATGATCTTTGTAATAATAAAGTTATACATGGTTAAACCTATCCTGTCTGTTTGTAATGTACCGTAATAATCTAATCTGGAATGATAAAAGTGTCACTGTTTTAAACAAGGTTAGGACTGTACGATACGTTAAATACAGTTCTGTAAGCAACACCTTATTTTCAGGCAGTGCCCCTGCTGAGACTAGACTCTGGATCCGCCTTTGGGCTTGCAGCTGCTTTATTGACATCCACTTCTCAAAAAGTATGGAATCCCACTATGCAAGAAGCCCCAGCCTTTTACCGTTCATCTGACAGATGGCTCCACACCAACCTCGGGTCCCATAACCCATGAGACCACCCTCATATTGGCCACCACCGAAGCAGAGCATTGGGAATATCTTTGGCTGGACGTAATTTCTTCCCCCATTTTTCCATTTTATTGGGGTTACCGTGGCTTCTACAGCACCAGTCACATATTAATTGGTCCACTGAAGTTGTGTCTTTCGGCTCACCCTATTGCTTACACCACTGTTTCCCACAACGAACCTGTTTCATGGTTCAACCCCTTTCCACAGATGACAACACTGTTCTCCCACAGGTTTACAGAGACTTCCTGGACGTCTTAGACAAGAAGGGTGCAGAATCCCTGCCGCCTCACCGGCTGTATGATTGCCCTATTGAGCTTTTTCTGGTTCTGCAATACCATTTGGGAGGATCTTTCCACTCTCTGAGCCTGGATTAGAAGTCCTCTGAAAATACATTGATGACAATCTTAGGAAAGGGTTCATCTGGCCCTCTACCTCTCCTGCTGGCGCTGGACTCTTCTTTGTGGAAAACAAGCACCATTCTTTAAGACCATGTATTGACTACAGAGAACTAAACAGTATCACAATCAAGAATCGATACCCGTTGCCTCTAGTCCCTAAGCTCATTCAGAGGTTCCGCACCGCTAAGGTCTTCTCAAAATTGGACCTATGGGGGGCCTACAATTTAATACGGATAAGAGAGGGCGATGAATGGAAATGGGCCTTTTGTACTAGGTTTGGCCATTTTGAGTATTTGGTCATGCCATTTGGGCTGTGTAACGCCCCAGCAACTTTCCAACACTTGGTGAACGACATATTTCGGGATTTTCTTGACCTCTTTATGATAGTGTACTTAAATGACATCCTTGTTTTTTCACCCTCCCTCGAGGCACATCACATCCACATGCGAAAAGTCCTTTTTCGCCTCTGAGCCCATAAACTCTACACCAAGCTTGAAAAATGTGAGTTTGAGAAATATACCATACAATTCCTTGGCCTCATTATTTCGACTTCTGGCATCTCTATGGACCCCCAGAAGGTAACTGCAGTTCTTGAATGGCCAGTGCCCTTGAACTTTAAGAGCATCCAGAGGTTCGTGGGATTCGCCAGTTTTTATAGAAGATTCATCAAAGGCTTCTCGTCAATAATTTCACCTATCGCACAACTCACCAAGCAAAACAGCCATTTTCTGTGGTCCCCCTCAGCACAAACGGCTTTTGACAAACTCAAGAAGCAAATCACCACTGCCCCGGCCCTTCATCATTACGACCCAGCCCTGCCTTATGTTTTGGAAGTCGATGCTTCAGAGATTGCGGTTGGAGCAGTTCTTTCTCAGCACCACGAAACCATAGCCATCTTGCATCCTGTTGCCTTCTTTTCCAGGAAGTTGTCCCCAGCCCAAAGGAACTATGATGTAGGGGACCGGGAACTCCTTGTTATTAAACTGGCCCTGGAAGAATGGCGATATCTATTGGAAGGAGCCTCGCACCCTATTCTTGTCTACACTGATCATAGGAATTTGGAATACCTCCGTACAGCTAAACGTCTCAGACCTAGACAAGCTAGATGGGCTCTCTAATTCACCTGATTTCAAATGCATATCACGTACCGTCCGAGATGCAAGAATTGTAAACCTGATGCTCTATCCCGCATGTATCCCACATCAGATAACTTACCAACAACGGACGCAATACTCCCTGCCTATAATTTCTTCCTACTTACAGATAACCTCTTGTCCAGGATTAAACTGGCCTCCTCTCTAGACCAATTGCCCTCAGGAGAACATCTGCAAGAAAAGGACGGACTTTTCTTCCATGACCATGCTGTGTTTGTGCCCCTTTAACTGAGAGCTCCTGTGTTCAAACTCTGCCATGACAACAAGTTAGCAGGGCATTTCTGTGAGACCAAAACCACCGATCTGCTTTTGCGATCCTTTTGGTGGCCTACCCTCAAGGCAGACTGCCACGCTTATGTCAATTCCTGCCCGGTATGCAATCACAGCAAAACGGAAAAGAAAAAATCATGGGGTCTCCTACACCCCCTGCCTGTTCCATCCAGACCCTGGGAACAGATCAGCATGGATTACATAGTGGAGCTACAACCCTCTGATGGGTTTACATCCATATTTGTTGTTGTGGACCGCCTTACAAAAATGGCTCATTTTATTCCTATGATTGCCACTCCTCCCGCCCCAGAAACAGCTCAGGCTTTTATCAAGGAGATCATACGCCTCCATGGGGTCCCCAGCAATATTGTATCAGATCGTGGGGTCCAATTCACTTCTAAATCCTTGAAGGAGTTCTGCCTTGCTCTAGACATCGAGAACCACTACTCTTCGGCCTACCACCCTCAGACCGATGGACAAACCGAACGCATGAACCAAACTCTTGAACAGTACCTTCGTTGCTTCTACACCTTTGTCCAAGACAATTGGGCGTCCCTACTTCTTTGCCCAGAATTCGCATACAATAACGCAATACATTCTACAACTAAGCAATCACCGTTCTACGTCAACCTGGGGTACCACCCTTCTTTTTCCCCTATCCTACCCGCTTCCGCTTCAGTCCCAGCTGTCTGGAACAGAATGGAGTTTCTACACAACAACTTAGAGCTCCTAAAGGATACCATGGCCAAGGCACAGCTGGATTACAAGACCATCTATGATCGAAGGCAGCAGGGGACCTGGATCTTCAACCGGGAGACAAGGTTTGGCTGTCTCCCAGGCATTTAAAGTTGGCCTGTCCCTCCAAGAAATTTGGCCCTACGTTCACTGGGCCCTTCCCTGTCCTGTCCCGATTCAACCCTGTTGTCTACAAACGCAAACTGCCCTCAACTTACCGGATCCACCCTGTCTTCCATGCCTCCCTCCTGAAACCCGTGGCCCCAAACCCCTTTGGGGAACGTGGGGCCCGTCCTCCACCTCCCCCTGTGATTAAAGGGATTGAGGAGTACGAGGTGGAGGCCATCCTGGAAGGGGCTGCGGACGCCAATTTTTGGTACAGTGAAGGGGTTACGGCCCTGAAGAGAATTCCTGGGAACCCGAGTCACATATCCACGCTCCAGATCTTCTTCAGGGGGCTCAGTAAGAGTCCACGGCTTACTACCCATGCACCAATGGCGCGTTGCAGCAAGAGGAAATCCGTGCCAACTGAGCATGCGCCAAAGATGCCTCAGGGCGCCAACCCGCACCTGTGCAGAAGACTTGATGGAAAAGGGCAGGAAAATGTCCAGGATGCGCACAGGAAGTGGCCTCAACCAAATGGTAAAAGGCGGGAAAATACTCAGGAGGTGCACAGGAAGTGACATCAACCTAATGGAAAAAGGCGGGAAAATGCCCAGGAGGCGCACAGGAAGTGGCCTCAAACTTCCCTATATAAGCCCAGCCCAGACACTGCCAAATTGCTGCATTATCTTCAGTCCTCCCTTGTTCCTGTGCTAGTGTGTGATCTGTCTGAACCTGTTGCGACCTGGAAACCTGTTTGACCTCTTGATTGCTGCTTGCCTTTGACCTCGGATTTGTACCTTAACCATTCTACTTCTTTGCCCTTTTGTACTCAGCTGCCAGATTGGAACCAACCCCAGCTTGGATCTCGACCATTCTTCTTCTGATTAACCCTTTTATGCTTCGTTGCCTAACTGGATTTGACCTCGACTCGGATCCCGGACTAAGGCTTGCATGGTGCTCCGCACCCTTGGTACCTCTGCCACTCGGTGTCCCCACCAAGTCTCTGTCTCCATCTCCAGAGGCTTTAAGGATCCGACGTGCAAGGGAGGCCTCCCCACTACTTCAGTCTCACTTCAGGTACATGGCCCTCGTAACAGAGAATATTTGGCCATAATTGTTAAGTGGAAGGAAAATGATAAATGGTTTTCAAAATTTTTTACAAATAAATATCTGAAAAGTGTGGCGTGCATTTGTATTCAGCCCCCTTTACTCTGATACCCCTAATTAAAATCTAGTGGAACCAATTGCCATCATAAATCACCTAATTAGTAAATAAAGTCCAGCTATTGCCCATGGTAATAGGTCTGACCAGTTGTTATGATGGTCAGAAATATAGCAATGTAGGAATTGCTCCAGGGACTGATTGGCTCGTTCTGCAGCCCCATTAGACTGCGGGTGATATGCAGAGGAGAAAGCAAGCTGAATTCCCAACTGTGCACAAAAGGCTCGCCGGAACCGGGAGACAAACTGACTACCCCTGTCCGAGACAATCACCTTGGGTAGCCCATGTAAGCAAAAGATCTCCCGAGCAAAAATGGAAGCCAGTTCCTTAGAAGTGGGCAACTTCTTAAGTGGAATACAATGACACATCTTTGAGAACCGGTCAACCACCACAAGGACAACTGTGTTGCCTTGGGAGTTGGGCAACTCCACAATGAAATCCATAGACAGGTGGGTCCAGGGCCTCTCTCCATTGGGTATGGGTTGTAGGAGGCCCACTGGAAGGTGTCGTGGAGTCTTACTCTGAGCACACACGGAACAGGCAGCTACGAAGGCAGTTACATCAGCACGTAGACTAGGCCACCAGAATTGTTGGGAAATGGCCCAAACGAATTGATTCTTACCAGGGTGGCCAGCTGCCTTGAGAGAATGGTAAGTCTGGAACATGGCAGTATGGAGACACTCTGGGACAAAGCAGCTTTTACAAGGTTTCTCAGGAGGAGCATCAACCTGAGCAGCAAGAATTTTTTCACCCAAAGGAGAAGTAAGACTGGTGCGAACCGTAGCCACAATAGGATCAGGAGGAATCATAGGAACCGGAACCGACTCCAACTTGGACGTGGAGGAAAATTGTCGTGACAAGGCGTCAGCCCTTACATTCCCAGTACCGGTAAGAATGAGACAATGTAATTGAAATTTGACCAAAAAATAGCCCATCGCGCCCTTCTGGGTGAGAGGCGTTTAGCCTTAGACAAGAATGTGAGATTCTTATGGTCAGTAAGAATGAGAACCGGCACAGTGGTACCTTCAAGGAGATGTCTCCATTCTTTCAGGGCTAAAATGATTGCCAACGGCTCTCTGTCACCAATCTCGTAATTGCACTGGGCAGGTGATAATTTCTTGGAAAAGTAGCCACAAGGATGCATAGCACTCTAAGTGGTAGGATGTTGAGACAGAAGGGCTCCAAGACCAGTCTCAGAAGCATCAACCTCAAGGATAAAAGGTAACGTAGGATCAGGATGTGCCAACACAGGAGCAGAAACAAAGGCAGCCTCGAGACTTTCAAAGGCCTTAATGGACTCCGGAGACCAACTCTGTTGGTTACCGTTCTTTCTGGTTATATCGCTCAGGGGCTTGACCAGAGATGAGAAGTTACAAATTTCCGATAATAGTTGGCAAAACCCAGGAAACGCTGCAGAGGATGTAACCCCACGGGTCGAGGCCACTGTAGGACTGCCAAAAGTTTCTCTGGGTCCATCAAAAAACCAGCAGTGGAAATGACAGCCCAGGAATTTAACCTGTTCCCGATGGAATGTTCTCTCTTAATTTCTGAAGCCACCACAGACATCTGTGTGGTGGCTCTCCAGGGACTTGGAAAATATGAGGATATCATTGTGATAAACCACCACACATAACTGCAACAAATCTCGGAGGACATTGTTAATAAATTCCTGGAAAACTGCCGGTGCGTTACAAAGGCCAAAAGGCATTACAAGATATTAATAATGGCCTGTTCTGCTATTAAACGCAGTTTTCCACTCGTTGCCCTCTTTAATCCTCACGTGATTGTAAGCCCCTCTCAGATCAAGCTTAGTGAAAACCGTTGTTCCCTTGAGGCGGTCAAATAACTCTTTAATCAACGGGATCAGGTGGGCATTCTTAATCGTGAAATGATTGAGACCCCTATAATCAATACATGGTCTCAGTTCACCGCTCCTCCTCTTCACAAAGAAGAAACCAGCACCAGCAGGAGACGAGGATTTAACCCCGAGAAAGTGCGTCTGTAACATACTCCTCCACGGCTTTATCCTCTAAGACCGACAAAGGGTAAACCCAGCAACGAGGGGGAGTGGTACCAGGTTAAAGGTCAATTGCACAATCATACGGCCGGAGTGGAGGCAAACTACTGGCTTGACCTTTGTCAAAGACATCGCTAAAATCACGGTACTCCTCTGGCGGGAGGAGAAAGAAGAGGTACGCAGGACCTTGGCTACCTTCCGGACGCATGTTTCACTGCATTGTGGTGACCAGGAGAGAACCTCAGCACGGAGCCATTCAAAAGAGGGGTTGTGCCTCTGTAACCAAGGATAATCAATAACCAGCGGAAACTTAGGAGAGGAAATCACTTGGAATTGAATTATCTGATGGTGAAGAGCCCCTACGACCATGGACAATGGAACCGTCTCATGAGTCACATAGGCAGGCTGTAGAGGTCTCCCGTCAAGAGCCTCAATGGCAAATGTAGTGTCAGGCAGCTGCAGTGAAATCGAGTGCTTTGATACAAAGGCAGCATCAATGAACAGGCCTGCAGCCCCAGAGTCGATTAGAGCCTGTATCTCGATAGACGACTTAGCCCAAGAAAGGGTGACCGAAAGCAGGAGCTTATCCTTCTGGATAACTGGGGATGACACAACACCACCTAAGGCCTGTCCATGACAGGACCTCAAGGTTCGGGTGTTCCCAGGACGGGTAGGACAAGACTTCAAAAGTGACCTGGCTTGCCACAATAAAGGCACAATCTCTCCCTCCTCCTAAAGGCTCTCTCATCCGCAGAGAGACGCGTGAAGCCCAAGTGCATGGGTTCATCTTCACTGACCGACTCGGTACCAGGAGGCATGGGAGGTGAGGGAGGCACGGGTGGGACTGCAAAACTCGGAGGCAAACGTACAGGAGGCTTCCGCAAGCGCTCCTTAAAAGAAAGTCTTTCTCTGAGCCTGGAGTAAATGAGGATGGCAAACAAGATCAAGCTCTCCAGCTTAGTGGGTATATCTCGGGCTGCTATCTCATCCTTGATGGAATCTGAGACCATGAGAAAAAGCAGCCACGAGGGCCTCATTGTTCCAAGAAACCTCTGCTGCCAGAGTACGGAACTCAACGGCGTAGTTGGCAACAGTTCTCATACTCTGTTTGATGGACATGAGGCACTTGGCAGCAGAAGCGGAGCGTGCGGGAACGTCAAATACCCTTTTAAAGGAGCTCAGGGTAACTCAAGACAACAGGTTTTTGCGTCTCCCATAGAGGTTTAGCCCAGGTCAAGGCTCTCTCAGAAAGCAAAGATATCACAAACCCTACTTTGCTTCTGTCCGTGAGAAATGCCTGGGACAGCATCTCAAAGTATATCTCAACTTGGTTGACAAACCCTCTGCATTGAACTGGATCGCCCCCAAATCGCTGGGGAAGTGAGGCGGAACCAGACATACCTCTTATAGAGGTAACACTCAAGGCGGGTGCCTGCCCAGAGACTGGCGCAGCAGCAGGGACGGCCTGCAACTCAGGTTGTACCGTTGCAGCCACAGTGGGGGATTCCAGGTGAGCCGTGGGACTCAGGAGCATTGCGGTGATCTTGCTCATCCAATCTGGAAAAAATCTTACCAACAAGTGGAATGACCAGTAACCGGATCGTGTAGTCAGCCAAGCCAGAGTTTAGTAACCAGATCGGGTAATCAGCCAAGCCAGAGTTCAGTAACCAGATCGGGTAATCAGCCAGGGCAGGATAAGGAGCCAGAGGGAATGTCAGCAAAGCCAGTCTTTAAACAGGAACGCAGGAGATGGTTTCTTGAGATGTGACCAAGGCGAAGACAGGAATGAAGTGAGCTGGAGATCTTTAAGTAGGCGGGACTGACAAGCAGATCCACAACAGCTGGTTAACTGTGGAGAGAGATGACAGCTGGCAATTAGCCGACAGCTGGGTGGCCAGCTCAGAGAAGGAAGGGCTGAGCCAGCCCTGACAGGTTGAACGTCTCGCTTCTGACATGGACTGTTGGTAATGCTGCTCTTTGTATTTTTGTACATTTTATTCCATCTATTCCAGACTCATTGGAAACTGTTGTTTTAAGAAGTTGGAAATTACAATAAAAGGTAAACGGAATTACATTATGTGGTGTTTGTTTCCCATTTATTTGAGTACCTGCGGAGGTGTTATATGGTTGTGATCCAACTCAGGATGTGGATGATGTTTATCTAGGCATATCAAGGCTTGAATTATGCTTATATCTGGTGAGTAAGAACCCCCAAGGGGAGTGTAATGCATGGTTTGAGGATCTTGGTGTGTGGTGCACTTCAACTATTCAACTATTCAACATTAAGACCATTAAGACTGTGTCTTTTGGACACAGTGTCTTTTGGACTTTTTTTATCACCATCTGTCAGTCACCCTTTCTCATGTGCTTAAAATCATATGAAAGCTGGTCATATTAGGAAATGACAGTAGCGCTGCTTTAGTATTTACTGGTGCTTACAAAAGTACCTGTGGACTTGATACTTCCTATTGATACAGTTTTTTTTTTATCTTAAGCAGCTGCTGATTAATGAACTGCATGTGATTTATATTTATGTGGACTGTTATTAACATTTAAGCTTCATAGCGCTGAGATGGAGGAAAGAGGCTTGTTTTTCACTTTTTTATATATATATATTTTTTTTTTAATATATAATATAACATATTTGACTTGTGTGACGTGTCATTTAAAGGTGCTGTGGAAGATCTCTGAACCCAGACTGTCAGGTGGGTTGGAATGTTCACAGGGTCATGACAATGAAGAAGAACAGGTGGATCCAAGAAATCCTCAAGGGGGCTCTGCTACATTTGGGGGCTCGTCCGCGATACCTTCTGCAGCTGGCCCTAGCCAACCTAGACAAGAGCCATGATCCGCGTGAGAGGAAGCGTCTATGGCTGTGGGTGCTTGGGGTAGGGCCCAGGGAGCCTGAGTGGAGTGAAGCACTGTCCTAGAGATCTCAGGAAGTAAATGCACTGAAAAGGAGATTCGGCAGTGGGTGAGAGATTTAGCCCCAGGACAGAGGGCCTACATCATAGATGTAGAAGTTGAGTATGACCTGGATCAAATCAGGGTACTGTTGAAGTGGCAGGAAGTGTGTGCTGTGTGCTTTGAGGAATGAGATGTACGCCTGGCTGAAGGGATTACTGCCAGGGTGATCCCACTGAAAGTGAGGGGACAGACTGTGGAGAGACAGCCATCACCGAGGGCCCAGGAGAGGGGCTTAGGATTGGTTGGGACAGATTCCACTGGGGCCGGTGCCTCCCTATTTCCTTCTAAACTGATATGAGCTGGCTAGTTGATAGCTTAGTGAAGAATGGATCTGGGATTGAAAATCAGAGTTACTGGAGGCTCAGATTTTTCTCAGGGCAGTTGCCAACCCCTATCGGTGAAGATGGGTTTGAGACCTGGATGAGTCAGGCCATTCAAACCATGGAGGAGTGGAGTGTTCCTGAGGCTGTGAAATGACAGCGGCTCAGTGAGAGTGTTCGAGGCCCTGCTGCAGATGTAATCCGTAACTTGAGAATGGGAACCTGTATTGCTATGGACTACATAGATGCTTTGTATGCTGTAGAAGGGAGACAGCCTCTCTGGATATATCTCCCGAGTAGACAGAATGTTACACCAGATTATTCTCAAAAAGGATGCTGACCAAACTCGTTTAGATTGGGTCTTGCAAGGGGCCCGATCAAACCATCCTATTGTCTTAAAGTTACTCCTGAAGAGAACCAAGGTGGTACCCACGTATCCTGAGTTGATAAGAGAAGTACGGGAATAAGAAGATCTACTAGAAGAAAAAAGTCAAGGAACGAGAGAAATTAACTCTATTGCTACTAAGAGGGAGAAAGTAGTCGCCCGAACTGTCCATGTTGAAGCAGGTTTCTCAGATGAGGATAGTGAAACCGAGTCAGAGCAGGCTGGGCTGGCCTGATACTAACAAGCTGATTGCTGAACTCAGACCCGCTGAATTGTTGACCCAGTTAGCCCAAACTCAGATGTATCATGCTCTAATGCAAGTAATGGAAATCCCAGCAAAGGTCCAAGAACAAGGGTTTCATCGGGGAGGATCAAAGCTTTCCCGAGTGCGAGAGAAGAAATGTTATAGTTGTGGGGAAATTGGACACTTCCGGGCTGAGTGCCCCAAGGCTGGAATCAACCCACGACTACTCACTGAAGTTCTAAAATCTTTACAGAAGCTGCTTTTCCAAAAACTCAACCCCACCACACTTAAAGAAGCAGATTAGGGCCCAGACTATAGAGTCACCAGCTAGAAATCTGCCAAAGAACTTGGTAGGGCCCTCTTCGATAGTCTCGTTACAAGTGGAAGGTATCTATACTCAAGCTTTGTTGGATACAGGAGCTCAAGTGACTCTTCTGTACAGGGACTTCTACAACAAGTACTTAAAGCACATCCCTTTGTGTAAACTCGAAGAGTTGGAGATTTGGGGGATAGGTACCCAAAAGCGCCTATTTGACAGGTATATCCCTAACAAGATATCCTTTGATACCTCCTTGGCGGGAGAACCGTAAACTTTTGCCACCTTGGCCGTTGTTTGTCCTTGACCTCTGGGAGCAGGCCGCAATTCTCTGCTAATACGTACCAACACCAATCTGGTGAGGAGACTATTCACCTCATTGGCTTTGGAAGGTGCTCCAGTAGGTCCATCCTCAGTTGCAGCAAGCTTTTCAGCGTGTGCTGCAGAAAAAGAAGTTCCCTATGGAAGGAATAAGAAGACTATGGCGGTTGGATACACAAGAAAAGGTGTTGCAGCCTGGCGAAAGAACCTGTATGAGGGCCACTGTTAAGCTATCATGGGATCAACCGGGTCCCTATGTGGTGGTAGAAGCTGATCCACTTGAGGAAGATAGTAGGGCCCTACTGAGAAGTGGGGGAAGAATCTCTGCCAGTGTGAGGAATGTAACCAACCATCCAATCAGCCTGAAGCCTCGTATGGTGATTGGGAAAGAGTTCTGCTACCCGGGTAACGGGGGAATTCGCTAGGTGGGAGAAAATGTTTTCCAAGAACAACTTCGATGTGGGTTGCGCCAAGACTGCCCAACAACTAATTCGGCTAAATGAAGATAAGTCCTTCCGAGAAAGAGCCAGGCAGATCCCTCTGTGTGACTTGGAGGACCTTCGGGAACAGTTAGCTGAACTGAAGAAATTGGGTGGTCATTAGGGAATCCAGGAACCCTCATGCCTTTCCTATTGTGGTCGTGAGGAAGAAAAATGGGTTTCTTTCGGATGTGTATTGACTATCGAACTTTGAATCTGAGGACTATCTCAGATCAGTACACAACACCCTGTAAAGAAGATGCCCTGCAATGCCTAGCAGTGGCCAAATGGTTCAGTGTGCTAGATCTGAAGAGTGGATATTATCAGATACCCATGCACCCGGACGACCGAGAGAAGACAGCCTTTATCTGTCCTTTAGAATTCTTTGTATTCGATTGCATTCCACAGGGGTTAACAGGGGTCCCCGCCCCTTCCAGTGACTGATGGAGAACACAGTAGGTGACATAAACTTGATAGAAGTATTATGCCCCGTACACACGGTCGGATTTTCCGATGGAAAATGTCCGATCGGATCGTGTTGTCGGAAATTCCGACCGTGTGTGGGCTCCATCGGACATTTTCCATCGGATTTTCCGACACACAAAGTTTGAGAGCAGGAGACAAAATCCGTTGTCGGAAATTCCGATCGTGTGTACACAAATCCGACGGACAAAGTGCCACGCATGCTCAGAATAAATAAAGAGATGAAAGCTATTGGCCACTGCCCCGTTTATAGTCCTGACGTACGTGTTTTACGTCACCGCGTTCAGAACGATCGGATTTTCCGACAACTTTGTGTGACCGTGTGTATGCAAGACAAGTTTGAGCCAACATCCGTCGGAAAAAATCCATGGATTTTGTTGTCGGAATGTCCGAACAAAGTCCGACCGTGTGTACGGGGCATTAGTGTATCTGGATGACATCATTGCGTTTGGCAAAACATTGGAGGAGCATGAAGCTCGATTGGAGAAAGTTTTCCAACGACTACACCTGGAGGGGCTGAAGTTGTTGTTAGACTCCCCTTGAGTTATTAAAGCGCCTGTGTTGGTCTATGCTGATCCCTCCAAACCTTATGAATTACATGTGGATGCTAGCAGAGATGGCCTAGGGGGGTTGTTATATCAGGAGGTGGAAGGGAAGCTTCATCCAGTGACTACCTATATGGGGCCACGTTTGTAGTGAAAACGGATAACAACCCTCTGACTTATTTGCCATCCATTGCCAAGTTGGATGCCACTGGACATCGTGGTTGGCCGCTTTGTCTGAGTTCCAGTTCAGTTTGAAGTATCGGCCAGGGGTGGGAAACCGAGACACTGATGCTCTTTCCCGAAGACCTTTTGCCGCAGATATTGGTTGGAAGAACTGAGTCTATTTGCCCCTCGAGAGAGTACTAGCCATATGTCAGGGAGTAGAGCACAGACATAGATGGGTGACAGGGGCCGAAGCCGTGGGGGTCACGCCTGCTGGAGTACCAAGATACTTTTGTGATTTGACACAGGCGTAGTCAAGAACTGCCTCAGTTAACTCGAGAAGACATGGGGAGAAATCAAAGTGAAGACCCATTGGGTAGCCTTTTAAAGAAATCTTTGTCGGTTCGGGATCCCCAGATGCTGTTAAATAGTTTAATTGAGGGAGCTAAGGTGGCCTATATAGAATGGGAATGAATGAGGCTGGAAGAGGAAGTCATATCCCGGAGAGGCCCATCTGAAGAACCAGAGGGTGTTCATCAACTGTTCCTCCCTGAGAAACATTGGTTGGTAGTGTTAGCTGCCCTTCACGGTGACATGGCCATTTAGGTCCAGATAGAACCTTCAAACTGGTCAGGGATCTATTCTATTGGCCGTTCATGAGGGCTAAAGTAAAGAGTTACTGTCGTTCATGCATCCGGTGCATCCATAGAAAGACTTTGCCAAGTAAGGCAGCCCCAATGTGCCACCTACAGAGTCAGGGACCAATGGAGTTGGTGTGCATTGTTTTCTTGTGTTTGGAACCTGACCTGAGTGGGAGGAGTAAAGTCCTGGTGGTGACAGATCATTTTACCCATTATGCTCAGGCTTTCCCCACTAGGGATCAGCAAGCCAGTACTGTAGCCAAGACCTTGGTGGAGAAGTTTTCATCCATTATGGGCTGCCTCAGCGCCTACACTCGGACCAAGGTCGAGACTTTAAGAGTAAACTCATCCGAAGATTATGTGAACTCTTGAATATCCAAAAGTCAAGAACTACTCCTTACCCTCCTCAGGGGTATCCACAACCTGAACGCTTTAACCGTACTCTTTTTTTTCTTATTAACAAAACAAAGGTGCTTTATTGTTGTCAAAACGAATAAGACAGAGCATACAGATTAGCTTGAAACAAAACCTTACAAAATGCTTGGATACCATACAGAAGGTAAGGACAGACGCAACCGTAATAAGCAGAGTAATTGATTAAGTACACATTTGCAACCAGAGATAAACAGCTACAGGATTGAACAGGAGAAAAGATTTGTAGCTAGTAAACATATACATACCCATACCCCACCCTTCTAGTCTCTACATGCTCGCCCATGGAGCCCACACCTTGTCATATTTCCATTGGCATCCTCTATTAATGTAGATTAATCTATACATGGGTAGCGCTGCACCTATCAAAGCTTCCCAGGAGGAGAGAGAAAGGGGGGGGGAGACAGATATCCACTTCAGGAGAATATCCTTCTTTGCATAAAACAGGAGGTAGTATATCAGCAGTTTCAAGTGGTGGGAATGTTGCGCGTCATCATGGACCCCCAACAGTGCCAACTCAGGTGTAACTGAAAGGGACAACTGTAGCCTAAGATTAATTTCGCTAAAGAGCTCTGATCAAAAAGATGTTATAATCGGGCATGCCCGGAACATGCAAGAAAGACCCCACTTGTTTCTTGCATTTGGGGCATATCGGGTCTCGGTCCAGGAGAATACGATGTAGTTTCTGAGGAGTGTAGTATACCCTGTGTAGGAACTTAACCTGAATAAATTTGTCCCTAGAGGAGATTACCAGTCTGGGTCCCTGTTCCAGGCAGTCATCCCAGTCCTCCCTGTCCAGTGACGGTAAATCACTCTGCCACACCTTCCACAATCCCTCCATCTTAGGGGAGTCAACCGTACTCTGCTAAACATGTTAGGCACCCTTCCTTTGAAGAAGAAGCAACATTGGGGAGACCACATTGCTTCAGTGGTTAATGCATACAATAGCACAGCGAATGACTCGACCGGATATTCCCCCTACCGGCTGATGTTTGGAAGGGAAGCTCGCTTGCCGGTGGATCTGGCTTTTGGGACGTCACTAGATTATACATCTCAGGCTTCCTACCGAGGGTATGTCGACAGACTTCGAAAGAACTTAAAGACTGCTTATGAGAAAGCTAAGGAAGTGTCCACCATTAGGGAGCAGAGAAACGAGAAAATTTGACCTCAAAGTAAGGGTTCAAGACTTGCAACCTGAAGATCGGGTGCTATTGTGCGACCTAGGAATGCCTGGAAAGCATAAGCTGGCTGATCGATGGTGCTTCCAGCCCTATATCTGTAGACCCTTATCTGGACTTCCTGTGTATCAGATCCGCCCTAAAGGAAAGACTGGCCCTTTGAAAACTTGGCATCGAAATCATTTGCTGCCTATATCTGAGGCTATCCAAGTGCTTTTACCCCCCTGCTCAGAGGCCTACCAGTCTCCTAAGCTAAGGCCTAGGATTTGCCGGAGCTGTGAACCTATGTCTCCAGAGGAGGAAAGTGAAGAGGAAGAACTAACCCTTGATTGGTTATGGGTTCCCCCTTCTAAAGACCACCCTGCTATTTGTCAGACTTCGGAAGGAAGCGAGGGAGTCAACATAGAGCCCAATCATCATCTAGAGGCACCTGAGGTGGTAGAAACCCCAGCTCCTCATGATAAGGAAGTAGAAAGTGAGAGGGTCCTTGAAATCCGTGAGGAACCTGAACCTGAGCCGGAGCCAGAACCTGGATGTAGTTTCTGGGGAACAGAGCAAGGACCAGAGCCATTGGAGAACATCTATTCTAGGTTGAGACAGAAAATCTGCCCTCCCAAAAGATTGACTTCCGACACCTTTGGGGAAAATTCTGATGAACTTATCCCTACCGCTCAACGCTCTAGTCACACACTTGCCTCCTTTATCGAACCTTTGATAGAGGATGACCTTGATCCACCTCCTGACACTACTGGGTGGGCTACTAATCTATTACTGGCTGTCACAAAATTGATATGACTTTACCTGAAAATGTATATAGTTTGCTGCTAGAGAATCCTTCTTTGGCTCTGTCACTTACCTGGTAGGTGGAGCCCGGAATGCAGAGAACGTCCTCTCGTATGCCTCTGACTTAAGAACCCCTGAAGGTGTGAACAGGGACTCGAAAGTACAGAGGGGCACAAGTGCCTGACTGGAACACTGAAGTAGAAGGCAGGATCCTGTAGTCAGCAGGGAGGTGCACTGTAGTCCTGTAGCAGGTTGCAGACAGCAGGGAGGTGCACTGTAGTACTGTAGCAGGATGCAGATAGCAAGGAGGTGCACTGTAGTCCTGTAGCAGGTTGCAGACAGCAGGGAGGTGCACTGTAGTACTGTAGCAGGATGCAGATAGCAGGGAGGTGCACTGTAGTCCTGTAGCAGGTTGCAGACAGCAGGGAGGTGCACTGTAGTCCTGTAGCAGGTTGCAGACAGCAGGGAGGTGCACTGTAGTACTGTAGCAGGATGCAGATAGCAGGGAGGTGCACTGTAGTCCTGTAGCAGGTTGCAGACAGCAGGGAGGTGCACTGTAGTCCTGTAGCAGGTTGCAGACAGCAGGGAGGTGCACTGTAGTACTGTAGCAGGATGCAGATAGCAAGGAGGTGCACTGTAGTCCTGTAGCAGGTTGCAGACAGCAGGGAGGTGCACTGTAGTACTGTAGCAGGATGCAGATAGCAGGGAGGTGCACTGTAGTCCTGTAGCAGGTTGCAGACAGCAGGGAGGTGCACTGTAGTCCTGTAGCAGGTTGCAGACAGCAGGGAGGTGCACTGTAGTACTGTAGCAGAATGCAGATAGCAGGGAGGTGCACTGTAGTCCTGTAGCAGGTTGCAGACAGCAGGGAGGTGCACTGTAGTCCTGTAGCAGGTTGCAGACAGCAGGGAGGTGCACTGTAGTACTGTAGCAGGATGCAGATAGCAGGGAGGTGCACTGTAGTCCTGTAGCAGGTTGCAGACAGCAGGGAGGTGCAGACAAGCCGGGTCAAGGTACTGGCGGGCAGATCAGGTACAGAAGGGCAAACCAAGAGAATAGTCAGAGTCCAAGCCAAGATCGGGGCGGGCAGCAAGCAGGTAAGTCAGGAACAAGCCAAGTAAGTACTGGATACAGGAAAACTGGTAACAAGGTAGCAGGGGTCTCAGGAAACGCTGTAGACGGGACAGCAAGGCAGCATTGAAACAGTCTTCTTTAAATAGCCTATCTTTGGCGCCAAGTGGCGCTATTGCGCATGCACGTACGAACGTTAGCGCTATTGCGCATGCGCGTACGTTTGTTAGCACTATTAGCGCTATTGGCGCTATTGCGCGTGCGCGAGCGCCGGATGGCGCTTCTATGCACAGGCATTCGTTTAACCCTCAATCTGCTGGGAAAACTGCAAGAGGGCTTTTCCTGACAGGCTCCTTCTCTGTTGACTGTTGCAGCTTTTGGTTTGTGACATAACTAATTTCTTACTTCTTAAGATGCAGTAAAGTGATTTCACAGGTTGTGTTCTGTCTTCAGGGACCAAAGACTTTCAAGTGGGGGGAGGATGTAGCGATGTGGACTACAATCATAATATTGTGCACTTCCCCGTTATTCTTCAGCTATAGACGTATCCCTCTAGTGCTGGGCGCCAGTGAATGTCATCACATCTGTGAGACCAAAAGGATTGTAGGATTAGTAGTCTTTCAGACCGGCAATTCCTTTGTGTGACATGACATCTGGACTACACATCCCAGGAATCCTTGCTACAGCCCAAAGAGACTCCTGGGAGGAACTAAAAAGAGTCTGGAGATCCGCGGCGCGCTCTCTTCTTCCTGGGCCCTGCTGTGCGCACATCTCCCTGTGCGGAGAGAGAGGCTGCGGCCTACCACGCGGCAATGGAGCGATTCCAATCTGACCCGAAGGGCCTGGTTCTGCCTGCTGTTCGGCGGACATCCACCCAGCACCCACCCAGCAGATCTACACTACGGTTGCCCACACCCATCAGCTGTGAGTAATCGCTGGTCGCTTCGCTGAAAGACTTGTCTTCCAGGATCGCTGCCTGCAAGGGTTAAGCTGGTCTGGTCATTGGTGAGAGGGCAGTTGCCCATCCTTTGCAACCTTTTTCTGCTACTTTACCTGAACACTGTGTACAGACACCTTTACCTTGGGAACACTTTACTGCAATACTGTTTGGAACACTGTACATAGACACCTTTACTTAAAACCACTTCAAGAAGTATCACTAGCCTGTTTAAGCCCTTAGGCTATTACCATACCATTGTGCCTCTTTGGATACAATCTAATGAGCTCCAACTGCCGGTGAAGACCATCAGGCCTGCATCTTGGACACTGCTGTTATTACCATTTAAAGGGTCCTATCTATCCCCCCTATTCTGTCTGATTTCTCATTAGGATATAAAGGAATAGGCCAGCCTGGGGTTCCCCTTTAGAGTGTGACTGCCTGTCCTAGATAGCTAACCTTACTGACTTTACAGGTTATGCTCCAGGAGGTAATTCATTGTACATATATGTAAATAAAGCTTTTGTGCTGTTGAACTGTTCCTAAGCTGTCTTTTAGGGAAATTATTCTTCCAAGTCTGGGCTGTTATCCAGTACTGGGTTGACCAATTACCCTCTTCTGTGTATCAAGACCACATTGCTTACTCCAGTAAAAGCGTATATAATATAAACATATTTGACTTGTGTGACGTGTCAGTTAAAGGTGTTGTGGAAGATGTCTGAACCCAGAGTGTCAGGTGGATTGGAATGTTCACAGGGTTATGGCAATGCAGAAGAACAGGTAAATCCAAACAGTCCTCAAGGGGGCCATGCTACACTATGCTGACAGGGTCACTTTAAAGGGGAACTGAAAAAAAATTGCTATGCGGCAAAGTTTTTGGTAGAGGAGACTAATATTTGTCCCCTGCTCCCAGCAATCTTATTTTTTTGTAAACTGCCTGGAGTGTATAAGCAGCAAAGTTATAACCCTCATCTGTAAGATGCCAAGAGTGGAGTTGTGTGGCAGGATAATGTAATTCCATTTCATAGGAGTTACATCATCACTGGCCACCCAATAAGCAAAGAACTAAAATGTTAAATGTAGAAGAAAAGGAGAACATGGCAGCAATAACAGTGGGGAGCAAGGCCCTGTCCACACTGGAGGAGGGAAAACTAAGAGGTAAGCTTTGCCCCCTGGACATGCGTAATTCTGCTTTAGAAAATGACATATTCTTTATTGGTCTTCAGGGCTGTTAGTAATCTGACAAGCAGCTCAATGTAAACCCTGTTATATACAGTATATAACAAGTGCATTTCCTCACCCATCCCAACCTTTCACAGACACATGGCTATCTATTCATTTACTACTATTTTTAGGCAAGATGTACCATTTAGTAGGCTATTTCTAGGTAAACCAGTTCTGCAACCTGTCATTAGAGAAATATGTAGGCTGCCATTAACATGCTTCCCAACTTCCTTAGATGTGAAGGAGGGACAGCTTGGTATAAGGTATGTAGACAAACTACACCCCTCTGCGATGCACCATGAAGAAATAGTACGCAAAAAATGATTAGTTAAACCCACAATTGATTTTTTTTCACCACTACATTTTCTTTATACCTACATTCCAAACAAATCCAATAATCTAGAGCAGGGGACCTTAAAGAGGTGGAGATCTACCTGATCAACATGGGAGAAGTCAGAGATCACCAGGCACAGTGTCGCCTCGTCACACCTGATTTAATCCTCTAATTACCGTACTATTGTGTCACAGTCGTGTGCATTGCACGGCAATCATGGGTTTATACCAGGTGGCGAGGAGGCAACATATCACCTTCTCACCACCTGTCAAACCCACTCGGATCACTTTTCAGATAAACAGCAGTCTCTGGTGCACTTGTGAATGAACCCTTAGTTGTATTCCACAGCGGCACTTTTAGAGCTCGTTCACACATAAAGTTGGGAGGTGGTAAAACTCTGCGGTTGAGTTTCCTGCCCCCAATCCCTACCCCATTTAGCTTCTGAGGCAGCAGCCAAAGGTGTACACATGCTGCAGCAGGAATTAAGCCCTCTGTTTCTTTTAGTTGGTGCTATCGCCTGCCAATAGCGACCCATTCAAGTAAAAGGGGCCACTGCAAGCGCCCCACAACTGCATGCTTCTGCAGGGTCCAAGGGGTTAAAGCAGGTGGTGAGAAAGCAATACAACACTGCATGCTTTAACCCCTTGTTTGCTGTACTGCACAAGGTTGCAGGGCACTTGCAGAGTGGCCTCATTCACTTGAATGGGTCACGCTTGGCAGATGCTACACTCACCAACCATGACAAGGCGTGCAACTCCTGCTGCCCCTGTGACAGGTGTACACCCCTGGCCACTGCAGCTAAAGGGGGTGCGGTTGGGGCGGGGGTGGTAAAAACATGTCTTAACTATGGGGTTTCTCCATCCCCAAACTGCAAATGTTAATGAACCCCCACTGTTCTGAGCCCCCCATAAGGCTACTTTCACACTTATGTGCTGCAGTTTACCTGCACCACGGGTGCAGCACAGTGCATTTACGACTTTTCTGTATTAGCTGCGATTTGCCATAGACTTCTATTATATCCCACAGGTGTGGTGCATTTTCTGAAATGCACCAAACCCCCAGGATATAACAGAAGTCTATGGCTAATCACAGGAAAGCTGCAGGTACACTGCACTGCACCCGTGGTGTGGGTAAACCGCAGCACATCAGTGTGAAAGCAGCCCTTTACTATTATTCCCAGTGTATTGCTTTACACCGACCTGAGGATCTCTTCTTTCCTACTGCTGGCACCACTCTGGAGACCGCTAGCCGGAATAAGAGATGGCGTGCAGTTGGTATCACTCTGCATGGCACAGGAAGCAGCACTACGGAGGAGGCATCGGCTTATGGCGCTCCTCCACCCTACTACAGCTCCAACTTTACAAGTATTCCCTCTGCATTGCACTCAGTTTGATGCGCTGGGATGGTGGGTCAGCAAGCCCAAACCTTGATCTACCAGTCATCTGGCCACAATCTACTGGTAAATGACTATCTACTGGTTGCTGCCCCCCCCCAATCTAGAGGTTGGTTATATGGTTTACTGCAGTATAATATTGCTAGTAACTAAATAGTAGATTTTTTAATGAGGTCTATGTACCAGACCAAAAAAAAAAAACAATTTGGGGGACAAAGAGATTTGGTTCCAAGGAGGCATAGTCCCTCCAAATCATTGACAATTGGGAGCTATGCATTCATGACCTCCTTCTAAAGGTACTAGTTGCATATCTGTTATGCTAATGCTAATTATCTGAATAGGTTTGAAGCAAGTAAAACCAGAACTTCTGGTCTCCGTAAAGCTTGCAGGTGACTCAGAGCCAGGGCCGGTGCACCCACTAGGCGAATTAGGCAGCCGCCTAGGGCGCACTGCCGCCTAGGGGCGCATCTGACCCTTGCCTTCCCCTTCTTGTCGCCCCCTCAAGCTCCCGGCAGAGCCGCTGATAGGGGACCCAGACAGCAAGGAGTTCGGTGCGGCAGGCGGGCGGGTGGTAGCCTTGCAGTGCAGTGTGCAGCTTCTCCCCTCTCCCTCCAATCGGCTTTCACACATGCCGTAGGGAGAGGGACGTCTGTGTAACAGGGCAGGCAGCCAATAGCGCTGCTCTTCTGAGTGGGAGGGCGTGACTGCTAAGTTGCTCCGCCTCCCACTACCTCCTTAGCCAATCAGATTGCCCAGCCCGCCACATTTGACTAGAAGATGCTAGTGGCCAGAGCAGGGCGGGATGGAGAGGATCCGACATACCTGAGTATGATGAAGAAGGTATGAGATCAAACATGAGATCACAATGCATTGCTGGCTGCAGAAATTGATCAGTGTGTTCTCCTTCTCCCGTCCTGTGTGTAGAATATGCAGTGATCACACTGATCTCCCCTCTGTCTTCTCACACTGCTTGTTATGTGTTTTTATTTACACTGAACACAGGACAGGAGAATGATGATCAGACTTCTGCAAGACACTGCAACTTCAGCTCTTTCTATAGCTATATAGTCCATCTAGGTTTTGTTTGAACTTTTATTTGTTATCTTTGAAGGAATTATCTGGTCAGGCTGGGAGAAGCTTCTCAGACCTGTTAACCATTTACTGTCCTCCTGTGCTTGAGAAATGACTTTTGTTTTTTTGGCACTTATATCTTGTAAACTCCTGTTTACACAGTGCAGTGATCAGTGTATTTCCACACTGGTCACTGCTAGCCTAGGAAACACTTGTACTATGTTTGCAGTCTCTGATCATTTCCTGTACCATGTCTGCAGTCTCTGATCATCTTCTGTACCATGTCTGCAGTCTCTGATCATCTCCTGTACCATGTCTGCAGTCTCTGATCATCTCCTGTACTATGTCTGCAGTCTCTGATCATCTCCTGTGCTATGTCTGCAGTCTCTGATCATCTCCTGTAGCATCTCTGCAGTCTCTGATCATCTCCTGTACCATGTCTGCAGTCTCTGATCATCTCCTGTACTATGTCTGCAGTCTCTGATCATCTCCTGTATTATGTCTGCAGTCTCTGATCATCTCCTGTACTATGTCTGCAGTCTCTGATCATCTCCTGTACTATGTCTGCAGTCTCTGATCATCTCCTGTACCATCTCTGCAGTCTCTGATCATCTCCTGTACTATGTCTGCAGTCTCTGATCATCTCCTGTAGCATCTCTGCAGTCTCTGATCATCTCCTGTACTATGTCTGCAGTCTCTGATCATCTCCTGTAGCATCTCTGCAGTCTCTGATCATCTCTTGTATCATGTCTGCAGTCTCTGATCATCTCCTGTACTATGTCTGCAGTCTCTGATCATCTCCTGTGCTATGTCTGCAGTCTCTGATCATCTCCTGTACTATGTCTGCAGTCTCTGATCATCTCCTGTGCTATGTCTGCAGTCTCTGATCATCTCCTGTACTATGTCTGCAGTCTCTGATCATCTCCTGTAGTATTTCTGCAATAAAGGAGGGCTACAGGCACGGTAGGTGGTGAGGGAAGAGGGCTGTGGGTGCAGTGGGTGGTAAGGCAAGGGAGGCTGCAGGCACAGTAGATGATGAGGAAAGGGGTCCCAGGTGCAATGGGTGGTGATGGAAAGAATGCCTAGGCACAAGTGATGGTTAAGGCGGGGCTGTAGAGAAAATTTTAATGTATCATACAGGGCAAGGGGCTTCATGATCCAAAGCCCACCAAAGACCAAAGTCCTCAGCACCAGGCCCATGATGCTCTTAATCCAGGCCAAACGGCCAGGGTCGCAAAGGTCGCACTTGCAATCAGGCCCTGGTGTTCACAGTGAAATAATTAGAAAGTGCACTGTCATATTGTCACACAATACACACTGGGATCTGTGATCAAAGAGTGTGTTGTGCTATTATTTAATGATACTGCACAAAGCCATTCAGTGTGTTTTTTTTTTTTTTTTTTTTTTGGGGGGGGGGGCGCAAGTTGCTGGTCTTGCCTAGGGTGCAAAATAGTCTAGCACCGGCCCTGCTCAGAGCATGTGTTGTGGAAAGACAACAGTTTTTTCACAGCAAAAGTTTACATTTTTAAGGAGGAATCTGTGATCATCCTGACATTCTTCACCACTTTTAATGGGAAAGTTCTGACAGAATGACTCATATCAGTTTTAAAATGAGGGCAAATCAACAGGTTTCACTTTGCAGGAACCCACCCCCTGACCTAGCAGTGACTTAGGCTGGGTTCACATCTAACCCACATGTGGCTCGCAGCAGGGGTCCGGTGCGTCCCTCGTCTCCGTTTCAGGTGCGAATCAGGACCGAATTTTCTCCATAGAGAGCTGGTCACAATCTCCTGTCATGCGACTTGGATGCGGGGAGATCCGCATCCAATTCACACTAGTGTGAACCCAGTCTCTATGGAGCCAGTTCACACATCTCTGCAGTGGCTCTGAAAAAGACGGCTACAGCGCGGGCCTAAATTGCCGAGAGGGCGACCATGTACTCCTCCCGTGCATGTGCTGCCTGCGTGCCCTCTGCGGGGTGCGGGCAGCGCGCTCTGTGATCAGATCGGCAGAAGGGGCCAATCTCGGCCCTTTACCACGTGATCAGCTGTCAGCCAATGACAGCTGATCACGTGATGTAAACAGAAGACGATAATTTGCGTTTTTTTTTTCCCTCATGCTGACAGCGTAAGGAGAAAAAAAATTCAGATTACCTGTTTGTGCGCTGCATGCAAGGTCAATATCTTTTAAACTGTACAGGTTTAGGAGATATTTATTTTACCTACAAGTAAGCTTTATTATAGGCTTACTTTTAGGTAAAAATGTAAAAAAAAGGTATTAACTACTTTAAATACCACCAAAAGAAAGCTCTATTTGTGTGAAAAAAATGATAAAAATTTAATATCGGTACAGTGTAGCATGACCGCGCAATTGCCATTGAAAGAGTGACAGCGCTGAAAGCTTAAAATTGGCCTGGGCAGGAAGGGGTTTAAGTGCCCAGTAAACAAGTGGTTAACCACTTTTACCCCCTTCCTGCCCAAGCCATTTTTCAGCTTTCATCGCTGTCGCACTTTGAATGACAATTTCGTGGTCGTGCTACACTGTACCCAAACACATTTGTTATCATATCATTTTCTTCACACAAATAGAGCTTTCTTTTGGTGCTATTTAATCTCTGCTGGTTTTTTTTATTTCTTACAAAACAAAAAGACCAAAAATTTGGAAACAAAAATGTTTTTTTACTTTTTTTCTGTCAGTAAATTTTTTAACTAAGTAATTTTTCTTCTTCACTGATGTGCGCTGATGAGGCGGTACTGATGGGCACTGATAGGCTGAACTGGTGGGCACTGATGAGGTGGCACTGATGAGGAGGCACTAATATGCCACACTTATGGGCACTGATATGTGGTACTGATGAGCACTGATAAGCGGCACTGATGGGCACTGTTAGGTGGCACTGATGGGCACTAATAGGTGGCACTGGTGGGATTTGATGGGCACTGATAGGCGACACTGGTGGGCACTAATAGGCGGCACTGGTGGGCACTGATAGGCAGCATGGATAGGCGGCATGGATAGGCGGTACTTATGGGCACTGATGGGCATTGATGGGTGGCACTGATGGGCGACACTGATGGGCATTGATCGACAGCAGTGATGAGCATTGATGGGCAGCACTGATAGGCGGCACTGATTGCCAGCACTGACTGGCATCGCTAATGGGCACTGATTAGTGGCACTTGTGGGCACTGATTGCTGCCACAGTTGGGCACTAATTGCTGGCATTGGTGGGCACTGGTGGGCACTGTATGGTAACACTGTTTTACTATACTGTAATCATGGCACTGATGATCAGTGCCCTGATTACATTCCTACATGTCCCCCTGCGTGGAGAAGCCGCTGATCGGCTCTCCTCACCACACACTCTGTTAGTGTGAAGCGAGGAGTGCCAATTACCGGCACTTCCTTGTTTACATGTGACCGGCTGTGATTGGACACAGCCAATCACATGGTTAAAGAGCCGCGGATGTGGCTCTTTACAGAGATCGGGGTGGAACCGTGTCGTAGCAACACTGTGCTGCCGTGATCGCCTCGCTGCATGCCCCACGGGCACGCGAGAGTGGCCGTTCCGGGACGCCGTCATATGATGTCGTCCCAGAACGAGAGTCGCACCGCCCCACCGTCATTTGACGGCGGGGAGAGTGGCAACCAGTTAAGCTACTCTTTGTCCATAAGACTCCTCCTATTTTGCAATAATAGGGGATGATCGGAGAAATTATTCAAAACGTTTTCTGTGGAATGCTGCATATCGATTAAAGTATAATTACAGGCAATATCAGAAATCACATATTACAGCAGGTTTACTTTTTCTGAGTTCCCCTTTAACATGGTTTTATTGCCTGTTGATCCTGCCAGTAGATTTGTTGATTTTCCACCTCCTCAACAGGGTCATAACACTGTTTGTTTGACAATAAAATTGTACAGCGGGATTATCATCCTGCTGACAGGTTAGTTAGTCTTAAATAGACTTGCAGTTTTTCTTGAGCTTAAAATAAGTGACAAACAAATTATATTGGAACCAAACCTGCAGTAAAAAAATGTGAGTAGGCAGCTTTTTATTACACAAGAGACAAGCTATATATCTCTCCTCTTCAAAACTTACCTGCCTGTTTTTAATCTTCTATTAAATGTACACTGAGCTACAAATGCGGAGCTCAGCATACATTCTCAGAATGGTGATAGTGTGTTGAGATGAATGAATCCTGTGCAGTGTGCACATCAGGGACGATCCTGGATGGGGTGCACAGGGTGCAGTGCACCCGGGCGCCACAGAGGTGGGGGCGCTGAAGAGCCAGAGTACTCCCCTCCCTCCTCATCCACTTCCTTGTCCGTAGGCGGCTCTCTCTGCTGGTCGCCGCCTTGACCTGCCGAGTGCCGAAGCCCATCCCCCCTCCCTCCTCCTGTCAGAGGAGGAGAGCGGAATGAGATCAGAGCGGCTGAGACCAGCCGTGCAGTGACGTTACTGGGGGGGGGGGCGGCCCGTGCCCAAAGTGTTCCAGTTCTCCTCCGACCTCGACTAATGTGGGGGGGGGGGTGGTTTGTCCTGGGGGGTCTATAGTAATGTAGGGGCTGTGGTTTGTTCTGGGGTGGTCTATACGAATGTAGGGGGGGTGGTTTGTCCTGGGGAGTCTATAGTAATGTAGGGGGGGTGGTTTGTCTTGGGGGGTCTATACTAATGTAGGGGGGGTGGTTTGTCCTGGGGAGTCAATACTAATGTAGGGGGGTGGTTTGTCCTGGGGTACTATACTAATGTAGGGGGGTGGTTTCGTCCTGGGGGGTCTATACGAATGTAGGGAGGAGTGGTTTGTTCTGGGGGGGTCTATACTAATGTAGAGGGGGTGGTTTCGTCCTGGGGGGTCTATACGAATGTAGGGAGGAGTGGTTTGTTCTGGGGAGGTCTATACTAGTGTAGGGGGGTGGTTTGTCCTGGGGGGTCAATACTAATGTAGGAGGGTGGTTTGTCCTGAGGGTCTATACTAATGTAGGGGGGGTGGTTTCATCCTGGGGGTCTATATGAATGTAGGGAGGAGTGGTTTGTTCTGGGGGGGTCTATACTAATGTAGGGGGGTGGTTTGTCCTGGGGTGTCCATACTAATGTAGGGGGGTGGTTTGTCCTGGGGGTCTATACTAATGTAGGGGGGTGGTTTGTCCTGGGGGGGTCTGTACTAATGTAGGGGGGTGGTTTGTTCTGGGGGTCTGTACTAATGGAGGGGGGGTGGTTTGTCCTGGGGGGTCTGTACTAATGTAGGGGAGGTAGTTTGGCCGGGGGGTCTGTACTAATGGAGGGGGGTGGTTTGTTGGGGGGTCTGTACTAATAGAGGGGGGTGGTTTGTTCTGGGGGGTTCTGTACTAATAGAGGGGGGTGGTTTCTCCGTGGGTCTGTACTAATGGAGGGGGGGGTTGTCCTAGGGGTCTGTACTAATAAAGGGGGGTGGTTTGTTCTGGGGGGTCTGCACTATTGGAGGGGGGTCTTTACTAATGGAGGGGGTTGGTTTGTTCTGGAGGTCTGTATTAATGGAGGGGGTGGTTTGTTCTTGGGGGGTCTGTACTAATGGAAGGGGGTGATTTGTTCTGGGGAGTCTATACTAATGTAGGTGGGTGGTTTCGTCCTGGGGGTCTATACGAATGTAGGGAGGAGTGGTTTGTTCTGGGGGGGTCTATACTAATGGAGGGGGGTGGTTTGTTCTGGGGGGTCTGTACTAATGGAGGGGGGTGGTTTGTTCTGGGGGCTCTGTACTAATAGAGGAGGAGTGGTTTGTTCTGGGGGGTCTGTACTAATGGAGGGGGGGTGGTTTGTTCTGGGGGGTCTGTACTAATGGAGGGGGGTGGTTTGTTCTGGGGGGTCTGTACTAATGGAGGAGGGGTGGTTTGTTCTGGGGGGTCTGTACTAATGGAGGGGGGGTGGTTTGTTCTGGGGGGTCTGTACTAATAGAGGAGGAGTGGTTTGTTCAGGGGGTCTGTACTAATGGAGGAGGGGGGGTTCTGTACTAATGGAGGGGGGTGGTTTGTCTGTACTGAGAGAGGGGTTTATACTTAGTGGGGGGTCTGCACTGATGAAGGGAGGTCTATACCTAGTGGAGGGGGGTCTGTACTGAGGGGCGACTATAGTTGGTGAAGGGGGGGTGACACCATGTTTTACGGCACTGGGTGACACCAAGCCTAGTGACGCCACTGTAGCCGCAGGCTCTTATTTCCCCTCTCCCTTTCCTCCTCAAGCGCGGTGCTTTACTAGTGAGCGGCGCACTATGTTTCTTCCCCCGCCTTCATATCGGCCAGGGAAGAAAAAAAAGGAGCAAAAAAGAGGATTGTGGGACATGTAGTCCCGAGGACTGGCAGCCCCACTGTAGGCTTGGCGCTATATAAATCCTGTATAATAATAACACGGAAACTGCAGCCCACACAGCATGCTCAGCTGAATAGGAGAGAGAGCCAGGAGCCTGGGAAAGCTTTCAGGGAAGTACACCCAGGACTCCAGTGGGAGAGGACAGTGCTGAGGGAACACCATCAGAGAGAGAACCCCACTGCCCTGCGCCACCAGAGGGAAAGCCACACAGCCTGGCGCCATCCCTGGCGGAGAAAGGAATGGAGTCATTGCCAGAATACAGATCTGGGCTCTACCCAACGGAGACACCACGGGCAATTCAGAGTGAGCTGACTCCTGATCAGAGGAACCGTTGTTGCTGTATCGCTGGGTCAGGTGAGAGGGCCGATCGGCCATTATCTGCTAACGTTCATAAGAACTGCAGTCTGTGACCATCTTTTGTACTATGTCTGCAGTCTCTGACCATCTCTTGTATTATGTCTGCAGTCTCTGACCATCTCCTGTACTATGTCTGCAGTCTCTGACCATCTCTTGTAACATGTCTGCAGTCTCTGACCATCTTCTGTAGTATGTCTGCAGTCTCTGACCATCTTCTGTAGTATGTCTGCAGTCTCTGACCATCTCCTCTATTACATCTCCAGTCTCTGACCGTCTCCTGTATCATGTCTGCAGTCTCTGATAATCTCCGGTACTATGTCTGCAGTCTCTGACCAACTCTTGTAACATGTCTCCAGTCTCTGACCATCTCCTGTACCATGTCTCCAGTTTCTGACCATCTCCTATACTATGTCTGGGGGCTCTTTCTAACAGATTCTCTAACAGAAGCCCTCTCTGTGTGCATCAGAGAGACTCCCCTCCAGGTCTCATTAGTGTACGCTCTTCCTGTATTTGCTTTATTGTTAAGAGATCATGGGAGGATCCCAGGGTAACGAAGACTTCTTAGGGGAGCATCTCTGTGTTTGAGTTATTGCCATAGAAACATTTGTAAAGGGGAGGAGTTGGTAAGATGACCACGCCCACGTGGGGGCGCCAGAAATATTTGTGCACCCAGGCATCTGTGACCCTAGGATCGGCCCTGGTGCACATGCATGAGAGTTGTGTCATCTCCACTGGCTAATCAAGAGGCCAAAAACACAACACCCGGAAGAAGCCTACGGAGAAGATGTCAGCGGACAGGAAGGGATCCAAAGGTCACAGTTAGAATTTTGCAGATTGTAGTCCTGTTTTTTAGAGACCAAATCTAATTAGCACTTTTTAAGGAGTTACAAAAACATTTTTTTTTCTTTTAAATGCCATGGATGGTATGTTTTTTCATTCAGTTGGCAGACTGAATAAAAAAAATGAACAGACTCCTCTGTCCACACAAATGAGGTGGATAGAGGAATCCCTCCTGCTGGGACATTGTATTCTGTTACCACGGCACTGAATACACTTATCAGTGGCTGCAGCCACTAATCAACAAATGTTTTCCATTTTGTCTATTTGACAGAAGTTGACCTAACGATCACACTGGTTGGGGCTTACAGAATTCTTGGACAGTACAGCACTCACTGGTCATTACATCCTTGAGGAAGGATCGCCCACTCACGTCGGAGAAAAGGAGGAACCTGTAGCGTCACTTGATCAGTACAAGGTTAGAACAGTTTTAAAGTATAAAGCTACGTTCACACTATATGAACCCCACACTATATCATTTCTATCTGCTCCACTCACACCAGACTGAATTGTGTTGCTGGACTGTCAAAACCTGATTTCCCCCTTAAGAAGATACATAAACCCCTGTATCAAAACGCGTAGGGGAAGGGGACAGGATGGCACATTTGCACTGGTGATCTGACAGAGAGGAACAACATACCATCCCGATACCAGTCCGGTATTTACCATTGTTTTACCTGATATAGAGCGGTGCACTGGCGCACCTAATCTATGTGAGTACCCCAGTTGGGGGCCTTTTTTGCTGTCTGTTTATTAAACCGTTAAAACTCTATTACACTATCAAGTCTTTATTTTATACACTGACCGAGGTACCATACTGACGAGTCCAGGATTCCGCTGTAACTACAGGAGCCCAGAGGTGGTTCATATGCGTGTTTTGACTGCGCTTAGTTGCAAGGTCACATGCTCTGAGGTTTAAATACCTAAGGGGAGCACCAGAGTGAGGAACACCATGGCATGTTCTGGATTTTATAATCGCATGAACTTTATTGCACTTAGGGGTTTTATAATCGCATAAACTTTATAATCGCATGAACTTTATTACACCTGGATAGACTGTTTTTGGATACCATACACTTGTACAGGAGAACTTCTTTGAACAACCCAGCAATGCAATATTGATCTACTATATAATACTGGATGCTATGCACATGCACAGGGGCACTTTTTTATGCATTAGTGGGTCACTGATAATCTATACAGGATCAAAGTGGGAATTGCACCTCTTTGCAAAGTAGAACTTTATATCTATTATCATCATTGTTTACGCTTTTATATACACATCTTTTATTTTTAATATATGTGTAATATTTATATTTATTTTTAATATATTTGTTCATTTATTGCACTATTGTCACTTTCCACTACCGTTAGGAAAGATGTTTTTTTTTTCACTATTGGAGGTTTTTTATATGTTTCTTTTTACACTGGTATAGTGTATGACTTTGGAAAGCTCAGCGTATATATTTATTTATCCACATTTGCATGATATATGAGGCATGTTTAACGCTTGCAGCTGATTTTTGATAGTTAAGGCATTTTGGATTAGTGGAGGCTGACAGGACTCTTTATATTTTATATTTTAGACTGTCAAAACCTGTTTGTATACTCTTCTAACATGTGAGTGGCTCTTTCATGGCAATAATATCCTTCCATATACACTAAAGTGTAGGGAAGGAAAAGGAAAAACAAACAAAAAACAAATTCTAACCTGGAGGGACTTATTATTGTTACCATGGTCAAAAAAGACCTGCAAACAATGCATGTAAAAAGGAAGCATTGCTTGCCTAAATAGGGCTGCTTAAGGCCATATGCCCCGTACACACGTTCCGATTATCAGACGACAAAAGTCGCTTTCGGACAGATCGTTCGATAATCTGATCGTTAGTACACAGCTTTCGACAGACGATCATGACAGTCCGTCCAACCAAATCCGAAGGGACAAACAGGAAAACTTCGGTCGGACGACAGCCCATCATACGACAATCGTGTAATCAGTACAGTATGCGTCTGCTAAAAGTCGATCGACAAACACCACGCATGCTTGGAAACACAAAAATAAACCAGAAGGACACAGGGGTCACACGTATTTGACATCATTTAAAATACGTAGCTACGCACAGCGGAAGATTTTTCCAGAATCATACGACAAAAATCTTACACACATTTTGCACTGTTGTTTTCGATCTTAGTCTTATGCAACAAAATGCGAACGATCTGTCGTGCGATAATCGAAACGTGTGTACGACAGTTTTAATTTAGTCGACTAAAATGACTAAAACGTTTTAGTCGACTAAAATGACTAAAACGTTTTAGTCGACTAAAATGACTAAAACATTTTAGTCGACTAAATGAATACTATTTTAGTCGACTAAAATACTACTAAAACTAAAACAATTGAGATGACTAAAATACGACATTTTAGTCAAAAGACTAAAATGAGACTAAAACTAAAATGCCATTTTAGTCAAAAGACTATAACTAAAACTAAATTGCAATTACTGAAATGTACTGGAGATTTTAGTCAACTAAAACGTAGGACATTTTAGTCGACTAAAATGTACTGGAGATTTAGTCGACTAAATATGACTAAAACTAAAACAATTGCAGAAGACTAAAATGGGACTAAAACTAAAATGCCATTTTAGTCCTAAGACTAAAATTAACACTGGTGTATGGGGCAATACTCTCAACTAGGTAGTTGTTACAGTTTATCTATATTCACAGTTGCTTTATCAGCAGAGCAACTGTTAATTTTCTGTGCAGAAAGTTCTTTCAGATCTCCTTATCTCTCATACATAACAATAGGACATTACAAATCAGGTTTTTTTTGTTGTCACAAGCAGAACAATACAGTCTTAAAACTCTGGGCCAAGTGTACTAAAAGAATCATTCCCACGTCAGTGAGAAGCAATCGTTAAACATGGAAAGCCCTAACAAGTTCTTCAGACTATTATTCCGGCATGTTATTTTTACACAGTTCTGTTGCTCTGCTACATTATTGCAAGCGATGCATAAATCAGGCCACTTCCAAATTCTAAAGTGTATGTTTAGCATTATACTTTACTGCATGCAGATTTCTTATGCAAATCATTTTTAGGAGTCTATTGCAAACTTTCCTACCTTGAGATCCTGCTGGTAACAGCACAACAGCACTTCTGGTTGCAAATTTAAAAGTACAATTAGCAGCAGCAAGGTCAACCTGCCCTGCTAACTCCTTCAGATGGCCATTGCCATTGAGCTGATTATGAATTATGAGCATAGGGGACATTGTCGCATTTGCTGACAACTAGAGTTGAGCAAACGGTTTGGACCAAGTAAAAGTTGGGGCAGAACAACGCCTGTTTGCCCGCACATCCATTCAACAAACACATGAATTTGCAGGGTGTTTAGCGGGTGTTCGCCCCACCGAACACCCTGCAATGTACTGTGTGCTGCACAGTGCATTCTAAGCCCCAATTTGGGCACAGCTTTGCCCAATCATGGCACAGTGAATAGCTTCCCCCGCTGACAGCTGAATGAAAAAAAAAATGTCAGCAATAAAATATCTTCAGGCCTGGTATGGATTTTAAGGGGAACCCCATGCTAAAGTATACAAAAAAACTACGTGGCCCCCCCCCAAAATCCATACCAGACCCTTACCTGAGCATGCAGCCCGGCAGGCCAGGAAAGGGGGGGGGGGGAGAGCGAGCCCATACTCATTCACATAGGAGGGGTTGGGATGTGGGGCATCCCCTTGTTAAAGGGGGCTTCTAGAGTCCGATAAGCCCCCCACCTGCAGACCCCCACAACCACTGCTCAGGGTTGTGGGGAAGAGGCCCTTGTCCCCATCTACATGGCCCCATGTTGGGGTCATGCAGCCTGGTATGGTTTAGGAAGAGGGGGGCACTCGCTCGCCCCCCCCCTTTCTTGGCCTTCCGGGCTGGATGCTCGGATAATGGTCTGGTATGGGTTTTGGTTGGGAGCCAAATCCATACCAGACCCTTATCCGAGCATGCAGCCCGGCAGGCCAGGAAAGGGGGGGGTGAGCGAGCACCCCCTCCCCCCTCCTAAACCATACCAGGCCACATGCCCTCAACGTGGGACTTCTTCCCCACAATCCTGGGCAGTGATTGTGGGGGTCTGCGGGTGGGAGGCTTATTGTACGCTGGTCTTTAACAAAGGGGCCCCCAGATTTCAGCCCCTCCCATGTGAATGAGTACGGGGTACATGGTACCCCTACCAGTTCACAAAAAAAGTGTCAAAAAGTAATAAAAACACAGAGATAGTTTTTGACAATCCCTTCATTAAAAATTTAAAGAAAGTAGTGTCCCCCATGTAGATCCAATGTCAATTACGAAGATGTCACCACCGCCAATCCCAAAAAAAGAAAAAACGCAAACCCCTGAATACCTGGCTGGCCGTTTGACAGTTCTTATATAGGTAAGGGGCAAAGCCACCTGGCGATGTCACCTGGTGGCACCGCCCCCTTGTGATAGTTTTTAGTTAAGTAGGGTAAGTAGGGTACAGTTATGACCCCATTGTGAGTTTTTTTTTTTCACGGTCTGTGTCCCATTAGGAAGTTTTCCTATCCCTTACTGTCCCAGGGACAGTGCGGGAAATAGGAGGAGATCTTTCCAAAGCGAGCAGATATCCCTCGTTAACAGAATTAGTGTCTTCATTAGAACAATTCCTTTTACCTCCTGTTTTTGTTCCAAATCAAAAAGTTTGAATTTCCCATCAGCCTATAATCTGTAGACATTGTTCACCAGGACCAATAACGAGCATAAGGTCCACAGTGGAGATTCTAATCCTTCCACATTTGATGCAAAAAAATGTTTACATATTCTTTATTTCTGTACAACATTGCCAGCCTTCCATAATATTCACACCAGCCTGGTAGAGGCCGAACTGAGGCCCAAGAGGTTCTGCCTACATCTGTCCTGTTCATCCAAGATTGATGACAGGATAGGACAGGACACAGAGTGGCATGAGCAGCTATAAATCCTGGTCAGCAGAAGAACCCGATTTGCGATGGAGTAGAAACTGAAGAACAAGAACTTTTGCTGGATGTTGTCACAGGGCTTGCAGAAGCAGGAGGCAGAAACGTGGTCAGACAGGCAGAAGTCGACCATGGGCAGACAGCAGAGGTTTGGAAGACAGGAGGGTAAACAAGGGCAAGGTGCGGAGTCAAGAAGCAAGCCAGAGATCAGATACTGGAGGATTGGAGATCAGGCATAGTCAAAGGGAAAATGGGTATATCAGAGTAAAAAGTAGGATCTGCTCACAGGCCACAGGAGCTGATGGTCACACAGCAATGATCTTGAGTCTTACAGTGCTTTAAATAGGTCACTGGGCACCAAAACCAATTTAAATGTGCATGGCACGCTTAACTACATGGGTTCCCTCCTGCAGTGCTGTCCAATCAAGCCCTCCCCACTCCTGGTTCTGCCACCATATTGTTCTCCTCTTCTTTCAAAGCTCCATCACTTCTCGGCAGCCATTTATGACTATTAATTGTGTAACCCCAGTTAACTCCTGAGGAAAAGCCTTAAGATTAGTATATTTTTACCAGTATCACCACTCCCATAGGTAACAGAACATGCAAAAAAAAAGTTAATATGATGATAAAAATAGATGAAAAGCATCTCAAATACAATATGACCAGAAAGAGAAGAGGTGAGAGAACAAAATAATTGGATTGTTGTTTCATATGGTTTAACCATTTCTGACTATGAAAGAGCAATACAGCTTTTAAGTTTAACTGACTGAGCTCTGTGTTTTTTTTTGATAACATAACTAACATAGGCAAGCAAACACTAAAAATATGTTAGAATTTTACCTAACATTGAAAGAAACTGCATTTTCTTTTTAGATGCACAGATCAGCCTTGGAGTTTTGCCCATTGTGTTCATCATCGTTCAACTATGACATGCGGTGCGGTGATTACAGAATATAGGACTTAATTACCTGAGCTGTTCTGAAAACTGGGTAATTATTCCACCAGTGCAAGAGCCAATGAAATACAGCTATCCCCATGAATGCAAGAGCTTCCAGCAGCAGGGAATGAGCTTCAGATCAGTGAATTAGAAGCACATAACAAAGTTGTAAGTCAAATTACAGCCAGTAATGTGAGCTTCCTGGCTTTTTGAGAACATCCTATGGAGAAGATAGAAGAAAGACAAACTTGATTGGCTGCGGGGAATTGCTCAAACAACGGGGTATTCATTAAATGTTATCAGAGATGTGAGGATGTTGTTTATTAGGCCTATCATCAAACATCTAGCACATTAACATGCACCTTTTCCTAATGAGTCATAAAATGAATATCTTGATTTTCATTTACACTGATAGTGAAAAGCAGACTGTTATGCTAGACACTTTTCATGAGAGTTTAAGCTGTATGGTGTCTTGATTGTAATTTTGTAGGTAAAATGTAATCCCACTGTGACTATAGCTTTATTCGTTACTCAGACAAAGCATCATTAAATATTCCTGATGTTGATAAATATTCCTTTTAATTTGTCTTTAGAAAACACAGTGAATGTTCAGCTTTACAATAAGCATAGAGCTATCTCCATATGGAACTGCATAGTGTGCTAAACCTACCAACCAGCCAGGGCTTCCTTTCTGTTAAAACAACAGAGTCCACAACTGCATTTATAAGAAGCTTCATTGAATGCTCTGCAGCCAGTGATGGCTCCATCCCAAGTTCCCAAGAGGCCCTTGTGACCAGTGCTCCCCATTGGCACAGGAGGGGGAGCCATCCTATTTTTTTGGGCTGCACATGCAGTGTACTCTCTCCTGGTGCAGATTCTGAGCTCATCATAGGTAACAGAGAGCGCTGGTTGGTAAGTAGGCTTAGCACACTAGGCTGCTATACCTATATGGGACAGCATAGTGTGCTTTTTTGAAAAGCTGAACGTATACTTTAAAGTAAGACAAAGTAGCCATTTAGTCAGCTGTTACAACAATAGTTGAACTACTATTATCCAATTCATATTAATAAAGACAGTTTTACAAAGACAATACCCACAACATTTCACATTTCCATATCCCTTTAATGAATAAATGGTTTAAGGCCGCAATCAAGGCAATCCAATCAAAAGTAACATTTTAATATAGGTGACTTTGCATACTCCAGCAACAAAATCTCCCTCCCATGTTTCCCAGTACTATTGCTGTTTTCATAACATAAAATAAATACGAAGTTTATCAAGAAAGTTATTTAATCACAGACACCTCAATAATAAAGTCCCTCTGAGACAAAGAACCTGTTAGGTGGTTTAACTCTTCAGAACTTACCCTGCAACACCCCTTTTCCTGGTTGATTTTTACTTAGACATACACTATTGTCAGAAGTATTGGAACACCTGCCTTTACACGCACATGAACTTAAAATGGCATCCCAGTCTTAGTCTGTAGGGTTCAATATTGAGTTGGCCCACAATTTGCAGCTATAACAGCTTCAACTCTTCTGGGAAGGCTGTCCACAAGGTTTAGGAGTGTGTTTATGGGAATGTTTGACCATTCTTCCAGAAGCGCACTTGAGGTCAGGCACTGATGTTGGAGAGAAGGCCTGGCTCGCAGACTCCGCTCTAATTCATCCCAAAGGTGTTCTATCGGGTTGAGGTCGGGACTCTGTGCAGGCCAGTCAAGTTCCTCCACCCCAAACTCGTTCATCCATGCCTTTATGGACCTTACTTTGTGCACTGGTCTAAATCATATGGTGGAGGGGGGATTATGGTGTGGGGTTGTGTTTCAGGGATTGGGCTTGGCCCCTTAGTTCCAGTCAAGGGAACCCTTAAGGCGTCAGTATGCCAAGACATTTTGGACAATTTCATGCTTCCAGTTTTGTGGGAACAGTTTAGGGATGGCCCCTTACTGTTCCAACATGACTGTGCACCAGTGCACAAAGCAAGGTCTATAAAGACATGGGAGAGTGTAGACCTCCCAAATCTTTCTTCTCTACATATCCAATAGGGATGTGGACGTGCTATAACTCTCCCTAGAACCGGTCTAAACAATTTTCTATGTATTATATACACCTATGTACAGTAGAATACCAATTGGACATAACCTGAAAGGATAAACAAGTTAAGCAGCAATACTGACAGTACTTCTAGAAAGAGAAACCCAGGCCGGCCTGTTTAAACTTTGATCCCAATGAGAGATGCACATGGATGTGTAAGGGCCCTTTAAGTAGCAATGACAGAATGTCCCCGTTGCAGATCTGATGGTCTTTACTGGCAGTCGGAACTCATTAATTGTATCCAATAGGGTTTAGTAACAGAGTGGTAGTATAGCTTGTGATGACTGTAGCTAAAGAGAATTATGTACAGTGTTTAAATAAAGGTGCAGTGAAGTGTTCCCAAGGTAAGGCCGTCTGTGCACAGTGTCCCAATGAAACAAAGGAAAGGTTTGTAAAGATGGGCAATGGCCCTCTCACCAATGACCAGGCCAATGCAACGCCTTCCAGCTAGCGACTCCCGAATGGACGTTCTGGCTGCAGATTCACTTGTGACGATCCCCTGTTGCGGAGCACGAAGCGTGGGTAGCTGCACCGTAGAGATGGTGCTGATCAGAAGTTCGATAAACAGCAGCAAGCGCTGGATCCCTTTACGGTCAGGTAGGAATGCTGTGGACCGCGTGGTAGGCCACAACCTCACTCTTCATGGGTGGAGAGGTCCTTTAAGTATTAGGCTTTGAATATGTTACAGATAATGATAATAATAATATCAACTTATAAAAGTATTGTAAGTAATATAAACAATAATAATAATCACCCCCCCCCCCATCCTGAAAAACTGGGTTCACAGTATCTCAGTATCTAGAACACATGGCAATGCAAAAGAAAAATAAATTGCATTTTGGAATGGTTTGCCACAATACACACAATAAAAATATTTGTCATTTTGTCATGCTCCTTGCATTCCCCTCTCCACCAAACTCTACACATGTTTTTTTAGGTCACCTGAAGTAGAATACAGTAGATGACGTAGAAATCTGTCAGGATTTCAAATCAGCACAAATTGGCAGTAAGAAAATGTGAAGTCTCTAGTGACCCCTGGTGAATAAAAACTAGTATTTCAGCATTCAAGATTTGAAAAAGAAACTAGGTTATTAGATATTAATAATAGTTAAAATATAATTAAAAAAATTCAATTTTGTGCTTTTGAAGTACCCCTTCTTTACGAAAACAGTGGTGAGATTGAGTAAAGCAGCACATTTGTGAAGGGAATATGAAATTGTTTTAAAGTAAATACTGCAGTATAAATAAATTCCAGAATTTGTCCACTCTTTGTGTCTTATCAATAGCTTAAATTGATTTTTGTTTGCTATATACACTACTACACAAACAAGGTAAAGCAATACTGTCTGCAGGTTTGTAAGTGAACAGGGTAACCTGATGAAAAGCTGCACTGTGCATCATGCAGTGACCAGTGGACACACATATGCCACCGTCTCTGTACCCGTAAAGATATTTGTAAAGTACAAGTGCTAGTCCCAAAGTCACACATAAATTTAAGTGTAAATTTGGACTTCCTCAACTGAATGTAAAAATAGTTTGGTGTCACTTTAATGTAGTTATACATTAGGACCAGCTTAGATCAGCAAGAAAAATATCAACTGTGAACAGGAGTCTCAATGGTTAGTAAATTTCAGTCTGCTGCTTGTCTGGATCAAGGTAGACAAAGGAGACTATGCTCCACTTATTGTCACTGTTATGGTCATTCCTTATTTCTAGTGGGCCCTGGCTTGCTCATCTCCTGGTGGGGCAATCCTGAGGACCGTGACCTGGTACTAACATGTAGCAAAATCCATTTCTACAATCAGAAGCTCTCATGAATTCTGGTTAGTGCCTAACCCTGCAACTCGGTGAGCCTGTGTCCTTTACCAGGGTGTCCTGCTTATGTACTTATCCTGCTGGCCAGTGTGAGCCTTTCTACTGCTATAGCTGCTGACCCCTGACTGTTACACTAGGGCTGGAGCTCAACTGCTGGAGCCACTTCAGAGCCAGAGCTGGCAAGCATGTAACATTGACAACCCTATTAGCCCATTCCTTCCTATAGGTGCAGGGACACACTAGAAGCCAAGCACAGCTCAATGGTGGTTTATAGGAGACCAGATTGATCTTTGCAGTTATTTTATAAGCCCTTATATAACACAGGGCAAATTCAAGGAGAGGAGTCAAATGTTTTTGGTGGCAAGCCAAACCATATCCCTATGTTGGAAAAATGGTGTTCTTCAATGGCGTTGATCTGAAAATCTCTTGTGTTTTAGGACAAAGTGCTGGAACCAGTTTAGAACCTGGGACCAAATTTGGTTAAAATCCTTTTATATGGCTCAGAGTATGGGAATCTCTGAGGAGCAAGGTTTTGGCAAAAGACATGGACACTTGTTGTAGACAATGAAGGATAAGGGACCCCTTGTTAATAGCTTAAAGATGGTTTATGTAAAGTTAAACCCAAGGCAGAAGAGCAACCCAATCATGATTATGGGCAGATATTAGGGCATAAAAGTATTGTTCCAAGGACTGATTGATTCTTTCAGCTTGTCCAATAGTCTGTGTATGATAGGCTGACAAAAACTTCAAAGATATATTTCAAGACTTGAAGAGGCCTTTCCAGAAGCAGGAGATGAAGTGCACTGCATGGTCCAAGACAATGTGTCTTGGTATGCCATAAACATGACAATTTCCAAGATGTGCCAGGACAGCTGTGGCGGGTAGCAGGGTACCTAAATAAAGCTCGCCACACGTTAATCTTTTTTTTTTTACCTATTTCCCGATCCACATTTAATGTGGTTAAGGTAGGCATGTCCAAAGTTCGGCCTGCGGGCCAATTGCGACCCGTGTTCTGGTTTAATACGGCCCCCCTGGTAATTTGGATATATATATCTAGTGTGGCCCCCTAAAAATCCCCGAGCACAGCTTTGGGGGGCCACAAAAGATATATACCATATTTATCATTCAGTTCTGGCAGCCTCAGAGAGGACTGGGAGGGGGAGGGATGAGTGCCATCAGATTACATACAGGAGAATCTCCTGTTTACTCGGCCGCCTCTGTAATAGGAAGTCCCATCTCCTGGGCTGCCATAGAATGACTGTTCTGTCTATCATAGGAGGCGGGACTTTGTAATAAAGAGGCCACCGAGTAAACAGGAGAATCTCCTGTATGTAATCTGTTGGCGCTCGTCCCGCCCCACTCCCTGTCCCCTCCGGGGCTGCAAATGGGCATGGATCAGGCTGCACTGATGGCAATGGTGAGGCTGCATTCATGACACTTAAGAGGCTGCATTTATGTCAATGGTGAGGCTGCATTCATGGAAATGGTGAGGCTGCATTCATGGAAATGGTGAGGCTGCATTCATGACAATGGTGAGGCTGCATTCATGACAATGGTGAGGCTGCATTTATGTCAATGATGAGGCTGCATTCATGGAAATGGTGAGGCTGCATTCATGACAATGGTGAGGCTGCAGATGGCACTGATTAGGCTGCATTGATGGGCACTGACCCTTATTTTGCTTCACATTTGCTTCTTTATTTAAGAATTAAGTTTTTTCCTGAAACTTCCCTCTTAAAGTGAAGGTGTGTATCATATGCCTGTGCCTTTTTATACGCCAATAAATATGGTATATCCAAATAACAAGCCCAAACTCATCCTTAGACTCTTCACCGCACACAGCCACAAAGACAAGAGATTTCTTGTTGGGCAGTGTATTTGTTTGCATTTAATTTTAATGGTTCAAAGAATGTCAGGCAAAATGGTCGGCCCTCATGCATGTTCACTTCATCAAATTTGGCCCTCTTTGTAAAAAGTTTGGACACCCCTGGGTTAAGGGAAACACTCCTGCTGTGCTATTATGTTCTGATGGTGGGAAGGCTTCGCCAATGTCAGAACACACTGATAGCCGGTGGTACCGATCATTCAGAAAAAAAGAACAGATAGGCTGGTTGTACGGTAGATTCAATGAGGTGATTCTTCCAGGAGATATCACCACTCCTCAAGGGTCATTTTGATAGCAAGCAGATCCCTATCCCCGATGGAACAGTTCTGAAAATTGATGGCTCAGATTCCTGTGGAAGATGCATTGATATCAAAGCAGAAATTTATGATGTCTTGTCTCTTTAGAGCAGGACCAGAAAGGATGGCTTGCTTTAAAGGTATGGAAGATTTCAGCTACAATATTCTAGAAAACGGGGAGGCACTAGAGAGCTGCCAGGATGAGTCATCCAGCCCTGACCTCTAAAAACCCTGACCAAGAATCAGTGACTCAGGTTTATCCCTGGGCCAGAAAAATGCTTTTTCCTACACACACTTCTAGTAGCACACACTAGAGCAGGGGTCTCAAACTGGCGGCCCTCCAGCTGTTGCAAAAAAAAGTCCCATCATGCCTCTGCCTCCGGGAGTCATGTTTGTAACTGTCAGCCTTGCAATGCCTCATGGGACTTGTAGTTTCACAACAGCTGGAGGGCCACCAGTTTGAGACCCCTGCAATAGAGGGTGCTACACCTGGTTTGTTGTATACATTTGCAAATATATGGGAACCACCTCACACCAAGGTGTGAAGTGTGGTCCTTAACTCTAATCTAGCAAAGCTCCTAACTTGGTACATATATAGCAAATAATACATTGAGGAGTATTTAGCAACCTGAAAATGTGTTGCAAATAAACTTTTTGGTCAGGAGCATGTAATATACAACACAGCTTGAAAAGTGAAACAGTCAGGAGTATGTAATGTGTAGAACAACTTGCAGAGTGCATCACTGAGGGTTGTCACAAAGAAGCCCATCATTTATTTATAGGTTGGGAGAAATTAAGATGGGCTTCTTTGAGAAACAGTTGTTCTATTTTCTCAACCATTTTCTGATCTCTATGCTAATACATTTTCAATGACAATGTCTATGTGTATACTCTGTTCTATTTAATATACATATTGATTATAACAAAATAAATGCTAATTCAAAAATAATGCGGCTTTAAGAACTACAACTTTTGCATTCATTTCTTCTCAATAGATGTTCATTTAGTAGCGATTTATTATGTGCAAGTCATCAACTAAGATGTGTGTGTGTGTATATACAGTGTGTGTGTATATACAGTAAAACCTTGAATTGCGAGTATTCTTTCCGGAAACATGCTTGTAATCCAAAGCACTCGTATATCTTGTATAACTTGTATAAGCAAATTTCCCCATAAGAAATAATGGAAGCTCAGATGATTGGTTCCACAACCATTTATTCATAAGTCCTTCAGTTTACAGTCCATATAAAAAGATTATAGCAATGTGATAGGTTGTGTAACCATAAAATGTCCATCCACAAATGGCAGCCTCCACAAGGGGATTAGAAGCAAAATCCAGCAGGAGCTCCAGAGTATACAAGAGAAGAGAGGCGCCGCTAAGTGTAGCAATATGGTTACATTTAATGAAGTTACAACATTTAGCAACTCACATGGTTGATGATTAAAAGAGGCACATCTAAGTATGCAGGCATCCGGGGTAAAGCTGTCCACATAGACCATCCTCTGCACCGCCGGCTCTCACCGCAGTCTGCAATCGTGACCGGGAAGACTACCCTGCAGTAGAGCGAAAAAAAAGTACACAAAAAGTGTAGCTGCTGACTTTTAATAAACAGACACTCACCTGTCCCACGGTCCATCGATGCGGCTGTCCGAAGCCTCTGTTCTCTCCCCCGCCTGTCCGCAGCGCCGGCATTGCAAGTGTGGGCACCCGGTTGTGACAGCTTGCAGCTTCACAACCGGGCGCACACTGCGCATGCGTGAGTCATGATGCGTGTGCTGAATGACCGGGCAATCTTCTGGGACCTGTGACGTGTTCCAGAAGATTACAGGGAGAGAGGGGGAGAGGAGGAGTCACCTAGGCGGCGCGGGCGGAAGTGAGAACTGGATACCTGTCAAAACTAGGTACCCGCTCCCCCCCAAAAAAATGACATGCCAAATGTGGCATGTCAGGGGGTCTGGATACCTTAAAGCAGAAGTTCCACTTTTGGGTGGAACTCTGCTTTAATCAAAGGTTTTACTGTAATATACAGTATCTCACAAAAGTGAGTACACCCCTCACACCCCTTTTCATGTGACAACACTGAAGAAATTACATTTTGCTACAATGTTAACAGTGTAAATTTGCTGTCCCCTCAAAATAACTTAACACACAACCAATAATGTCTAAACTGCTGGCAACAAAAGTGAGTGCACCCCTAAGTCAAAATGATGTATGTGAGTAGACTGCAGTTCCTCTTTAACAATACCACCTCCTTACACTATTTGATACAGTTTGTCATATGACTGTTATGTCATTACTCATTTGCTGTCCCCAAACCTTTAGGAACTAAAAGCAGGTTGTGCAAAAATTGCAATGAGATAATCCTTTCAGCAAGCCAATTTTGATCATTTACAAAATTCCTTTGCCTTATGTGAACCTGCAGCTGATGATTTGGCAATAAACTATTGCCATGTAGCACTGCTAAATATCAGCCTTTGTTTATTGAAAATAATGTCTGCTTCTAAGGCACAAAGGTGTCATTTGTTCTGACACACCGGGCAGGTTTTTTTTTTTTTTTTTTTTCCCTATTAAGAAAATGTTCTTTACTTTCTGTCCTGGAGACACAGCGGCTGATTTGAAACTTACTGTATGTGTGTGATGAGATGTGTGTGTCTTAATACATGTTATCATGTTGCTAATGGAGATCAATGCACATGTACTGTATATGCATATTGGAGTCTCAATGCACGTAATCGAAAATCTTCCACTTTTTTGCAAATAAACTTTTCATACATGACAGTGTATTGCCAAAGAACCATAGGTTAGCTAAAGAAGTGGAACAGCAGATGTCATATCTGATAAGGGATTAGCCATTACTGCGATGGCTCAATGTGTTCTGTAAAGAAAGGGCTTTTTTTAGCATAGGTGATATTGATCCAATACTTCATGTTCATCACTAGATTTTCCCAGTCATGCAAGTTAAATGACAGTCAGTATCATTCCACCCACTTTCTCCAAGCCCAGACTGTCACATATCTCCCAACTTTCCCAAATGACAAAGAGGGACACTTTTTAGCAAACAGGATGTAGGACACATCTCTGCCACAGTCACTCTAGGGAGCCCTGACCAATCCCCAATCTGGATAAGCAGGGGGCAGGCCTCCTTAAATACCCAGGGTCAGCCCATTGGTGGGTGATATGGGAAGAAGCTGGAGATGGAGCGCAAGGCTGTCGGTGGCCTTTGAGGGAGCTCCCCAGTCCCTCTGAGAACACGTGGAGGTGTCCAGGACTGGAGGCATGGGAGCAAGGAGAGGACAGTGGGATAGAGCACTGCCAGGCAAGTCTCCAGGGAGTAACTACAGGTCATAGCCGGGAGGGCTGGTGAGTAATGCACAGTCAGGGGTACTGGGGAGGCACGCCTGAGAGAACGGGGAGCAGTCTGAGATAGGTGCAGAACCAGAAGAGTGGACTATGGAAGTATGGGCAGGAGAAAGAGGCAGATGCAGCCAGGAGGGCTGTCAGAGCCTTAAGATGTGGTGCTGGGAGCAGTAGCCATGTGTAGGACAACTAACACCAAGAACTATCAAATTTTTGTTACACCACAGGGATCCTAGGTCCCTACCCGCAAAGGGAACTTGCAAGGCCTGGCCGAGTCAGTGCTAGGCCTAAACCTGTGCTAGTTGGTCCTGAAAGTCCAAGCAAGTGATGTGCTGGAGGTATTGAGGTATAGTAGTCTGCAAGCAAGTGTTGTGCTGGAGTGAAGACTGGAGTGTATATAGTTGGTCCCATGTAAATATCCTGCAAATTCAATGTGCATCCCATATTTCCTTACCCCATCCAAGTTATTTCCCCTTAATAAAAAAAACAAAACAAAGTAAATGGACTGTTTTCTGGAAATGGAAATCGTGTGCCTGGCTGGGCAGGGTGACAGGAGGACTATTATACTCAGCAGCCCTCACAAGGGTACAGCTACACCACACAAATGCTTTTTTAACCTCTAGTTTTCCTTTATATTGACAAACCAGAGAAAAGCAGCGCTAAACCCACCAAGATTGAATTGTACAGTGAAGATCAATATGGAAAAAATAATATAAAGAGTGATCTGTATAATAAATATAAATTAAATTAGAACTAAAAAGTCAATCTTCTTGATTACACAGTGCTAATAGTAGAACCACACTTGTGATGTATTCAAAAGTTCAATAGTATCCTCCACCGCACCACCAGTGCTAAACACCTAAAATGCTCGCTTACCAGACAGGCAAGCAATAGAAGCTTGCGATCTATACCCGGCCAGGGCCTTTATCCCATCAGGAGCCAAACAGATGGATACCAGGAAGAACCCTCAGGTTGATCTCTAAACCAGACAGGGACCACCAAACTGTTTATCTGCAGTCTTCTCTCCTCTATAGCCATTCGAAGTCCAGAATTTTTACAGCTTGTCTGAGCAGAAACTCATGACCCCCCACTACAGAGGATCAGAGAAGGCTGTTTGTAAATAGTAATCCGGATCACAACCAAAGGGCCAAAAGCCTTGCACTGGGATGGAACATCAAGGACCTTGGTGCCGTGATGGAGGTATTCACACTGACAGGTATTGGGACATCAGCCCATGAAAATGAACAGCAGTTCCCCTTTAAATCTGAAATCCACCCTTGAGGGATTTGATAGCCCCTAGTGTGGTGGATCCTCCTGTGCAGAAATGAAGAGAAAGATCTGTTTTTGGGCAGCCACGGATTTCCTTTATATTGGCTTTTTAAAATAAAGCTGGCCATACATTATACAATTCTTATTCAAATTATTTTAGATTTACTTTCAACTATGCAGTGCAAGGGCCTGTCTGATTAGATAAAAATTGAAAGTGTTTAGGTTTGGCCTCATATTATATGGTTTTGGTAAATCTAACGGAAAGTTGTATGAGAAAATTATATAATGTATGGCCAGCCTAAGAAATGCAGTAACTTAGAGATTGTATAAAAGTTTAGTGCAGAATAATACTTTTAGTAGGAAAATAGTATATGTACAGAGATGCGCACATCAGACCAAAAAAGAGTAACTATAATTTATAAAAATAAGTGTAACGCTAATATTGACCAATATACAATATGTGAATGTATAAATGTGGATCCAAAGACACTTAAAGTGCATGAGTAAGGCAAGTGCATATAAATAAATATAAATATATATAAAGAAGACCAAAAGTCCATATATGAAATATGTGACAGCAAAGTTCTAAATACTGAAGGTCCACATGTGAAGTATCAAATGATGGGAAACTTTCTTCTCAATTTTCAATCAAAGGGGAAGTACCAAAAGGCGTGAAGGCATTCAATAGGAAGAGGTAGGCACCCTTACCAGATCAGTAGGATGCACATACCATATGGCAGTGCGTCAAAAAGGCTTAGGGAAGATCTCCCGTGGTGTGATGATGCCGGGACTGGACGGTATCCTGCAAGCCGCAAACTCCAATGGACACAAGATGGAAGGTGGTCCCAAACGGAGATTCGAAGGCTGTCAATCACAACAATTGTTTCCGAGGAGGGGATGGTCCAGGGGTAGTCATCAGCACTCGAGCATGAGAAAAAGAAAATGGGAACTCCACATGGTGCAGGCCAACCAAGATGGGATTTATTGGAGTAAAACACCATAAATTACAAAAATATAAAAAGTGATCACAAAAAAAGATAAAATGGCAATGTGGGAAGCTAGAGGTGCTAGCCCTACGTGTTTCAACTAAAAAGTCTTCAACAGGGGCATAAACTAGCCTCCCCACATTGCTTTTACTTATAGACTGTACAATAATTACAAATTAGACAGGATCTGCTCCCGTCATGGCGGAACCGGAAGTGAACTCAGTGACTTGCGTCCCAAAACGTGACATATATATACACATATAACTGAACCATATTCAATAAATATTCAAAATCAAAAGCACTGAAATGCAAGGAAACTTAAAAATAATAATGATAACACCAATAGCGTCTGGGACGCAAAGATAAAACTACCTCCGGATGCGTTTCAAGCCTCTAAGCGATGAAAAAGGACAAAGCCAAAGGTAATGGTTTCACATCCGCCTAAGCACAGGAGGCTTGCGTTCCAAGCCTCATGGATGTGTGAAGGAAGTCATCACGGCCAAAACCACAGCGTCATTTCCGCCAAGCGTCTGGTGGTTGACCCATCGCCCGGAGACATCCAGCCTGGCACCGCCCCGCAACCATGTCCAGCGTGAGCTCAATAAGGACGTCAGAGGAGGTGGGCGTTTCGGAGAAGGACAAGACAAGTCACAGGGTCAAGATGAGTGGATAATGTGGACTGATCATTCCAAATGGCAAATAAATAAAAATAATAAAATAAATGGTAGGGGAAAAACACAAAAAAAAATCCTCAGGCAGAGCCACAGAATGGACAGGCAAGTAATACGTGCCCAAACACTTATAACAGGTGTGTGTTCATGCCACAGTGCCATCTTGTGGAAAGGGAACACGACAACAACCAGGGGTACGAGGGAGAAAGGTGTCTCCGCTCCCAAAACGGGTGCAAAGGCACTCACCCATAACCACCAGTGGACATGGACCACCCTCACACAATACCGTCACAATATCCTAAAAGGATGCCTGGGATTGTACTAACACTTATAACACATCAGAAGTGTGTATTAAACAGGTGACTGAAGTGGCCAAAAAATGAATATAAGAATAAAAATAGAATTAAAAATAATGACAGTAGAATTAAAATGACCCAGAGAAATATCATATGGGACTTATAAGCACTAATACGCCCCTATATTAGGAACTAAAACTAAGAAAGAAAAAGGAGCAAGGCAAAAAAGGGAACCACAAAGTTAATAATGGGAGTGTGTCGCGGTCCGAGACTCCAAGAAGAGGTGCCACTCACGCCTGGTTAATGAAGCAAATGATGTCCCAATCTACATTCATACAATGGGGCGAGTAGCACCTCAACTCATAGATCCAATAGGTCTCGAGCCGCGACACACCCCTAAGGCAAGACTCGCCCCTCCAATGAGGGACTAACTTATCGATAATCTGGAAGGAGGTACCGGTAGGGTCCCTGTCATGACACTCTAGGTAGTGACGGGGGACACTGTGCTTGGTGCAGTCCTTTTTGATTTTCGCTATATGTTCATTCACCCTGATGGAGAAGGTCCTTGTTGTGCGTCCGACATATTGTCTCTTACACGGACATGTAATAAGATATACAATATGTCTGGTAGCGCCCGTGGTGAAATGTTTCATATTATAGCTCTGTAATGTTACTGTAGAGTAAAAGGTATCAGATCTACGTCTCCCGCATATATTGTGCAAACACACGTTGCACTTTCTGCAGGGGAAATACCCCTTGCAATCTTGAAAAAAAGAAACCACACAAGGGGGGGTCTAAAGTGTTGGGGGCAATTTCACCCTGAATGGAACGGGCACCACGAAAAATGATGCTCGCCTGATCGGGTAAAACAGGATCATTCAGTAAAACCTTCCAGTGCTTGTTTATTATTCTTTTAATTTCCTTGTGCTGTATAGAAAACGAGGTAAAAAAGGACCATTTAAAGTGACTCTCCTTTTGTGCCTTGGGGCGATCGCCAACAAAGAATTCCTATCTATACACCCAAGGTCAATGTTACTACAGTTTCATCATAGACGAAGAAACTGGCCCTTAGGGACAGACTTATACCATTGATGATGATGGCAGCTGTCAACCAGGATATAACCGTTGCGGTCCGTGGGTTTGAAGAAAGTTCTGAACACCAACTGGTGGTCCACAACTGAGATCTCAAGATCCAAGAAGTGAATGGTCTCAGAACTTGCCTCAAAACTCAGGGAGATACCCCTATCATTGGTGTTCAGATAGGACATAAAATCGTCCAAGGACCTACGATCACCCCTCCAAAGGAGAAGGATGTCGTCTATATACCTGGCCCACAGAACCAACTAAGGTGGTCTGTGGGCATAGACAACATCCTCCTCCCATAAGGCCATGAAAAGGTTGGCCAAACTGGGGGCAAAAAAGAGGAACAACTGAGGCTACACGAGGAACGGAGGTCTAAAAAGAGAGACAATCCATCAAAATGGGGACATTTGGGAGCTATGCGTTTCGTGGGTGACACTACCTTCCTGTGTTCTGTGTCCTGAATACAAAGGTCAGGTATAAGGTGTAGCCATGGTGTTAGCACTACTTACAAACAATCGGCCAAATCACCCCACTGCCAGACTTCTTGCATCCTTTCCAGAGACAACAAACAGTCTTTTACAAGCTTTGTTTTTGTTGTTTTATTGGGGAGTACAACTTGGATAGGGATTGAGATATGTGATGCCCATAGAATTAATCATTGCCATCATATTTACAGATTTCAGTTACTTTGATCATAGTTAGAGCCTGAAGATTGAATGTGCACACTTGACTAAATAGAAATCTTCTCCTGCAGTTCCCTGCAGACTATTACTCCCTCTGCATCTCCTTGCAGACTATTGCTCCCTCTGCATCTTCATGCAGACAACTGTTCCTAAGAGTTTTCCATCCGTGTGAGGGACAGAAACATCACTTTTGACTGTGTAAAAGTAATGGTCTTCGTTCTCTTCATCACCTTCCCAAGCTTGCTTCCTCTTGCATAACTGGTTTCCTCCTGCACAACTTGTAATTACGTTTAAGGTATAACACATCCTCTTCTAATGGGTATGAAGAACTCACTCTGAATAAACCCCTCTACTGGCTCTGGTGACTTGCTGCTACTAGGCCTGAGGCCTGCAGAACCTTTACCCGGAGGCCTAGTAGGTTAAAGTCTATCTTCTAGGAAATGGACTACTGCTCCCAGCTAGTCCAACTTGCAAACCATGTGCCAGCCGGCCACACTGATTTGCCACATATCCCCACAGTCTCTTCTCTGATCCAGGACTCTTCACCATCCACCGTGTGCATGATAAAGACTCTGCTAGTGACCGTGTAGAAGCAGAGTTCCCTTACAGAATCCCTGACACCTCCAGCCATCCACTGTGGTAACACTCACCGACCATGCAGCCCTGAGTCCTTGTTGAGGAACTTTTCCGGACCATGCATTCCGACAGCTTCTCCTGCTCCTCTGCTCCAGGAGTTCCCTGCCACTGACCATGTGGTGACAGAGACCTTGCCAATGACCGTGTAGAGGCAATGTTCCCTCACAGTTCTCCCCGGGCCTTCTCCTGCAATCGCTACACCCAGACAGGGATGTGCTCCTGCGGCTGCCTAGCACTCCATTTCGCCCGTCACCCAGTCAACTACTCCTCCCCAGCAGCATGTGACCTCAGGATATATAGGAAGCCCGCCCCCTGCCAATGCCAGTTAGGGATTGGTCAGTGCTCCCGCATGGGCTGCCTGCCACTCCAGCTCTAGGCCCAGCCCCCTCTTCCAGAACATTCTCCCTGGAAGCAGGGGAGACGCCTCAGACCAGAGCACAGGTGGTCACACCCACTGCTACTCTAACCACTCCCAGCCCCAAGATCAAAACAGACAGGCCTAGCTTGCAGCATAGGCCTGCTTAAATTTGCCTGTGCTGAACAAACCTAGTAAAACAACCCTTACTAGCACTTACTTTCTGGTAGAGGGTGCTACATTCACCCCCCCACCAAAATCACAGCTGTCCACAGCTGGGCCCAGGAGTAAAAGGGCAACCCATAAAATTTGGTTGGATGGGGAAAAGGGTAACAACTTGAAAGGGGAATTTTGTATAAAAGTACAAAAATATAATATATACACTCTTTTCATATATTTACATTGTACATTTTATATACACATCCTAGCCTACAGGTCCCTGTAGCTATTTTCATACAAGAGGAGACAGAGCACTGCTCCCGTGGGAGGAATACCCTGTCTATCACAGGTCTTCATCAGTGATCCCACAATGAAAATGGACAGCCGTCCTATCTCTTACGAACCCAAGAGAAGACAAAACACACATACACAGTCTAACTATAAACTAACTATACACTGTACACTATTCATCCTCTACTGGGTGCATAAAAACACACAATTTTTCTCAAATAGATCAGAAGTGGCATGTAATTACCTGCTAGGACCATCACTCCCTCAAAAGGAGTCTAAGAGACCTCCTGCAGAGTGCAGCCTAGACAGATACGCTAATATTCAAGCAGAATAAATTGAACCCTTCCGGTTGCTTCTAGTTAGAGGGGCCCCTCCCGAATGTCAGGTAGCAGGAGGGTTTGACAGAGACAGGCACCCTGGGTGGCGGGCAAAATCTGTCTCTGTAGAATTTTCACAGTGTCATTGAGGAAAACCACCCAAGCCCTGCCCTGTCCTTGCAGTCTTGGTGGTCGGCTCCATGTGGGCTGCACAACACAGCAGTCCTCACTCACACATAGAACTGGGGATCTGGCAACCTCCTCCGAACATACCCCTCCCCTCTGACTGAGACTGAATAGCTCTTGGTAGGCTGACCTGTTTTACAGCCAAGACCCTGTCTCTGTGAATGCCATGTCCCAAGCTCTATTCTTGCTTAATGTCCTTGAACCGGGCCCAAACTTCACTCTCTGGCACCCGGAGCGGCTTGGGAACATGCAGAAAATTCCAAACCATGTCATCCTCCCACTTTCCCCGTGAGCTATCAATGATGTTCATGGTCTGGTTTGGGACATAAGGATAATCATAGTCCCACTCCAAGGCAACCCTTCTTTGTACGTCCTGCTGGAACTTTGAGAGCCGGGGTAGCTCCTTAACTTTTCCTCTGTCAGGCAGGACGCAGGCATCGGAGGCCCTCATGGCCCATTGTCTGTAAGTGGGTGCCCTGGTCTGGGTTGTGGAAGGCTGATTATGAAAAGTTCTGCTGGAACGTATTTGGGTTCATGCTGGGACATGTGGTTCCTCCAGTGTATCAGGTGAGGTATCAACAGGTAGGGAATCCCCGGTCTCCCATTCTTCCTCACTGGAGCCCTCTTCAGGGGAGGACCAGGAGAACAACTTCTCCACTGACCCGAACCGCTCCAACACTCTGAGTGAACCCCAATCAATGACCCGGCCCTTGCTCACCACATCCAGCTCACCTGTAGTTTCTCCTCCCTGCACCATGGGCTCCTTTTGGATGGGCACAGCAAGGGTCTTACTGGAGGCCGGCTCTTCAGGGATATCAACCGGTGGCAGCACACTGGCTCCTGCAACCTCCGGGCCCCTGGCTAAGCCATAGGTCTTCACAGCAGACTCGGGTTCACTTATGTCCCTGAACTCTGGGGTGGACGCACCTGTTGGACACTCCTCTCCATCACTGGCGGGTGATCCCTGGCCCTCTTCACCCCTCCGAGTGTCCTGCGGCTGCAATGTGCAAAGTCCTGTCAGCGGGTTGGTATTGTAATATCTTGCCTCTCGCTACACCAGCCCTAGGCGGGTTAGTGGATCCCCACAGTGACCGCTCCGGGCCCAGGCACTGACTCCAATTGTTGGCAGATGGCACCTGGAACATAGCATGCACAGCCGCACCACTCCTCCCATCATTCCCAAAGCGAGTCCCCCACAAAGTTCTAAGTGGATGCTGGTATCAATCAGTCCTGCACATTAGGTAGTTGCTGCATAGCGGGCACTCTCTTGTCACCCTCTGCCATCTTCCTTCGCCTCGTGTCTGGCGCGTAGCACGCTGAGTTCTTTTTAGTCCTCCGCTGGGGCATGACTCCACCCACACGCTTGATGGTTCAGCGTGCAAGGAACTGTAAGCAGACATTTGCAGTGTGCGCCAGAGTGACACCTGGTGGCAGGCGCTGTTGAATTGCTGACACTGTTCAGGTTTAGTTAAAAAAACTGTGTCGCAGAGCGGACTGAAAACAGGCAAACTATACAGTGACCACCATTAACAAAGTAAAGTCTCTCTTCCATGATATCCTACTGTGTCTGACTGACCGTGCAGCATCCCGTCAAAGACACCCCCTCTTTGCATACCGTTACTAGGGGCAACAGCAGACATCTTCAACTCCCTTTACTGTGTTAAGCAGGATTAATAAAAGTCTCAACATTTTTATCTTCTCTGCAATGCAGTGAGCAATGCCCGCGCCATGCAGAGCGCTGGACATATTTGTAATCCAGAGCACGATCGCTGGTTGCAGGGCTTTTTCTTAGTAGTGAGTGTCCATTAAAACAACTGAGTGCAGGGGAGTGATGGCAGCGCTGATCCTGGACGGTTGCTATGGACAACGACACTTGGCAACAATTCTGCATTTGGTTGCTATGGGCAACGGCATGTGGCATAAGTCAATTTTAGAGCAATCATAGTCTTTTCCCTAGTTGTACCCTAAAACTTGACAAAATAGGCAAAGTCTTCATTGGCCTGTTGCTAAGGGAGACGGCCAGTGGGTTAACTGTGAAGGAAGATCTTGGTGGGACCTCCAAGTGTAGCCATGGTGTTAGCACTACTGACAAACAATCGGCCAAATCACCCCACTGCCAGACTTCATGCATCCTTTCCAGAGACAACGAACTATCTTTTGCAAGCTTTGTTTTTGTTGTTTTATTGGGGGGTACAACTTGGATAGGGATTGGGATATGGGATGCCCATAGAATTAATCATTGCCATCATATTTACAGATTTCAGTTACTTTCATAGGAGACATTGAGTCGCCACTTCACTGCTCCGGGCATTTGAAATCCCCTCAGCTTAATCTCCCAAACGTACCTCGTAAAGGTACCTATAGGAGGCATTCTAATTGGTCGGCGCCATCACATTGACGGCACTGACCAATCAGAACCCACCTAGCCCGTCCTGTCAGCGGGGGGAGAACAAGAGAGAAAGCTGCTGGGATTTCAAATCCCCGGACCGCTGAAGCGGCGACCCGATGTCTCCTAGTGGGTGATTGCCGTCCTCAGGTACAGCAGGACCGGGGATGGGGGGGGGTCCAGTGTAAGTTCACCTTACAGATTTTCTCTAAAGGTGTATTTACACATTAAAGAGGAACCAAACCATAGCTCCCAACTGTCCCTGATTTCGGAGAGACTGTCCCTGATTTGGAGCAATGTCCCTCTGTCCCCCATTCTTCCTCATTTGTCCCTCATTTTGGTCTGATCTATATAGATGTATATAAAATGCACTTTTTATTTATCAAAAAGTGTTTTCCAGCACTAAACCTTTCATCTGATTTCTAAATTGCTGCATTTGTAAATTCCAAAAGCCAATATAAAGGAATAGTAGTGGTAAAAAAAGCACTTATGGGTTTAACCAATCTTGTTTTTTTGTACAATTCTCCTTTAAGGGGGCGTGACCAGGGGTGTGTCCTATGCTGTATACTTTTGCTGATAGGTGTCCCTCATTCCCATCTCAAAAAGTTGGGAGGTATGACCAAACCCTTCTATCCTTTACAGCCAAGGAAGCTGCCATCTTAGCCTGTTTGATCTGCAGTTGCCCTGGTGCTGCACAGGTGACCAACTATGACACCAGACATTTGATGGCTTGATAGTTTGGTTGAAAGCTAGCTTAGCGCATTGGCAACTGCTACAGTTATCATTTATGGCATGCCCTGAATGTGACAGTTTAAGAATGCAGTAAAATGTTTTCTAAAGTATAACTAAAGGCAAAACTTTTTTTGCATTTTAGATTTTTAGAGTGGAGAGGGATTAGAACACCTGTCATGTTATTATTGCTGTCTGCACCCCCATTAGGGAGATTCACCCTCTCTATTTGTCCTGTTTACCATTATCATTAAAAGTGAAAGTAAAAGAAAATCCCAAATTTTGGGTTGTCCCCAGAAAAGTAATAGCGGGGAGATCTTCTAATGGGGACATTAGTTTTGGTGAACTAGGGGTCCCCAAAATTTCCCTTAATTTGCAGGGATTTCTTCTCACTTCCTGTTTGGCTATGGGACAGGAAGTGAAGGGAAATCTAAACGGGTTCTAAACCTCCATTACTCTATCCATAATGAAAAAAAGTTTTGCCTATAGTAATACTTTAATGCTTTTTATTTTAATTTACTTTATGTCAGATAACTACTGATGTTAATGTAGAACTACAGGCAATCATTTTTTTTTTCATTTTGGATAGAGTAAGGGAGGGTTATAACCCTAGTCTGTTTTTCCCTTCAATTCCTGTCCCATAGCCATAACAGCAAGTGAGAGCAATTCCCTGCAAATTAAGGGAATTCGTTAGGGGCGTCCCAGGTTACAAGAACTAGTGTCCCCATTAGAAGATTTCCCCTCCAATACTGTTCTGGGGAAAACCCAAAGTTTGATGTTTTTTTCCTTTCACTTTTGATGATAATGGTAAACAGGACAAATAGAGAGGGTGAAGGTAGCAATAAAAACCTAACGTGTTCTAATCTATCTCCATTATGTCCAAAATGAAAAAAAGTTTTGCTTTTAGTTATATTGTATCACAGAAGAGAGTATGGAGTGTTGGAGGCATGCTAATATTGGGTTCCCTCTGTGTCCTTTAACTGAAGGCACACTATATGGTAAGCAAATATTTCCCTAATTTTAGGATAGCTCATTCAATCCGATACAATAAAAAAAGATGGAAGGGGATCCCTTCCCTTTACGTCTAGCAGATCGGATGGCAGTCAGGTGTAAACAGACAGGTGGAGGCATAGAGGAGAGTGGGCTGTGCTTGTGTCCATTCTGCATAAGTGGAGTAGACACGTAACTGTCATCCACCTGCTCAGCGGGGATCAGAAGGCAGATCCCCTGTTAAGCAAGCGGATGGCAGCCAGTCTGCCCCATGTGAAAGGCCCCTTTGAGACAGCAGAACCCTTAAATTACTTTCATTTGAATAATATATAAGCAGATGCCCTTCTCTGGTAGTCGTAGCAGTGATGTATGTGTTCTCATCAAGTGGCACTGGATCTTTTTGGACAGCAGAAGCCGTAAACTACACATATTTTTATTTTTTAATGTCAGTAAAATTAACAAAGACTGGTGTGCATGCATGAGTGCCAACAAGCCTAAATCTAGACTGGAGAGCTACATGGAGGTGTATCCCTACAAAAAATGGTAGTCCTTAGGTATTTTGATGGCACTGTAAATGAACAGACACAAGCCACTGGGAGGTGTCTTCTTAAAAAAAAAAAAATAGGGTAAAGGTGCACAACATTAACCAACATTTCCATAGTCGCCAACATTGTAAAAACATGTATAGGGGCACTTTATTTGTCTGTAGGCAGCGTCTTATTATAATTAGGGGCGGAGCATTCATTTGTAGTTGTGACGTAGCGGGGGAAAGAAAAAATGCATCACGCCAACCGTGCCATGGGGGGAAATGGGAGTGGTTAAATTAAATATTGGGCATTGCTTAAAGGGGGTGTGGTTAGAGTCTGAGGTGAACAAGGTATGGAGGGAGAAACAAAGGGAGAAAGAGAGCGGAAGAGAGAGAGAGAGAAGGAAGGAAAAAAGAGGTAGCAGGCCCAGATCCTACACCACAATAGAAATATGTGTATTCCAGAAAGTTTAACAATTAGCAGATAAAGATACTCCAAACACCTGGTGTTAGTGCTTCAGTCATCCCGGCACCATGGTTGTTATGGTGTCAGGATGATTGCAGCGAATTATTACTATTATTACATTGTAATATAAAATGAAAGAGTTCAACTCACCATAATGCAGAATCAGTGGGAGCCCTGTGTGTGTCACTTGCCAAAGTCACCTGCCACCAGGTGTCCCCAGCAGAGTCCCTCCTTACACCAGGTGTCCCCAGCAGAGTCCCTCCTTACACAAGGAGTTCCAAGCAGAGTCTCTCCTTACACCAGGCATTCCCAGCGGAGTCCCTCCTTACATCAGGTGTCCCCAGCGGTGTCCCTCTTTACATCAGGCATTCCCAGTAGAGTCCCCCTTACATCAGGTGCCCCCAGTGGAGCCCCCCTTACATCAGGTATCCCCCAGCGGTATCCCCCTTACATCAGGTGTCCCCCAGTGGTGTCCCCCTACATCAGGTGTCCCCCCATTAATGTCCCCCTTACATCAGGTATCCCCAGCTGTGTCTGCTTTACATCAGGTATCCCCCCAGTGGAGCCCCCCTTACATCAGGTATCCCCCAGAAGTGTCCCCCTTACATCAGGTATCCCCCAGCGGTGTCCCCCTCACATCAGGTATCCCTCCAGTGGAGCCCCCCCTTACATCAGGTATCCCTCCAGCGGTGTCCCCCTTACATCAGGTATCCCCCCAGTGGTGCCCCCTTACATCAGGTATCCCCCCAGCGGTGCCCCCCTTACATCAGGTATCCCCCTAGCAGTGTCCCCCTTACATCAGGTATCCCCCCATCGTGTCCCCCTTACATCAGGCATCCCCACAGCGGTGTCCCCCTTACATCAGGTATCCCTGCAGCAGTGTCCCCCTTACATCAGGGGTGCTCGCAGTGGTGTCCCCCTTACATCAGGTATCACCCCAGCGGTGTCCCCCTTACATCAGGTATCCCCCCAGTGGTGTCCCCCTTACATCAGGTATCCCAGCAGCGGTGTCCCTCCTTATATCATGTATCCCCACAGCGGTGTCCCCCTTACATCAGATGTCCCCCCAATGGTGTCCCCCTTACATCAGGTATCCCCCCAGCTGTGTCCCCTTTACATCAGTTATCTCCGCAGCGGTGTCCCTCCTTACATAAGGTATGCCTGCAGCGGTGTCCCCCTTACATCAGGTATCCCCACAGTGGTGTCCCTCTTACATTAGGTATCCCCCAGCGGTATCCCATTTACATCAGGTGTCCCCCCAGCGGTGTCCCTCTTACATCACCTATCCCCGTTACATCAGGTGTCCCCCCAGCGGTGTCTCCGCCACCATTACAGAATTGCAAAGGCCGAGGGGGAACAAAATAGAGGCGGAGCCGGCCAGCTGGCTACAGTAGAAATTGAGCTACGGCGCCTCAGCTCAATTTCTATTGTCAGCCACCTGGCCGGCTCCGCTTCTTGTTTGTTCTCGGTGTTCCTTCTTCTGGTCTTCTGTAAAATGGCGGCCAGCGGAGACATTGTCTCCACCAGCTGCTGACCTCTAGCGGTGGCAAAGAAATCAGGAAAAAACGTATTTACCGGGACATTTCCCGGGAAATACTAAATTCTGGAAAAAGGTCTAAATCCTGGGAAATTTGGGCCAGTTGGCAAGTATGCATTCCCTGCACCCCCTGTCCCCAAAGTAAACCGCAAATACCAAAAATGATAGTGAGCCTAAAGGTAGAAGTAGTGTTAACGGGCATAAAGATAGGGAGTGATTGGCCCCTCAGAAAGGTCCCACATGCTGAATTGGCCTTCAATTCTATGGCCTAAATGACTCATCGATCCAGCCACAGCACAGAAATGTGATTGAGTAGCTACCAAAGCCTACTGTACATCTTCTTTCTTCTCCAAGGCGGAGAGCAGGCAGTATGCAGACAGCATTGCTAATGTGCTTTCTTCCTCCATTGTGCTAATCCTACCAGACTTCTTCAAACTGGTTACAAAAAGTTGGCCGAATTGTTTGAGCTTAGTACTTTTTAGGATTTTTTTGCAGTAGGAGCTGCAGATGCAACAGGAAGATTGAAGTGATGTGCTCAGCCTTCATTCAGAAAATTAGAACTTGCAGTGGCAAAGAGAGGACAAGAATGGGTTGAGCAGAATGGCAGGGGATGCTATGCAGCAGTAGTAGTATCACTCATAGAAGTGCAAGCAGTTAGCACTGTCTGTAAGCTGGGCTTTATGTGCTCGCTTTCATTGAATAAAAAATACTTTATTTGCACTATCAAGTCTAGTATATTAAACTGATTTACAGATTATCACATTGCATCTGACATTCATTTTCAGTTCTGTAGGAACAGCTGGGTTTCAAATAGGATATATATGTGTTTCTGAAACTCTACACAAGTGGATTCACCCACTGTTCAACTATCTGAATTTGTACCTCGTGTTCGTACTGGGTTAGAAAAAAATTGATCTTTACCAACAGATATTCAATATATGTTTTACATATTGATTAGGTGATCCCTCTGAGCCTTGATAGAGCCTTTGAAGCTTTTTGCATTTACAATTGGATGTCTTAGTGAGGTCAACACAACCTGATTGCATGGATCATATCTACTTTTGCAGCGTGAACACTCACATAGTCTGTTCCATTCATGGATTTGTCTTATTGAATCAAGATCTGCATGTTTTTTTTTTTAAAGCAGTTTATATGTACTTACCAACACTTTCAAAGTGTTACCCTTTAGAGGCAGTTAGGAGGTTAATTTACTAAAGGCACATGGACTGAGCACTTTGCAAGTGAATTTGCTCCAAAGCTTAGTAAATGAGGTGAATCTCTGCTGACTTCCATCATCCAATCATGTGCAAGCAAAATTGTTTTTTTTTTTCCTTGCGTGTGATTGGGTATTTACAAAGTAAAGCTTCACCTCATTTACTAAGCTCTGAAGCAACTGCACTTGCAAAGGGCACTGTCTGTTTGCCTTTAGTAAATCAACCACATTGTCTCTCTCCTTAAAGAGGAACTGCAGTCTGCTCACATAATTTGTAATAAAAATATCTTTGCCATTCTGAAGCTTCCCTCCAAACTATTTGCATGCTATTTTATATATACTGTGATACTTGCCAAATGTGCTGCAGAAATCTCCCTTCACTAAGTCTGGCTGCATCCATTTTAACTGTGGGCAGCTGAAGCTGCTGCCTGTTCACTTCCTGGATTTACACAGACACACAAAGGCACACCTCCAGCTCTCATTGGCCCTCTTATGACTCAACCCCCTCCCTTCTTGGCAAACTCTCACAGAGTGTGAGAGAGAGCTGTGCATGATGTCATAAGCCTAGGCTAATGTCCAGACAAGAAACAGGAAGTGGGCTGTATAAGGTATTTACTGGAAGAAAAAAAAAATGTTTTACTATCCAAAGTTAAAACAACAAGGGAAGAACATTTAATAGATGGAAAGTTGAAAAAATGACTGAAGTTGGGCTTTAAGGCTGACAATTTACTATTTCTGTATTTTGCCATTTTAGTAAAACAAATATACATTTTTGTAATGCTGTCAAATGCTTTATGTCATATTGCCTATGCTACTACAGCAATATAATATTGACAGGAGATCCAGTGATTGCTCTGTTAATGCTCTTTAAGCTTAGCTAGGGGGATGCACCGATACTCTTTTTTTTATCTGCTAGTATGAGTACCAATACTTTTGGTCAGGTACTCAATATTACAGAGTACCGATACTTTGCAGTGCGATTTGCGTCCATACAAAATGAATGGGCACACATCGCACTGAAAAGAATTGCATGTGATTTGAAAAGGAATGCGGTGTGATTCCTGTCTGAATGGCATGTGGTTTCCTGCACAGCTCCTGTGTAAACCCAGGATTGTTATAGTGATTTTAAACCTGAGTTCACACAGGAGCGGTACAGGAAACCTCCCTCCATGATGGGTTTCACCAGCAGACATGTGCAGTACAGAAATTTTTTTTTCGTTTTGGATAGACTAGTTATGTTACTAATTTCGCTTTGTTGATTCATTTCGGAATTTGTTTTGTTTATTAATTTTCTAACGAATTCCAAATTTTCATAGCAAATCGAATTTGGATCGGTCGAAAAATGATCGACCGTTTCAAATTATGTGTAAAGAATAGCTGGTTATCAAGGAGCAGGTCCGGGAAGCCAGCCGCCGCATTCTTAACCAATGACTTATCTGCTGTCAGTGGGCTTCCCCACTGAGAGCTGAAATGTAAACAAAAGAATGCCAGCAATAGCAAATACCAAAAAACAAACAAGCGTGGGCCCCGGCCCCCCCCCCCCCCAATCCATACTTCTTACCAATCATGCTCCTTCGGGCCTGGTACCCTGGTATGGATTTTAATGGGAACCCCATGCCAAATTTAAAAAAAAAACGACATGCCCCTCCCCCCCCCATAATCCAAACCAGACCCTTATCCGAGCATGCAGCCTGGCAAGCCAGGAAAGGGGGGGGGAGGGAGATGAGCGAGCGCCCCCCCCCCTTTCTGAACCATACTAGGCCACATGCCCTCAATGTGGGGGGTTCTTTGAGGCGGGGGGACTCTGCCTCCCCAAAGCACTTTGTCCCCCTTTGTGGGGCCTCTTCCCCACAACTCTGGGTGGTAGTTGTGGGGGTCTGTCTCCCTGCCCCAAAGCACCCCTCCATTTTAAATCGCTGGCATTCTTTTGTTTACATTTCAGCTCTTAGCAGGGAAGCCTGCTGACAGATGAGGAATCAACAGTTGTTAAGGACGTATCCTGGCCTGCTCTTTAACAACCAGCTATTCGTCACACAGATATCAATTCGGTCGATCATTTTCCAACCGATACGAATTTGAATCCTTCTGAACATTTTTTGTTTGTCAGGCACCGTAAAGCCGCTTCACCGGTCCAGGGATTTGAAATCCCTGCACCTTTCTCTCCTCTCCATCTAGCTGAAAGTACTAGGGCAAGATGGAGTCCCCGTAGTCTGTACTGTCAGCACTGGAGGCTGGGGAGGCAGAGCCACTGGAGTTGCAGGAAACAAAGCCATGGGAGAGGCAGGAGGAGCCTAAGCCGCTGGTGTCCACAGTCGGATCGAAAGCTGGTGAAACCCATCATGCAGGGAGGTTTCCCACACTGCTCCTGTGTGAACTCAGGCTCAAAAACACTATGACAAACCTGGGTTCACACAGGAGCGGTGTGGGAAACCGCATCCGTTTGGGACAGGAATCGCACCACATTCCAGTTCAAATTTGATTTGAGCTCATTCATTTAGTAGGGACGCAAATCGCACCGCAAAGTATCAGTTTCTGGAGCATTTTTATGAATACAAGTACTTGTAAAAATACTCAGTATCAGCACTGATACCAGTATCGATGCATCCCTATTTCAAGCCCTTGTGAGAAGTAATGGCGATGCACGCCGCCAACTTTGGCTGTGTTCTGGCACATCTCCTCCTTACCTCAGCAAATATATTGAAAAATGTTTATAGAGCTGTATAAAATATGTCTCCTTCTTGCCAATAGAGCTGTATAAATACCAAAATTGGGGAAAGGGGAACTTCCAATGAGAGACAGATGGAAATTATAATCAGAATCACACAGGAGTACACACTCTGTTTATGATGTACACAGCTGCTCACAGAGCCCACTGCAGGGGGTGGGGTTCTGAGAGGATGTCTATGGATGCCCTCGGAGAACTATAGTACTGCGCTGTAGCCGTATTTTGGCTACAATGTGGTACTATAACAAGCATGAGAGGTGTATGTGCACTGGATTTTCTGGCAGGCAGCTTCCCAGGCACTGCAACATACTCGTACATCGAGGTGCCCAAGCGCACCTCCCCTAGAACACAGTGGATTGCGGTGCTCTATTGGGCTGCAATGAGCTGTGTGCGATCACATGTCACATAGTAAACAATAGTCATGAATGGAATCCATTTATGACGTCATTGTTTACCACTGCGTGTGATCTATGATTACCAGCGACCACATGGTACCTGGACCAATCACAGCACCCTGTACCATGTGATAGCTGTGGGCCAATCACAGCATCACAATAGTAAACAATGAGTCATGAATGAAAGCCATTTTTGTATTTTAATTATTACAGGTACTTATATAGCACTGTCAATTTAGGCAGCACTTTACATATAAAATGTACATTAACATCAATCCCTGCCCTCAAGGAGCTTACAATCCAAGTTTCCTAACTCACATTCATACATACACATATTAGGGTCAATTTAGATAGGAGCCAGTTAATCATCACTGTAACAAGCAATCACAGTGCAATAAAATGAATAAAAAAATCCCTGATCACCCCCCCCCCCCCCCAGTGCAGTGGTGACACTACGATGACACTGTGCAATTCTGATGAGAGTATATAAAAAAAAACTTTTAAAAATTTACTAAAAAATGATTTATATATATATATTTGTTACATACTGTCACCAGTCAGTATCCCTGATCACCGCCACATCAGTCATACAGTGAGGGAAAAACGTATTTGATCCCCTGCTGATTTTGTACATTTGCCCACTGACAAAGAAATGATCTGTCTATAATTTTAATGGTAGGTTAATTTTAACCGTAAGAGACAGAATAACATCAAAAAAATCCAAAAAGTTATAAATTGATTTGCATTTTAACCGGTTCAATACAGGGCATTTTCACCCCCTTCCTTCCCAGGCCAATTTTTTGTTTTCAGAGCTGTCGCATTTTAAACAACAATTGCGCAGTCGTGCGACATTGTACCCCAAAAAAATTTTTCCCCACAAATTTTTTTTTTTTCCCCACAAATAGAGCTTTCTTTTGGTGGTATTTGATCACCTCTGCGGTTTTTATTTTTTGCGCTATAAACAAAAGAAGAGCGACAATTTTGAAAAAAACACAATATTTTTTACTTTTTGCTATAATAAATATCCCAATTTAAAAAAAAAAAAAAAAAATTTTTTCCTCAGTTTCGGCCGATACGTATTCTTCTACATATTTTTGGTAAAAAAAAAAATCTCAATAAGTGTATATTGCTTGGTTTGCGCAAAAGTTATAGCGTCTACAAAATATGGGATAGATTTATGGCATTTTTAAAAAAAAAAATATTTATTTTTTTTTTTTACTAGTAATAGCGGCGATTGCGATTTTTTTTGTGGCTGTGACATTATGGCGGACACATTTTTGGGACCATTCACATTTATACAGCGATCAATGCTATAAAATTGCATTGATTACTGTGTAAATGTGACAGGCAGTGAAGGGGTTAACCACTAGGGGGACACAAGGGGTTAAATATGTTTCCTAGGGAATGATTCTAACTGTAGGGGGCAGGGACGTACAAGGGTAGGAGACCGATCGGTGTTTCGCTGTACTGGGAACACAGATCGGTCTCCTCTCAACTGACAGGACGTAGATCTGTGTGTTTAACGGGCAATCGCGGGTGCCCGGCGGACATCGAGGCTGCCGGGCACAAGCACCGGGTCCCGAGCAACGCGGCGCGCGCCCCCTAGGTGGCCGGGAAGCCCAGGCCGTCATATGACGTCCACCCAGGATGGGAGATCCCATCTGTGGACGTCATTTGACAATAGCCGGGTAGGGAAGTGGTTAATGAGTGAAAGAAGTATTTGACCCCTTCGCAAAACATGACTTAGTACTTGGTGGCAAAACCCTTGCTGGCAATCACAGAGGTCAGACGTTTCTTGTAGTTGGCCACCAGGTTTGCACACCTCTCAGGAGGGATTTTGTCCCACTCCTCTTTGCAGATCCTCTCCAAGTCATTAGGGTTTTGAGGCTGATGTTTGGTAACTCGAACCTTCAGCTCCCTCCACATATTTTCTACGGGATTAAGGTCTGGAGGCTAGGCCCCTCCAGGACCTTAATGTGCTTCTTGAGCCACTCCTTTGTTGCCATGGCCATGTGTTTTGGGTCATTTTCATACTGGAATACCCATCCTCGACCCATTTTTAATGCCCTGGCTGAGGGAAGGAGGTTCTCAGCCAAGATTTGATGGTGCATGGCCTCGTCCCTTTGCAATGAAGTAGTCCTGCCCCTTAGCAGAAAAACACCCCCAAAGCATAATGTTTCCACCTCCATGTTTGACGGTGGGTATGGTGTTCTTGGGGTCATAGGCAGCATTCCTCCTCCTCCAAACACCGCGAGTTGATGCCAAAAAGCTTGATTTTGGTCTCATCTGACTCCAACACTTTCACCCAGTTCTCTGTATCATTCCGATGTTCATTAGCAAAATTCAGATGGCCTGTACATGTGCTTTCTTGAGCAGGGGGGCCTTGTGGGTGCTGCAGGATTTCGGTCCTTCATGGCGTAGTGTGTTACCAATTGTTTTCTTAGTGACTATGAACCTAGCTGCCTTGAGATCATTGACAAGATTCTATTGTGTAGTTCTTGAATGATTCCTCACCGTTCTCAGGACCATTGAAACTCCACAAGGTGAGATCTTGCATGGAGCCCAAGACCAAGGGAGATTCACAGTTATTTTGTGTTTCTTCCATTTGCGAATAATCGCACCAACTGTTGTCACCCTCCCACCAAGCTGCTTGGCAATGATCTTGTAGCCCATTCCAGCCTTGTGCAGGTCTACAATCTTGTCCCGGACATCCTTGTTTTTTCTTACTTTTTGTGGTGGGGTGTAGGAAGCACAATGGCATAACCAAATTTGGCCTGTAATAGCTTTGATCTCTAGCAGTCTTATGTAATGCATCCTCAATCTCTGAGTGTCTCCTAAGTCATGTATCTGGTCTCCCAACATCTCCTAAAATGTGTGCAGTTTCTGACAATCTCCTGTAGCATATCATATCCACAGTCTTTGATTGTCCCTTGTAACATACTCCTAGCCTCTGACCACCTCCTGTAGTATAGCCAGAATCTCTGATTATCTTTTGTACCATGTTCCTGTAGCATGCCTGCATTCTCTCTGTCTCGTGTACCATGCTCTTAAGCCTCTGACTATCTCCTGTTACATGTCTGCAGTCTCTAACGGTCCCTTGTACCATGACCCTAGCCTCTATCTCCTGCAGCATATCTGCAGTCTCTGATGGTCTCTTGTACCATGCTCCTAGTCCATATCTCCTGTAACAGTACCATGCTCCTAGTCCATATCTCCTGTAACATGTCTGCAGTCTCTGATGGTCTATTGGGTTTTTTGCTATACCCAGCCACCTATACCACGCTTATTGTTCTCTTATCCATCTTTGCAATTCGAATCGATTCTAATATTTTTTATGGACTGTTTGACGATCTTAAGCGATCTAATAAACATCATTTGTTAATAATCCTTGGATTTACACTATGTGGAGGCTTCCTGTTTTTTCTTTACACGTGGTCCATGTTTGCTGTCAAAGACGCTGACCGTGGAAATCATCTGGGTCGGTCCCCAGTCCTTCATCTGATGTACAAGCCATTCCCATACTGTCATCCATCCTAAGACAGTACAAGCCTATTTGACTCACCGCCTACGGCCTGTGAGTCCATCAAAGTCGGTAAGAGTAATTTATCCTTTACTTTTATCTGGATGTCTATGGTGATGATATCTGCCTTGGATTCAAGTTGGGCCAATCACTGTTTGTACTATATGGACTAATTCATCAGATTTATGCTGCTTCACCTGGGAGCTATATCTCCCTACCAACATCGGGGACACTCTATGCTATATATGCTAATTTATTTTCACTAATCTGGATTTATATTATAGAATTCAGTGTCACTATCTGCTATATGTATTGTGATTGTTTGCACTTCTTCCGAGGAGAAAGAGTGGTTTATGTGCCTTAAGATGTGGTTTTATTTGTTATCTTAAATCACTCATCATACACATTCTTTTGGATTCAGGATCAAACGGGGCCTCCCATCTTCCTAGATGTAGATTGTCCACTGTTTATCCTCCACCCTATTCACTTTAATTTTAAAAAATTTTTTGTTTTTGTTTTTGTTTTTCACCTTTAGCGCTACACTTATATCACCCAGTTATTGTACCATGCTCCTAGTCCATATCTCCTGTTACATGTCTGCAGTCTCTGATGGTCTATTGTACCATGCTCCTAGTCCATATCTCCTGTTACATGTCTGCAGTCTCTGATGGTCTATTGTACCATGCTCCTAGTCCATATCTCCTGTTACATGTCTGCAGTCTCTGATGGTCTCTTGTACCATGCTCCTAGCCTCTATCTCCTATTACATGTCTGCAGTCTCTGATAGTCTCTTGTACCATGCTCCTAGTCCATATCTCCTGTTACATGTCTGCAGTCTCTGATGGTCTATTGTACCATGCTCCTAGTCCATATCTCCTGTAACATGTCTGCAGTCTCTGATGGTCTATTGTACCATGCTCCTAGTCCATATCTCCTGTTACATGTCTGCAGTCTCTGATAGTCTATTGTACCATGCTCCTAGTCCATATCTCCTGTTACATGTCTGCAGTCTCTGATGGTCTCTTGTACCATGCTCCTAGCCTCTATCTCCTATTACATGTCTGCAGTCTCTGATAGTCTCTTGTACCATGCTCCTAATCTTTATCTCCTGTTACATGTCTGCAGTCTCTGATGGTCTCTTGTACCATGCTCCTAGTCTCTATCTCCTGTAACATGTCTGCAGTCTCTGATGGTCTATTGTACCATGCTCCTAGTCCATATCTCCTGTAACATGTCTGCAGTCTCTGATGGTCTATTGTACCATGCTCCTAGTCCATATCTCCTGTTACATGTCTGCAGTCTCTGATGGTCTATTGTACCATGCTCCTAGCCTCTATCTCCTATTACATGTCTGCAGTCTCTGATAGTCTCTTGTACCATGCTCCTAGTCCATATCTCCTGTTACATGTCTGCAGTCTCTGATAGTCTCTTGTACCATGCTCCTAATCTTTATCTCCTGTTACATGTCTGCAGTCTCTGATGGTCTCTTGTACCATGCTCCTAGTTTCTATCTCCTGTAACATGTCTGCAGTCTCTGATAGTCTCTTGTACCATGCTCCTAGTCCATATCTCCTGTTACATGTCTGCAGTCTCTGATGGTCTCTTGTACCATGCTCCTAGTTTCTATCTCCTGTAACATGTCTGCAGTCTCTGATAGTCTCTTGTACCATGCTCCTAATCTTTATCTCCTGTTACATGTCTGCAGTCTCTGATGGTCTCTTGTACCATGCTCCTAGTTTCTATCTCCTGTAACATGTCTGCAGTCTCTGATAGTCTCTTGTACCATGCTCCTAATCTTTATCTCCTGTTACATGTCTGCAGTCTCTGATGGTCTCTTGTACCATGCTCCTAGTCTCTATCTCCTGTTACATGTCTGCAGTCTCTGATGGTCTCTTGTACCATGCTCCTAGTCTCTATCTCCTGTTACATGTCTGCAGTCTCTGATGGTCTCTTGTACCATGCTCCTAGTCTCTATCTTCTGTAACATGTCTGCAGTCTCTGATGGTCTCTTGTACCATGCTCCTAGTCTCTATCTTCTGTAATATGTCTGCAGTCTCTGATGGTCTCTTGTACCATGCTCCTAGTCTCTATCTTCTGTAATATGTCTGCAGTCTCTGATGGTCTCTTGTACCATGCTCCTAGTCTCTATCTTCTGTAATATGTCTGCAGTCTCTGATGGTCTCTTGTACCATGCTCCTAGTCTCTATCTTCTGTAATATGTCTGCAGTCTCTGATGGTCTCTTGTACCATGCTCCTAGTCTCTATCTCCTGTTACATGTCTGCAGTCTCTGATGGTCTCTTGTACCATGCTCCTAGTCTCTATCTTCTGTAATATGTCTGCAGTCTCTGATGGTCTCTTGTACCATGCTCCTAGTCTCTATCTTCTGTAATATGTCTGCAGTCTCTGATGGTCTCTTGTACCATGCTCCTAGTCTCTATCTTCTGTAATATGTCTGCAGTCTCTGATGGTCTCTTGTACCATGCTCCTAGCCTCTATCTCCTGTTACATGTCTGCAGTCTCTGATGGTCTCTTGTACCATGCTCCTAGTCTCTATCTCCTATTACATATCTGCAGTCTCTGGTGGTCTCTTGTACCATGCTCCTAGTCTCTATCTCCTATTACATATCTGCAGTCTCTGGTGGTCTCTTGTACCATGCTCCTAGTCTCTATCTCCTATTACATATCTGCAGTCTCCCAGTCCCTATCTTTGTAGCATGTCTGCAGTCTGGCAGCTCCCATGTAGTATGACATTAGCAGACTATTGTATGCATCCATTGTAGAGGTGAGTGTCCCCCCGGAGACCCCCTCTCCCAGCACTGCTCTATACAGTACGGTGATAACCATAGCTGAGCACACTCCTGCCTTCCTCTCATAGAGCCGCCCTCTGTACTTCCTACTCTCCGCTCTCTCTTCCGCCTTAGACCGGGGGGCGGAGCCGATGAAGCGAATCGCCGTGTCCGTCTATCTGGTGGTAAGGAAGAGGCGTGGTCACCTTGCGTTACGTCTCCCTGGAAGGCAGCGCTGCCGGAAGATTGCTGCTATCTGTTCGCCTTAACTGCCATCGGCCCTCTTCCTTGTCATTATCATGGCTGCCGGCACCGAAGAGCCTTTCCCCTTCCACGGCCTGCTGCCCAAGAAGGAGACCGGAGCAGCGTCGTTCCTCACTCGGTACCCCCAGTACGATGGGCGCGGGGTGCTGATCGCTGTGCTGGACACCGGGGTGGACCCGGGGGCTCCGGGGATGCAGGTATAGTGGGGGAGGGGTGTCATGGTGTGGGGGTGTACACATCATTGGAGGAAGTACTCTCTATACAGGAGGACTCTATGATTTCCTCCTCTGATCTCAAGCACATATACATTACACTGCATGCCTAGACACCCACAACTAGATCACAGGAGGTGCCACCATTGGAGGACCCCACTGACACCACCCTCCATTGTCTGATCTGATGACTACAAATCCAACAGGGACCCGCCACATATCCATCTATGACTGCTCCTCTTTTAGATGAGATGATCAACTTCTCTACAACAGGAATGTTGGGAAATTTGTGTCTGATCAGCACAGGCAGCCAATCAGCTGCAGCTATGATCTGTGTATTCTGACCGAAGAGGATCCCTCTATGGCCTCACTTCTGTGGGTGAAATTTTGATTTTTGGCTGATCAAATAGAAAGTAGATGTGTCTAAATCTCCCTTACCTCTGAAGTCCGATCTGCATTCGGATCACACATAGAGGCTACTGACAAGCGATGTAACGCCTCCTCGCGACCTGTTTTAACCCCATTTTTGCTGTGTGCACGCGGTTGTGGGGTGTTTGCCACACTACCCCTTGTACTTGAATGTGTAGCTGTTGACGGGCTTGTGGCCCACCGATCTGTGCATGTTGGGTGAACTTTGCCATGGGTGTGAAGTATTGTGCCCGTGGCATATAGACATCCCTGTCTGCAGCCTGTTGCAGGTTAATGGGGGCAGCTTTTATCTACATAGGCAGTTTTCTAGTAAAGGTAAGATGGCGTGCACTGTGGTGTACAGAGTTGAAGGAAATGTCATTTTATGACCTTTCAATAAAGTTAGAAAAAAAAACAAAAAACGTGCAATGTGTCACAACACACTGCCCCTGCATATCACACACCAGCTGACGTATTATACAGAAGTCAATGGCAGCACATCAAAATGCATATAACATAAATTTTGTTGTTTTGGGAAACTGGTATTAACCACTTGCCGACCGCCCACTGTACGTTTACTGCAAGTGGCACGGGCAAGCTGGATCATGTATATGTGCGCGTTCCAGGTTAGGGGCGGTTTGGCAGCTGTGGGGTCATGTGATCGCTTTGCGATGACCTGATCACCATGTCAACAAAGCTGTTCCGAAAAAATTTCGTTCATAACAGCTGTTTCCTATCACGTGGTACCTAGGCCAATCACAGCACCCTGTGTCATAGCTGTAGCCCATCACAGATCACTAGTAATTACAGCTGTTATGAATATAACCCAGTTTAGAAGATTGCTCTTCCATTGATCATCATTCTAACAGCAATCAAAGTGTAAAAAAAAACAAAACTCCCTGATCACCCCCCCCAGTGTAGTTGTGTTACTATGGTGACACTGAACTACTCTGATGAGAGTAGAGCTGCACGATTCTGGCTAAAATGAGCATCACAATTTTTTTTTGCTTAGAATAAAGATCGTGGTTGTAACATCATCTTTCACATTACACAAAACAATTGGGCTAACTTTACTGTTTAGGTTTTTTTTTTTTTCTTTTTTATTCATTAAAGTATAATTTTCCCCCCCAAAAAATTGCGTTTGAAAGACCACTGCACTAATACAAACTGACATAAAATATTTTAACAACCACCATTTTATTCTCCAGGGCAGGGTCTCTGCTAAAAAAAAAAAAAATATAATGTTTGGGGGTTCTAAGTAATTTTCTAGCCAAAAATACTGATTTTAACTTTTAAGCAACAAGTGTCAAAAAAGGTTTAGTCTTTAAGTGGTTAAACTGACCTCATTTAGGCCCGGTTCACACTTGTGCGATGCCAGACGTCGCATGTGATTCACACCACATTGCTTTGCAGATCACATGCAATGTCTGTGGGGATGCGATTTCAGCCATACAAACTGTATGGTTGAAATCGCATCGCATTCGCACCAAAATGGTACAGGACCCTTTTTTTGGTCCGCGCTGGAATTGAATTGCATGGGTGTTCACAGCTATGCAATCCAATTCCTGAACCATTTCACAGTTTGCACTGTGATCTGCGAACCTATCTGGGGGTGTCGTTAACTTTACATTGATACCGGCAGCGGTTCGCAGATCTCGGTGTGAACCAGTGCGTGATTTAGGTCCGATGTGGGAACCTGCACTGGATTCGCGGGGTTATTGCATGGCAATAGTGGGAACCGGTCAGTTCATTCCTTTGATCTATGGCTGCATTCACACCTGAGCGTTTCATTTTCAGGCAGAAATTCGAGCTTTTTTTCCGCAATTTTTTTTTCCGGCGTTTTTTAATTAATTTAAAAAAATTAACATTTAAATTAATGGGATTTTGCTTGTTGGGCATTTTTCGGGTGTTCTTTCTGGCGTTTTACGAGCTGAAAACGCTCAGGTGTGAATGCAGCCTAAAAGAAATATATGTTACAAAGCTTCTCTTTAACAATGTTGTAAGAAACTTGGCAGGCTGCCTGTTTTTTGTTGTTTTTTTTTTGTTTTTTTATTTGATAGCTGTCTGCTTGAGCAAAGAGCTCTCTGCACTGAATCAAGGAAATGCTTTTTTTATCACTTGCCATCTGCGATATAGCCGAAAGATGGCTACAGCGCGGACTTAATTTGCCGGGAGGGCGACCCTGGACGTCCTCCGATGGTTGAGCAGCCTACGCACCTGGCGCGCTCTGATCAGCGAGTCTATGAGACTCTCCTGATCACAGATCGTAGTAGGGGGTTGATCCCAACCCCTTACCACGTGATCAGCTGTCAGATGATCATGTGATGTGAACAGAGCCGGTAATCGGCTATTTTTCTTCCTTGCGATGATAACGCGAGGAGGAAAAAAAAAGCCGATCACCGGTGGCTGCGAGAGGGACATCAGTCCCGATCGTGGAGGTACCTACCAGTGCCCACCAGCACCACCTATCAGTGCCCATCGTGCCACCTATAATTAGTGCGTCATTACCAGTGCCACCTACCAGTACCCATCAGTGCCGCCTTATCTGTGCCCCTCGTCAGCGAATATCAATGAAGAAGAAAACATTTTATAATGACTATGAAACATATATATTTTTTTTTTTCAAAAATTTCTGTCTTTTTTGTTTGTTTGTTTAGCAAAAAATAAAAACCCAAATGGTGATTAAATCCCACCAAAAGAAAGCTCCATTTGTGTGAAAAAATGATAAAAACTTCATATGGGTACAGTGTAGCACGACCGTGCAATTGTCATTCAAAATGTGACAGCGCTGAAAGCTGAAAATTGTTCTGGGCAGGAGGGGGGTTTAAGTGCCCAGTAATCAAGAGGTTAAGATCTAGAGGGGGGTAGAATCACTATCCCAATTCTTTAATGATTAATCATGCAGCTCTAGATGAGAGTATTTAATAAAATAAAATGTTAAAAAAAATTTGAATAAAAAACTATTTCCTTTTTCTTCTTTTTTTTTTTTTTCTTTTTTTTTTACTTACCACTGTCACTATCAATGATCCCTGCCACACCAGTCATGTAATCTGTTATATATGTTTGTACTGTGCTGGCATTTTAGCTCCTCAAGAAATAAGAGAGGCCGTCAGTACATCAGGATTGATCGTTTTTCAAATATACAGCAACAGTGTCGTGTATAGCGCTCTAGAAAAAATAAATTCCTTATTAAAGTTGCCAATACTATTTATTTTTCTCCTTAGCTAACAACAGATGGAAAACCCAAGATAATTGACATCATTGATACAACTGGAAGTGGCGATGTGTGCACTAGTACTGTGGTTGAACCAAAAGATGGTATCATAGCTGGCCTTTCCGGAAGGACTTTAAAGGTAAGGCCCCATGCGACTTATCTTAGATGGTGCACCCAGTGCATTTGTTTGCTTGGTAGGTTATTGCGTAATCTATAACAACAAAACAAAATGCCCAGCAGATTTACAAATAAAGAAATTGCACTGTATGTGTTAAACAGGTTTTAGTTGCACAATATTTGGAAGTATATGTGGAAGCCACATTGCCTCATCAAGGCCCCTCCATATAGTGCGGTCCTAACTCTCATCTGCGGTTCCATGTTGAGTATATTTAGCAATGGATAAATTAAGAGCAGGTATCCCTTGATGCATCCCATTCCTCCCTAAGGAAAGTGCAGGGACACACCAGACGCCCAGCACATAACAATGCCAGCTGAAGCCTACCAATGTGTTCCCAAGCCAATTCCAGCAAACTAAACAAAAATGGCAACCAATGGCCCAGTTCACATCTGAATAGCACTAGAAGGTTTGTTGCATTGCCATGCGATTCTGCAGCTCAATTATTTGAATGGCCTGCAGAATGCAGAAAAAGTAGTTCATGACACGTTGCACCAAATCGATTGGTACTGCAGTACCATGCGATTTGGTGCCCACAAGCGTACTGTGTTTGCAATCTGCATTTGGGGTGCTGTTAACATTACATTGGCACCTGAAGCAGATCGCAAAGATGTTTCGGCACAGTGCAGGAAACGTGCATAGAACATGTATTTCCAGCATTGTGTTCTGTTGTAAACTGTCCCCTAGAGCAAGGCATGCAAGAAAGGCCTTTGCACAGCACATACAAAAGATAGGGGGATTTACTAAGACTGGAGCACAAAGAATCTGCAACAGCTGTGCATGGCAACCAGTTAGCTTCTAGCTTTTATTTCAAAAGTGTAATTGAACAAGCTAAAAGTGTATGTAAACGCAGCATTTCATATTACTTATATGTTTACATGCCTTTATGTACTTGTAAAAAAAAAAAAAAGTATCCTGTTCTTTTTGTATTGCTCCCCTTGTGTGAAATCCCTGGTGTTTCTGCCAGTCCCTCTGCTTTCCTATTAAAAACTGACCACACTAGGCATGGGAGCACAGTGGTCACTTTTCTAGCTGTCCTGGGAACTCAGCCTGCTCTCCTCCAGTCTTGTGCTCACACGTGCCCCCAACCATTTACTGGAAAGTTCAGTGTCCAGATATTTCTCCTTCCCCATATGCAGCTGAGAACAGAGGGTATGTGATCTCTTATAAAAAAAAAAAAAGTATTGTGTGTGTGTTATAGATATAAATGTTGTTTTGTAAATATTTTATTACATCTTTTCATGTGACGACAATGAAGAAATGACACTTTGCTACAATGTAAAGTAGTGTGTTTATAGCTTGAATTTTCTGCATTCACACCTGAGCGTTTCAAAGTCGTGCCTTTTTACGGCGATTTTGTACAGGTCAAAAAGGTCACCAATGTAAAAAGCAGAGACATGCCTGTAATCTGCTCCAAAGAAGCTCATGTTTTTTTTATTTGTTTATTTATTTTGAGCTTAAAGGGGTTGTAAAGGTAATTATTTAAAAAAAAAAATAACAAACATGTTATACTTACCTTCACTGTGCAGCTCGTTCTGCACAGAGTGGCCCCGAACCTGGTCTTCTGGGGTCCCTCGGCGGCTGTTTCAGCTCCTCCCCGCAAGCATTAACCACCTCGCATGGTGGTGAGTGCTTGCGGGCGCGCTCCCGTGATACAGCCGGCGGCTATAGCCGCTCGCTGTATCACTCGGCCCCGCCCCCTGGCGCGCCGCGTCATTGGATGTGATTGACAGCAGCGCGAGCCAATGGCTGCGCTGCTTTCAATCCATCCACTGCAGCCAATCAGCGACCAGGCTGAGCTGCAATGAAGATGACGAGAACGAGCAGCGAAGATTCGAGGCGTCAGGTAAGTAAAACGGGGGGGCTGGGGGTGGCGGTATTGTCAAAAGTTTTTTCACCTTAATGCATAGAATGCATTAAGGTGAAAAAATTTTTACCTTTACAACCCCTTTAGGGTGTTTTGCTTCAGGTGACAAAAAGCTCAGATTTGAACAGATGGCATTTTGCTTGTTGGGCTTTTTTCAGGCGCTTTTTTCGGGTGTTTTACAAGCTGAAAATGCTCAGGTGTGAATGCAGCCTTACAGTGTAAGTTTGCTGTCCCCTCAAAATAACTCAACACACCATTAATGTGTAAACTGCTGGCAACAAAAGTGAGTACACCCCTAAGGGAAAATGTCCACTTTTTTTCCCTCCACGCTGTCATGTGACTCGTTTGTTACAAGGTCTCAGGTGTGAATGGGGAGCAGGTGTGTTAAATTTGGTGTTATTGCTCTCACTCTCTCATACTGGTCGCTGGAAGTTCAACATGGCACCTCATGGCAAAGAGCTCTCGGAGGATCTGAAAAAAGGAATTGTTGCTCTACAGAAAGATGGCCTAGGCTATAAGAAGATTGCCAAGACCCTGAAACTGAGCTGCAGCACGGTGGCCAAGACCATACAGCAGTTTAACAGGACAGGTTCCACTCAGAACAGGCCTCGCCATGGTCGACCAAAGAGGTTGAGTGTATGTGCTTAGCATCATATCAAGAGGTTGTCTTTGGGAAATAGACGTATGTGTGCTGCCAGCATTGAAGGGGTGGGGGGTCAGCCTGGCAGTGCTATGACCATACGCCGCACACTGAATCAAATTGATAAGGTTAAAGATGTACTGGCCAAGTATGTCTTCAGCCCTAAACCCTATTAAGCATCTGTGGGGTATCCTCAAACGGAAGGTGGAGGAGCGCAAGGTCTCTAACATCCACCAGCTCCGTGATGTCATCATGGAGGAGTGGAAGAGGACTCCACTGGCAACCTGTGAAGCTTTGGTGAACTCCATGCCCAAGAGGGTTAAAGCGGAGTTCCACTCACATTTTGAAGTCCTCACCATCCAGCAGTAATGTGTGCAGTAATTACAAATTAGCATATCATTTTTATTTTTCTGGATCACTTAAGTAATTCTTTATTCTATTCTCACTTCCTCCTTCATGGCCGTGGCCACACACGTTATTTGCAGCTTTGCAATGTCTCCTGGGAGAAGCTTGTCATCGGTCCCAGGAGACAACAGATTTTTTGTAGCCATAGCAAAGAGGCGGGCACTTCCTCCGTCTCTGCCCTTTGTTATGGCAACAAGACAATCTTTGTGCGCTACGGCCTGTGTATACTGCGCGAGATCAGGAGGTTCATGCTGGGTAACCAGCAGCACCATATCCCGGAACAGACTCCTAGTGGACTTCACATGCCCACAGTGAAGATGGAAGCGCTCTACAAAGAAGAAAACAAACGTGAGTACATAAGAAAAAAAAATCCAGGAATTGAACGGAAAAATTATTAACCACAGACATTAAAGTATTAAATGCAGTGTAGCAGAACAGATTAGCAATAAAAAATAAAATCTGGGTGGAACCCTGCTTTAAGGCAGTGCTGGAAAATAATGGTGGCCACACAAAATATTGACACTTTGGGCCCAATTTGGACATTTTCACTTAGGGGTGTACTCACTTTTGTTGCCAGCAGTTAAGACATTAATAGCTGTGTGTTGAGTTATTTTCTGGGGACAGCAAATTTACACTGTTATACAAGCTGTACACTCACTACTTTACATTGTACCAAAGTGTCATTTCTTCAGTGTTGTCACATGAAAAGATATAATAAAATATTTACAAAAATGTGAGGGGTGTACTCACTTTTGTGAGATTGTGTGTGTGTGTGTGTGTGTGTGTGTGTGTGTGTGTGTATTTGTGCTCATAAGTTTACATGCCCTGGCAGAATTTATGATTTCTTGGCCATTTTTGTGGCACTTTCTTCTGGCGACTCGACCATGCAGCCCATCTTTCTTCAAGTGCCTCCTTATTGTGCATCTTGAAACAGCCACACCACATGTTTTCCTGTATTTCACCTGAAGTTTTTTGTTGGTTTTTCTTTGCATCCCGAACAATTTTCCTGGCAGTTGTGGCTGAAATTTTAGTTGGTCTACCTGACAGTGGTTTGGTTTCAACAGAACTCCTCATTTAACACTGGGGTCTTGATTAAAGTTTGAACACTGCTGATTGGCATTCTCAATTCCTTGGATATCTTTTCATATCTCTTTCCTGTTTTATATAGTTCAACTACCTTTTCCCACAGATCCTTTTGACAATTCTTTTACTTTCCCCATGATTCAGAATCCAGAAACGTCTGTGCAGCACTGGATGAAGGATGCAAGGGTCTATCGGAAGTCCAGAAACTCATTTTTATAGATATATATATTATAATCTCTATCCACAGGGTCCTACATACATATTCTGTATGTGTGTGTATATATATATATATATATATATATATATATATATATATATATATATATATATATATATATATATATATATATATATATATATATATATATATATATATATATAAATATAATATAATTTTTTCTTTTTTGTATTGACGCAAATTACTGCGCAAAGTATCGTTACTTCATATCGGTGAGTACTTAACCGAAAGTATCTGTACTCATACTTGCCGATTGAAAAAAAAAACGGTATCGGTACATCCCTACTATTTATAGCTGGCATTTATTAATACAACTCTTTTGACATATAAGTAGACTAATTTGTTATTTTTGGCCATCTGGGTAATCCATGAGTCATAATTTTATACTATGATGTTCCATGTATATAAGCTGTATCATTACTTTTGGTTGCTTTCATAAAGGATTGCTAGTTATGTTTTCCTCTTGTAGATTCCCACAAGCTGGAAAAATCCTTCAGGTAGATATCATATCGGTGAAAAGAATGGCTTTGACTTTTATCCAAAGGCCCTCAAAGAGCGACTGCAGGTAATAGTAATTCTCAAAACGTATATCCTCCCTTTATATTATAATATATATATATATAAAAAAATCTCACAAATGATCTTAAATTTTGTATGTTAACATCTTCTTAGTCCGGGGGAATTTGGTATTTGTGACTGGAGTAACACCAGTTGACTTGTGTTTTTGATATGTTTCTAAAATTGCAAACAAGTGTGAGTCCTTAGTGCTGGTTCACACAGGGGCGACTTGTCAGCCTGACAAGTCGCACTCCATTCAGTACAATAGAACCGTTCTAATCGGAACGACTCAAGTCACTCCGACTTAGAAAAGGGTTCCTGTACTGCTTTGGGGCGACTTCAGAGCGACTTGAATTGACTTCTATTAAAGAAGTAGTTTGCAAGCCACGCTGCGGTCGCTCTGTGCGGGACGGCTTTAGAGTCGGGCGACTTTGAAGCCAACCCTGTGTGAACCGGCACATAAGGAAAGAGAAAAATAGCTTTTTAAGAAAAAGCAATGTCACAACAGTGCTATGTTAGGTGGTTACTGTCAAATTACCAGCAGTCACCAGCTAGGACTAGATATTTTATTGTCATCAAGGTGCTACTCTCAATAGAGTACTAGCCTCATGTAGTAGTTGGCATGGGTTGTTATCAATTTTGACAGGTACCTGCTTCCCATTTCCGTTCCTAGCAGCGATCCCAAACGCAAGTTCTCCTTCCTCCCTCCCGCCTGCAGTATTCTGGGACACTAAGAGGTCCCAGAAGACTGCATCCACCACTCACGATGTACAGCACGACTCACGCATGGGCAGTGGGCACCCGGCTGGGAAGCCGCAAGCTGTCACAGCCGGGGTTCCCATAGTGAGGATGCTGAGGACCGAAGACAGCGGATGAGACCGACTGAGGTGAGCACACTGCTGGATCGTGGGACAGGTGAGTGGCTGTTTTTTTTAAAGTCAGCAGCTACAGTTTTTGTAGCTGTTGGCTTTTTATTTTTTTTGCAGGTGGCTGGAACTCCGCATTTAAACGTTTTCACATGTTGCAACCATAAAACCATAACTACACCTAACCTTTGCAGAATTTTGATTTTGTGATTTTAAATTTTATGTTTGCCACTGTTTATTGTTTGATCTAGTTACATTAACTTTGTTTTTTGCTGTTCTAGAAAGAGCGAAAAGAAAAGTTGTGGGATCCCACCCACCGAGCCATACTAGCAGACGCATGCAGGAAGCAGGAGGAGATTGACACAGGCTCGAACAATCAAACCCAGGTTAGAAATAAACTTGCGTGAAGGAAGCCCCTATGATGCGGTAATGTGTTGTAGCTTATAGCAGTTGTCTGCCAAGGGCTTTTATTCATACACTAGGCAATATTTACCTTATTCTGGCACTTCAAACCTGGAATATTCTTCAGCATGCCAGCGAAGCCCTTACAATGTTGATATGTTAGTCTCTTTCATATCAATATGGAATTTGCCCATTCAATCCACTGTTGTATCATGGGAGCATGAGAAGACAGCCAAAAAACGAACAATTTGTTTACGGGCAATAAAAAGAAGACGTAATATAGCAGTGGGTACAGGAAGTGTAAGCATTTCCTAATTTGGAGAACCCAGGTGACAAACTGAAGGATCTTGAGGTAAAGAGAGATCCTATATAGAGCAGGGCTCAAAATTTCAAGTCCTGAGCTACTAGCCAGGCCTCAAGGGTTACTCGCTCCCAGTTGCACCACCCAACCCCTACCCTGCCCAGCCCCTAATTCCGCCCCTAAACACGCCCTCATAACTTATGTCATGAAATTACACTTAAATGTTTTATGCAGAATTAAGTTACAAAAATAAATATTAACAACTTATCAGCGCAGCCTCGTCTGTGCCCCACAGTGCAGCCTACCTATGCAGGGGAGGAGAGGAAGAGGATTGCTGGCCGGATCATCAGAGTGCCAAGGAACATCACTGTAACAGCTTTCCTTTGAATTGCTGAGTGTTACTGCCGCTCGCTGTCGCGTACAGCGCTACTTCCTGGCTCGGATACTTTGATTTAAGTCACACGTCCTGGCATTGGTTGGCTGATCTGTCTATCAAAGTGCCCGGGCTAGGAGGCAGGGCTGTGTGTGACAGTGAGTGCGGGAACACTCGACAATTCTAATAAAGGCTGTTACAGCGATGTTCCTCGGTGCTCTGATGATCTGGTCGCTTTCTCTCCTCTCTCTTCCCCAGGGCGATCACTTGAAAAACAGCTCCCATTCAACCCTGCCTACCAGCGGTGTTTGCCCCCCCCCCCCCCATGCAGCCCTAAAATTTTAGGGCTGTGTAGAGGATATAGGGGGTTATTTACGAAAGGCAAATCCACTTTGCACTGAAAGTGCACTTGGAAGTGCAGTCGTTGTAAATCTAAAGGGGTAGATCTGAAATAAGTGGAAGCTCTGCTGATTTTATCATCCAATCATGTGCAAGCTAAAATGCTGTTTTTTATTTTCCTCGAGTCTACAGTGACTTTACTTCCAAGTGCACGTTACGTGCAAAGTGGATTTGCCTTTAGTAAATAACCCCCATAGTGTGAAGGATATTTGTCCAGTACCTGAAAAGCTTTGGACATCTCCAAAACATGAGTTGGCTCTCCCACACCACAATGACATTTTGGACAAATGAAAGAATGTCACCTACCCAATCTAAATGGTTTTGTAGGTGTTCTGTAGACCCGATGTAAGCAAAATACAGTAATTGCCACAGGTTTTGAGTACCGCTCAGATAGCCCCCTAACCTGTAGACTTTACTTTAAATACTTCTAAATTTTCCACAACAGGATTATCGTAGGAAAAGTTGAAGGGGCAAAGGGAAGGTTAGATAAGTGTCAGCTTGGTATAGCAGCCATTTATATAGGGTCATGTATATCTATTATATCCCAACCCGTTAAATGTTGAAGCTAGGCAGCATAAAAATAGATCCTAGAATTTTGGACTGCCAAACCTCCTTGATCTTTGCCATATTGTAAAGTAGTAAATTTAATTGCGGCTGCTTGTTTTATCCAGATAAGTTCCCAGAATTGTGAATCTATACGAGCAAAACGCTTATGTGGTATCCAAATGGAGGAATTGTGTAATTTTATATAGAGTAACTGTGTGGCCCATACCATCTTAATTAAATTAGTTCTACCGATGAATGATGAAGTGGTACACACTAGGGTTATTTTTTTTTTTTTATTTTTTTTTTTCTTCATGCCCAGTGAGTTGACCTGAAAAAACTGTCCGATCCGACGTTTGTACCGCAATCTCCCCCCACTAAGCTGTTGTGTTCTGACAGGGAGACACCTCCACACTACTTCTGGTGGCCATAAGTCATCCAGGTCTCATTCTCTCTTTCCCAGTGGTACCATATAAGGTGTCTGTCCCCTTAAGGGGGGATCCACTATGTACACTCAATACCAATATTGGCTGTCCTATGAATATTGGTCGTACCCGAGAAAAGCTTGAATGCAGCAGATAGATTTGCTGCAAGTCCACAGCACAAAACTCTCAGGTAATCGCATTAAGGAAATTTGGTCATCCACTGCAATCGCCACTGTCACCAATTTACCACTGAGGATAATATCCCTTTTAAGGCTCCAATAATTACTTTGGACCAGGTGAATTAAAACTGCACGCTATCAAAGGAAAAAGCTCATCACACCAGCCAGTAAAATATGCTCATAGTGCAATATTTATTTAAGAGTGCCAGCAAGCATCCATTACATAAAAACTCCAAAGAAAAACAAACTCAAATAACAAGCCACTGCACAGCATCCAGCGGCTTTACGCCGTCGCTACATCTCCATTCTACATAAGTTTCATTGGTCCAATCTGTAATGGTAGTGTGGGCTCAGGAGCAGTTCTATCTTGCTGTGCAATGGGCACCATGTCAGAGTTCTAAGCACGTGTACTCAGTTCCCCATTTTGAAGAGCCACTTGCTTCCGCCTTCTTGAGCATGGTATCTTCGCTGTCCACATCTACCAGGTTTGGCACCTCTGTTCCACTGTAGGTTGTTTTTAGCTGGTGTTTTAGCAAATAATTGCTGGAAAGCTTCCTTATACTTATCTTTCACTGACCGGGGTGGGAGCCCACCATCTTGGAGAACTGGATCTGCTGCCAATCTGGTGTCTTTGCTCTGTTTAGACATGTCTGAGAATAATTAAAGCAATACCAGAGAATAGCCGCCATTGTGGGAAACCCAGCAAAGTGTAGTGCGCCCGAGATCCGAGCACTGGAGAAGCGTCAACAGGATAAGACTGGCGCCTTGGCAGAGAAAGCAAACTCTCATCCTCATGCCAAGCCAAGCTTTAATTCATCTTCAATTGCATAACTGGTTTATGGTACACACTCCTGTTTTAGAACTGTGAATTTTTTTTTTGTCTTTTTTGTTTTCTATAGTTGGGAAAACTGATCAAAGAAGATGTTCAAAATCAAGTAGAACTGCTGAATTCATTTGAGAAGAAGTATAGTGATCCGGGTCCAGTGTATGACTGTTTGGTGTGGCATGATGGGGAAACGTGGCGGTAAGTCCTCAGTGGATTTGACAATGAGAAATGATCATGAATGAGAAATGTAAATATGTTGAAGGTTACTCCTTGAAGGAAAAATACAGATGGCGGCAAATGTGATTCAGCTGGGCAATGCAAAATCAATCCTGATAGTAAATGGGTTTTATAAATGTGACAAATGACACAATGCACATTCAATAGAAAAAAAGTTGATAATTTGCTTGTCCTCCTACTATAGAAGAAATCGGTAATTTTTGTTTAAATCCTATAATACTTATTTTTTTTCAAGGATAAGAGTTGCTGAATTTAGGTGTTTTCTTCTAGTGCCTGCATGGACACAAGTGAATGTGGGGATCTTGAAGCTTGCACTGTATTAGGAAGTTACAGAGAAATACAAGAATATGCATCGTTTGGTACATCAGAAATGCTGAATTACTCAGTAAACATTTATGATGAAGGGAATTTGCTGTCTATTGTAACAAGTGGAGGTAAGGTCTGTTTTGATACTCTGTCCAACCTCATTTACTACCACTGACCGACGCCTATCTATCTATCTATCTATCTATCTATCTATCTATCTATCTATCTATCTATCTATCTATCTATCTTAGATTGTAAGCTCCTTGAGGGTAGTGACTGATGTGAATGTACAATGTATTTGTAAAGCGCTGCGTAAATTGACTGCGCTATATAAGTACCTGAAATAAATAGTAAAAAAAAAAAATATATATATATATATATATAAATTTATTTATTTTATATTATTGTGCATGTTGGTTAAAGTGGTTCTAAAGGCAGAAGGTTTTTATCTTCATGCATTAAGATAAAGAAAAACTTCTGTGTGCAATACCCCTCCTGAGCCCCATCTTGATCCAGTGATGTTGCACAAGAGACTCTGCTGTCCGGAACTCTCCCTCCTGATTGGCTAAGACACAGCAGCGGGCGCCATTGGCTCCCGCTGCTGTCAATAAGTCAGTGAGCCAATGAGCGAGAGGAGGCAAGGCTGGACCTTGGCTCCATGTCTGAACGCACACACTTAGCAGGGGCTTGGGTGCCCCCATAGGAAGCTGTTTGCTGTGGGGGCACTCAGCAGAAGGGAGGGACCTGAGGAGAGGAGGATCTGGGCTGTTCTGTGCAAAACCACTGCACAGAGTAGGTAGGTATGACATGTTTGTTAATTTTTTACAAGACTTTAATATCACTTTATTAATTGTAATATTTGTGTATATTACAGGTGCTCATGGGACACATGTGGCTAGTATTGCTGCGGGTCACTTTCCTGATGAACCTGAAAGAAATGGTATAGCTCCAGGGGCCCAGATCCTAGCCATAAAGATCGGTGATACTAGGCTCAGCACAATGGAGACTGGCACAGGACTGATTAGAGCGGTATGGCATACTACTCTATCTTGGGAGTCTAAAATAAGATCTATTTTCTTAATGCCCATTCAAGCTCCTGTCATTGGGGATGCTGCACCCCTGATGCCTGGCCCTGCCCTCTTCTGCCTCTTGCACCCCATGACAGCCCACATTCATGCTGGTTAACCCCCTTGGCAGTCTCTGTGGTATTGACAAGCTCTTCACCTGCTGACTTTTCTGGCCCTTGCTTTCCTACCTGTCCCCCTTGCGTGAAGTGTGGCAAACCTGATGTGTGGTAAGACTGCCGAAGACAGGCTCCATGTTCACTATTTAATTTTTTTTTTTCACTGTCAATTTTTAGGATTTTTTTATTAACTACTTTTCCTTGCTGGAGTTGTTTAGTGCAGTGGGTGGAAATGTTGTGCCATGTCCCTCTAAATCTCCTTGTTTGTTCCCTCACAACTGATGTTATCAGTTCATGGCAGGTCCTCACCCCTAAGTACGTTCTTCCAATGTCTGCATAGGACCGGACAGATGTTGGTGCTTTGGTTACTGGGTAAGAGAAAAATGACTCTTCCACCCTCTCCTGTATGCATGGCAGACTGCTGCACATGTTTTTTCTGTTAGACACGTCGTCTTTCCCAGATGTGTGATCCTTCCTGTAAGGCAGGGGTCTCAAAGTACCGGCCCGCGGGCCATTTGCGGCCCGCGGACCGGTTAAAAATGGCCCGCAGGCAGGGCCGATCCAGGACTAGAGGTCGACCGATATTTGGCCATTAGGCCGATATATAGCACTGGCTGCTGCTCTTCCTCCCTTCTCCACACTCAGCGCTTGATGCTTGTGTGAAACTGACATGTAACAGGAGGAGAGAGACAGAGGGATCTGTCAGATTTGAGGTTGATGTCGGGGGTGGGCGGGACCCGGCCGGGGTGGGCGGGACCCGGCTAATATCAAACACCAGCCAATGGGATCTGGGCGGGCAGCTACGTGTATGTGGCCCGCCCCTTTTCTTAAGCAGCCCAATCATTGGCTGGTGTTTGACAGCTGCTGGTCCCGCCCACCTCGGCCGGGTCCCGCCCACCCCGACATCAACCTCAATTCTGACAGATCATTCTGTCTCTCTCCTCTGTGCTACGTGTCAGCTTCACACAAGCATCAAGCGCTGAGTGTGGACAGCTCCTTGTCAGTTTCACACACGGTTACACTCCGCTCAGTGTGAAACCTGCCAGTGGCACCTGCCTGTGCCAATCAGTGCCATCTGTCAGTGCCAGCTGCCAGTGCCACTGCCAATCAGTGCCACCTGCCAGTGCCAACCAGTCTGCCATTTCCACCTGCCACCTCCAACCAGTAACACCTGCCAGTGCCACCTGCCACGGCCAATCAGTGCCACCGCCAACCAGTGCCACCACCAACCAGTGCCCCTGCCAATCAAAGCCACCTGCCAGTGCCACCTTCCGCCACCTGCCAGTGCCACGCCAATCAGTGCCACCTGCCAGTGCCAACCAGTGCTTGCCAGTGCCACCTGCCACCACCTGTCAGTGCCATGCCACTCAGTGCCACCTGCCAGTGCCACGCCAATCAGTGCCACCTGCCAGTGCCAATAGTGCCACCTGCCAGTTCCAAACCAGTGCCACCTGCCAGTTTCAAACCAGTGCCACTTGCCAATGCCTGCCAGTGCCACCTTCCAGTGCCACTGCCAATAAGTGCCACCTGCCAGTGCCATTGCCAATCAGTGCCACCTGCCAGTGCCATCTGTCAGTGCCAATCAGTGCACCCTCCAAACAGTGCAACGTGCCACCTGCCAGTGCCACCTGCCAGTGACAGACAGTGCCACCTGCCAGTGCCACCTGCCTAAGCCAACCAGTGCCACCTGCCACAGCCAACCCGTGCCATCTGTACTGAGGACATCAAGTGTGTGGTAGAGTGACAGGAGCAAGCAGGGAGGAGTGGAGTGGGTGAGGTTTTTTTTTTTTCAAATCGGCCTAAAATATCGGCCACAAAAATCGTCATCATATATCGGCCATCGGCCGCCCCGATTTCTAAATATTGGCATCGGCCAGAGAAAAATCCATATCGGTCGACCTCTATCCAGGATGTCTTTTTGAACTGCACCCAGGCACCGCAGAGGGGGAGGCGCCAAAGAGCTTTACCTCTCCATCTCTTCTGTCCTCTCCGCTGCACGCTGCTGCAGCCCAGAGAGAGAACAGAGCTGAGAATGGAGCGGAGGAAGGATCCGCTCATCGATCCGCCCACCTAGGCATTGACGATCGATCAGAGCCCCAAACCAGGGTCCTGCTGCCACCTCAGGGCGGGAGATTGTGTTCTCTGGGTCCCCTGTCACTAGGCCTGTATGGAAGCCAGGAGGAGAGGACTCTGGAGGCAGATGATCCTGACTGCCAGGAGAGGTGAGTGAGCCATCACACTGAGGCAAAGTCCTTAGTGGGGTGACTGGGGTAGAAATTTGTGCAGTGTGGGGGGTATTTTATGCAGTGTGGAGGGTGATTGTGCAGTGTGGGGGGTAATTGTGTAGTGTGGGGGTAATTATGGAGTGTGGGGGGTATTTTATGGAGTGTGGGGCTATTTGTGCAGTGTGGGAGGGGTAATGCTGGGGGTTAATAATGCGTTTGCTGACACCAGTGCTGGGGGTTAATAATGCGTTTGCTGACACCAGTGCTGGGGGTTAATAATGCGTTTGCTGACACCAGTGCTGGGGGTTAATAATGCGTTTGCTGACACCAGTGCTGGGGGTTAATAATGCGTTTGCTGACACCAGTGCTGGGGGTTAATAATGCGTTTGCTGACACCAGTGCTGGGGGTTAATAATGCGTTTGCTGACACCAGTGCTGGGTATAGTATAGTATAGTATTGCTGGTATAGTTCATTGCTTTTGAAGTTTTAAAAGTTTGCATGCGGCCCCCCATGGGATATGAAAATTGTCATGTGGCCCTCAGGCAATTTGAGTTTGAGACCCCTGCTGTAAGGTCTTGCTGAAATGCCAGGGCTATTGCTAGCTACCCCTGGCATGATGTGAGAATGTAGCAGCTAGGGGGCGGGACCGGAAGTTGCCCTGCATGGACGCCTGAGCCTTCAGCTCTCCACCAGCCCGCAGCATTAAGGCCTGAAAGGGGGATTTTCAGCTACATTTTATGGGAGGCAGCAGGAGAACCAGATCCTCCAAACCCAGGGGATCATCCCAACCGCCGTCCGGCTCCACAACAACCCTCCACGGGTACTTTAAACATCCCTCTATGTCCGAGGACGGCAGGGACAAGATGGCGCCGACGGCCCCTGCCTCATCCACGAGGCAGCCACCACGGCGGAGCTCGGCATCCCCTCCACTACTCCAGAGCACAGCGGACCTGGAACGGGAGACAGGAGACCGGAGAAGCAGGGGATCAGCTGCGGTGAGTCCACCCCCTCCACTCCCAGCACAAGGGAAGCATCCCGGCCTGCCACAGGACCCCTTACTAGGCCTCTTCACTAACTCCTACACGCAGTGCTCACAGGCCTTCCCGCAGCTGCTGCGCACCATGTCTGATCCATCCCTGTCCCTGGGAGGAACGGCGACCCCCACACCATCCCTGCAACCCAGTGACTTTCCCCCACTACCAGGTCCGGGGAACACAGGGGACATGGGGCAATTGTCAGAGATGAACTTTAATGGTGACACTCTCCAAACATACTTTGGTCCCCCTCCGGTCTCCCCCCAGCCACAAAGACAGACCCGCCATAATGCCTCCAGGTCCACAGAGCAAGGAATAAACCAGGCGAAATCATATGCCCAGGCAACAAGCTCGCCATCCCTGATCCCTATGGAGGGTAGGGATGGAAGTCTCCCCTCTCACTCACAGAGACTCACATGGGGGGACAGGACGGTCCCCCACCTACAACAATGGGATCCCAGGAGATCAGCATCCCTCCAAACCACAAGGGAACCATCCCCATCACATAGCCCACAAAGCCACATGGAACAAGATCACCACCCCCAGCACCCCACATCATGGCAGGACTGTCTCCAGGCTATTCCCACTAAGGAGGACTTCAGACTCCTTATCGAGGAAGTCAAGTCAGCATGCCGGGCAGAAATTCAAGTGATACATGCTAACCTTAAACACCTATCCGACAGGGTGGAGATGGCAGAGGAGGAAATTCAGGAGACCAAGCTGGCAGTACATCGCACCCAAGTACAGGGGGCCGACCATCATATAATGCTCCGGAACATGCAACGTCACCTCGAAGATTTGGATAACCGAGGACGTCGAAACAATATTCGTGTCCGAGGTCTACCTGAGTCAGAGGGTCCCGAAGATCTTCACGAAACTCTGCAACTCCTGTTTAACAACCTTCTGGGGGACCCCCCAAACAAACCCATTGAGATGGACCGTGCCCACCGTGCCCTCCGCCCCAAAGGGCCCACCTCAAGACCCCGAGATGTCATATGCAGGGTCCACTCATTTCCCCTGAAAGAGGACATCATGCGCAAAGCCCGCACCACAAAAAAGATTCTCTTTGAAAACACGCAGGTCCAACTTTTTCCAGACCTTTCCTGGATAACGTTACAGAAACGCAGACTGCTCCAACCCCTACTCATCCTGCTCCAAGAAAACGACATCACCTACCGCTGGGGATTCCCCTTCAGCCTCACTGCCCGAAGGCAGGGAAAAACCGCAGTGCTACGCTTTCCAGAAGACGTGGAAAACTTCTGTGACACCATGGAAATCCCACCACCCCGCCTGCCTGAATGGGACTTAGTAGATTTGCCCACACCTCCTCCAGTGGTGTGGCAGAAGGTCCCACCAACTAAGCGTCCCAGGGATCGGGACTCTCCCAGCGGATCCACCAAAACAAAGCCTAAAAAAGGATGACTATATCTCCCTCCTCTCCTGCCCCTCCCAATACAACTACAATTATAGGCTATCCCCCTAGGCCTTCCCCACCTGTCATTTTTTTAGCAACATAGGGCACCCCCCCCCTTTTTGCTGGAGACAACTCAGCGGTGGAACTTTTGGTCACTGACCCCCCCCTGGAGGTTAATCCCACTAGAGTTCCCTATTGTCACTCTGTTTCGAGGACTTGAACACAGTTGATTTTGCTTGTTCGCTATGCCCCCCCGGCCTGAGTCCCCGTTGGGGGCCCCGGCCGAGGGGACCTACTGGAACTTCTTAGAGCCCGGGCGGTTTTCACTGCCCGAGACAACAACAAAATGTTTATTGCTAAATGATTTGCTACTAACTATTTTTCTCTTTCTCTTTTCTCCCCTTCACTTATTCTACTTCTTCTACCCCCCCCCCACCCCAATTTTTTTTCCTCTCATGGCTCGCCGCAGGTCTGGAGCAACCACTCGGCTTCCTCTCACGCCTGATTCCCGTCACACCTTGGACTCCCTGGAAGGTCCACGACTGGATAAGCTAAGTAATCTGATGCACGCACACACCACCGACCATGGCTAAGATCTTATCGTTTAATGTCCATGGCTTGAACTCAAACAAAAAAAGACATCTCGCATTGAGGGAACTCAGGCAGATTGGGGCAGATGTAGCTATGCTGCAGGAGACACACTTCAATAGAGGGAATGCTTTCGCCTTCGCATCCAAACAGTACCCCCAGATTTATCAGGCCTTTAGCCCTCGTAAACGTGCGGGTGTTGCCATTATGTTTAAAAAAGGCTCACCATTTAAATGCACCGACTCCCTCATAGATCCGGGGGGACATTATATAATTTTAAGAGGTCAGTGGCAAACACAGGCGGTAACTTTCTGTAATATCTACGCACCCAATACCCATCAAATACATTTCCTATCTAGAGTCCTCGCTCGCCTCTTTAGACAACCCAATGATTATTTAATTATTGGCGGAGACTTTAACCTGGTGCACTCAGTGGGTTTAGACCGTCACGTGATTAACCCTACAGCCCATCAGGCTCGGGCCGTCCGTGATTCCAAGCTGTTTCGTCAGCTGACCAGGCGACATGCCTTATTCGATGCATGGAGAGCCTTACACCCAGGGGATAAGCAATTCACATTCTATTCTGCCCCTCACCTCATGCATTCCCGCATAGACTATATCTTCGTTAATAACAATACCCTGCGCGCCATCAAAACCGCCCAGATCCTCCCCATCTCGTGGTCTGACCATGCCCCAGTCCTTATGTCACTAGAAATAGGTACCCCAACCCGTAAACCTAGTAATTGGCAGCTAAATAACTTCCTCTTACAACATATCCCGTCCAGATCGGAACTAGAGACAACCCTGCAGAATTACTTCCAAGAAAATAACACCCCCGAAGTCTCCTTAACCACCCTCTGGGAAGCCCACAAGGCAGTCCTACGGGGACGGTGTATAGCGATTTCTTCGGCCATGAAGAAAAATGCGATGGCATCTAAAATTCAAGCCGAAAGAGACCTTAAAATTCTAGAAACCCGACTGCAAATATCACCATCCCTAAACCTTCTCAAAAAAGTAATATGCCTCAGAAACACCCTTCGAGATTTAGCGTTGGGACAGGTAGAGAAAGCACTTACTCGATTAAGACAAACATACTATGACAAGGGGAATAAGGCCCATACTATCCTAGCACGTAAACTCTCGGAGCGCTCTCACCTGTCCACACCTCACCAAATTAAAGATAAAAAGGGGGCCCTCATGTCACACCCCCAAGATATAGCCCAGACCTTCGGAGAATTTTACACAACACTATATAATAACCCTGAAATTCCCAGAGACCCGGCCCCACCTGAAATAAAAGATCGAATGAAGCAATACTTGGAGGACAGTGGACTCCCCAAATTACTTAAGACGGACCTGATGTCACTTAATGCTCCGATTACAGAGGAAGAGCTAACGGCCACCATCAAAACTCTGCCCTCTCATAAATCACCTGGCCCAGATGGCCTTCCTTATGAGTATTATAAGACATTTCTCCCGATTCTACTACCATATATGTGCAGGATGTTCAACGCCTTCTTTCAGAAAACCCCCATTCCCACTGACATGCAGAGGTCGTTCCTCACGTTAATTCCTAAGCCTGGCAAGGATCCTTCTGTGTGCGCCAGCTACAGGCCAATCGCACTCCTAAACTCTGATCTAAAAATTTTTACTAAACTCCTTTCAATGCGACTAAACCTGATACTTCCCTCGCTAATACACAAGGATCAGGTGGGATTCGTCCCCCTACGTCAGGCGGGGGATAACACGAGAAGAATTATTGACCTAATAGACGTGGCGAACAGGAATAAGCAGCAAGCGTTAGTCCTTGGCTTGGACGCGGAAAAGGCTTTTGACCGCCTCGGCTGGTCCTTCCTCTTCGCCACGTTGAATTGCATGGGATTTCAGGGCCCATTCCTCCAAGCAATTAGACATCTGTACACTAATCCCTCATCCCAAGTAAAAACTCCCTTCGCTCTATCACGGGCCTTTCCAATCACGAATGGGACCCGCCAGGGGTGCCCACTCTCACCGCTACTTTTTGCGTTGTGTGTCGAGCCTCTGGCGGCTTCCATCCGAAAAAACCCCAACATTCACGGCATACCGCTGCGGGACAGGGAATTCAAACTAGCCTTGTTTGCTGATGATATTATCCTCACCCTGACCCAACCCAGAATGTCACTTCCTAATCTACACGCCGAACTTGACCTATACAGATCCCTATCAGGATACAAGATAAATGCAACTAAATCAGAAGCCCTACCCATTAATATCCCAACACAGGAAACACAACACCTACAACATAACTTCCCTTACCATTGGCAGGCATCATCATTGAAATATCTGGGAGTACAGCTAACTCCCTCTTATTCCACCCTATACCGAGCCAACTACCCCCCTCTCTTTAAAACTATAAGGGACCTTCTATTGAAATGGAAGGCTCATCATATCTCCCTACTAGGGAGGATAGCCTCTGTTAAGATGGTCATCCTACCAAAGTTACTGTATCTATTCCAGACTCTCCCCATCCCAATACCCCTATCAGAACTGAAAAAACTCCAGGCGGATCTAGTACGATTTGTTTGGAATTACAAAAGACATAGAATCCCACAATCAGTTATGACAGCGGCACGTTCAGACGGCGGTCTATCATTCCCTGACCTAACTAAATACTATCAAGCCACTCAACTGCGAACCCTGGCTTCTTGGTTCACCCAACGCTCATATAATAAGTGGACAGAAATAGAAAAACTTTGGATGGCCCCAATCCATCCAAATAGCATGCTGTGGAATGCGGAGGTGAAGGTGGAGTCCACTCAACTCTTGGGCCCCATGCTCCACATTAGTACACTTTGGCGTAAAGTAGCACGGCTCTATAAGCTATGCTCAGATAGATCACTCCTCACATCGTTCCTCTACAACCCCAAGCTGCCTGTAGGCCTTACTCATCAGATGTCTTTTCCATGGGCGATGAGGAATTTATTCCACTTTGGCCATTTGGTACACCCATGCACGCGCAGATTACTGTCCTTTACAGAGTTACAGAGAAAATTTGATTTACCAAAGCAAGTGTTCTTTGGATACTTGCAGATTAGGCACTACGCTCAATCAATTGCCCCGAACTTACAGTTCTCGATCCCATCACCCTTTGAGGGTTTGATATTAGAGGGCTCAACTAGACGCGGGCTAATATCTGATATTTATCAGATACTGAACTCCTATAACTTTACAGATCAGGGTAAGCACTCGTACATGATCCGCTGGGAGAAGTTCCTAGGGGAGGAGATCTCGGAAGCTACCTGGAAGACGATTTGGTCCCAGGCGGCTAAAAGCTCATTATGCACTTTGTACAAAGAGAATGCATACAAGGTCCTATTCTTCTGGTATATGACACCTGATATCCTCCACGCCATTTTCCCATCCAGCTCGGATAGATGCTGGCGGTGTATGAAGGACAGGGGGACCTTATTTCATATTTACTGGACATGTCCCAAAATAATTCCCTTTTGGACGGAAACACAATTATTGCTGAATCGCCTACTGGGCGTCCAGGTCCCCAAAGTCCCGAAACTGTTTCTTCTTGGTGTGTCTGGGCTACGTATATCCCGACACTCTAGGAAACTATTAGGCCATGTTCTCACAGCAGCGAGATGCCTGGTAGCCCTCTATTGGAAGAAACAGATTCCACCCTCCCGAGCAGACCTCTATACCAGAATAAAGGACATAGAGCTAATGGAGAAGATGACAGCCAGGATACAAAACAGAATGGAGGCCCATGACATGGTCTGGGAGGAATGGCATAAACGAGAGGACCCGCCCTAGGTCTGCGGCTAGACCCCCCCCCCCCCACTTCCCTTTCCCCCTTCCATCCCTCTTTCCTCTTTTCCTACTTTATTTTCCTTCTCTCTGTAAACTGCTAATACATTTTCAGTTTAATAATGTTATTTGTTGGTTGAAAACTTCAAATGGTTTGGAAGATATTATACCACTAATGTACCTTGACGATTATCATCAGAAGCTCAATGTCTATGGCATTGACTGTTTATCTATTGCACTTAATTATAAGCAACACTATTGCTTAATGTATATGTATGTCTATACGTTTAATAAAAACTGTTATTTGAAAAAAAAAGAGAATGTAGCAGCTTAGGTGACTGACATCTGGGATAAGTCCTGTGTAAGCCAAATTTTGCTCTCGTGCAAAGCTGGCTGTCAATACAGTCACATTAACAGCTACATTCTCACTCAGTGCCAGCTTTATCCCTGGCACTTTTTATGGTACTGAAAGCAAAACCAAAAATTACCAAATGTTTTCTGTTACTAGCATTAACAAAGCAGGTTTTATTTTTCTGACTTCCCTTTGTAACAGATTTTACCTGATGATTCTGCCAGTAAGTCTGTCCATTTTCAATTTCCTTTTACAGACCAAGCTGTCCAGTAAAAGAGTATGTTAGAGGGTTGAAACAAACCATTTATCACTGACAGGGATAATTACAAAGGTCTTTATGCCAAAAGAAAAAAACTGTCCCTGTAAATGGTTAAAGAGTGTTGTCTTGAGTTCAGCTTTAGTTTGTTACTTTTGTAAAGTCAGTAGTAGTAGTAGTACTAGTAGTCTTCCCAGACAATGCTGTTATTGCAGTTGTTGTTCCTTTTATACAGTGGAACCTCGGATTGCGAGTAACGCGGTTAACGAGCATTTTGCAATACGAGCAATTTTTTTATTTTTTTTAATCCTGACTCAGTTTTCGAGTGTTGTCTTTCAAAACAAGCAGGATTGAAGCCTCTGCAGTGTGCAGTACCACATTTGGCCAGAGGTGCGGGGGTGCCGGTGACACTTGAAGCCGTTTGGAAATACTCAGAATTACTCCTAAATAATCGGGAACACTCGGAAATACTCAGAGACCACTCAGAAACAGAGTATTTCCGAGTCTCTCCGCCCCCCCCCACCTCTGGCCACATGCGGTATTACATGCAATAGAAGTCAATGTGGAACGAACTATTATTATTATTATTATTATTATTATTATTATTATTATACAGTATTTATATAGCGCCAACAGTTTACGTAGCGCTTTACAACTTGAGGGTAGACAGTACAAATACAATACAATTTGATACAGTAGGAATCAGAGGGCCCTGCTCCTTATAGCTTACAATCTAAGAGGGAAGGTCAAGAGATACAAGAGGTAATAACTGTGGGTGATGTGCTGATTGAGAAGATAAATGTACAGTTGTTAGGTGGGGGCCAGATAGGCTTCTCTGAAGAGATGAGTTTTCAGGGATCGTCTGAAAGTGGATAAAGTAAGAGAAAATCGGACGGATTGGGGTAGAGCATTCCAGAGGATGGGAGAGGCTCTGGAGAAGTCCTGAAGGCAAGCATGGGATGAGGTGACAAGGGAGTTTGAGAGCAGGAGGTCTTGGAAGGAGCGAAGAGAACGATTAGGTTGGTATTTTGTGACTAGGTTAGAGATGTAGCTGGGGGCCAGGTTGTGGATGGCTTTGTAAGTTTATAGTTAGTATCTTGAATTTAATTCGGTGACTGAGTGGCAGCCAATGGAGGGATTGGCAGAGGGGTGTAGCAGACGCTGAGCGGTTTGTGTGGTGGATGAGCCTGGCAGCAGCGTTCATGATGGACTGAAGTGGGGATAGCCTATTTAGAGGTAAACCAATGAGGAGGGAGTTGCAGTAGTCAAGGCGGGAGATGACCAGGGAGTGGATTAGAAGCTTTGTGGTGTCATTGGTTAGGAAGGGGCGTATCTTGGAGATGTTGCGAAGACAGAGGCGGCAAGCTTTGGATAGTGATAGAATGTGGGGTCGAAAGGTTAGTTCAGAGTCCAGGATTACACCTAGGACCTTGGCGTGGGGAGATGGGTTGATAGTTGAGCCGTTGATATTGACAGAGAAATTAGGGGAAGTGGCACCTGAGGGAGGAAATATCATGAGCTCGGTTTTGGATAGGTTGAGTTTGAGAAAGTGATGTGACATCCAGGCTGATATGTCTGCTAATAAGTTGGTCTCTCCGCCCCCCCCCCCACCTCTGGCCTTATGCGGTATTACATGCAATAGAAGTCAATGTGGAACGAACTATCTTCGTTTCCATTGACTTCTGTGGGGAAACTCGCTTTGATATGCGAGTGCTTTGGATTACAAGCATTCTCCTGGAACGGATTATGCTCGTAATCCAAGGTTCCACTGTAGATAGATGATCCACCCTAAAACAGGAGGCGTGTTACCGGCTGGAATACCAGATGTAAAAAAGAAAAAAGAAATTAAACGGGAAAACTAATGCAGTTACTACATCAAAAATTTAAATTTTTTTTTTTTTACGTTTGGATGAGGCTTAAGTGTCTATCTCCCCACCAGCGATAGCATTATCAGCTTGTGGGGGAAATCCCCACGCCCAAATACTCCCTTCCCTTTCTCATACCAGTGTTTTTCAGCTCAAGGACCATGACTCTGTGCAGAGAGACAGGTGCAGCTACAATACAAGAAAGCCTTGACGTTTGTGGAGGGACAAGAATGTCCCATCCATATCCTCCACCTTCCTCTTGTTTGCAAACGCTTAGTGCTAGAGTCATCCCTTCAGGCAGAATAAATCAAATGCTGGGCACCAGGGCCTGTACAAGGAGGGGGGGTGTGGGAGGGGGCGCCTGGTTGCCAGGGGCAGCATGCAGAGAAATCTGTGCACAGAATACTCAGGCTATGGCGCCAGTCATTGCTACAGCCCGCTCAAACAGCGGGCTAAGGATGTGCCCATACATATTGCCTGCCTCCTCTCTGTAGCGGCAATGACATCCCTCCACATGGGCATGATTTCTCATCAGTCTGGGCTGCCTCTCCATCTGGGCTGTGACACTGAGAGCTCCTCTATAGGTGGGCAGAGCAAGAAGAAAAGACAACAGTGCAGCCGATTACTGCTTCCTGCCCTGCACACATTACAGCTCACCTCAGATCTCACAGGATGAATGTCAGACAGTCTTCTTCCATGTGAGTCCCCACTGCTCTGCTTTCCAAACTGTACCTGCCTGTGCTGTAAACCTGCCCTGTACTTTGCAGAGCAGGTTTACTAAAAGAAGAACAATTCTTACGGTATATATGTTGAGAATATACTGGGACTTTTTAGTTGATAATGTTCTTTGCTGACCCACCTAGTACTTGTGTATGGGGAGGAGATCCAGTGCTTATCTAACTCCCCCCAGCTGTCCCCCATCCTGAACACCATATGTGTCCCACTAACCGCAGTGTACTTGCTGTATAACATGCCTGATATTAGCTGGGTGCAATGAAAAAAAAATACCTGTCCTTATTAGCCCAGCCTCCTGTCAGTCTGTCCAGCCCCCCCCCCCCCCCCCTTTAGCCAACCAGCAGTTATCGTCCTGCCCCTTTACGTCTTCAGTAAATGATGATATAGTGGTGATGGAGCAGAGTATTCATTTCCCCCACACACAGCCGAATGTAAGTTTCTTCACTTTGCAGGTGCTATTTTAGCACTGTAGCGCCTGCAAACCGCCCCAGTGTGAAAGGGGTCTTAGCGCCTTCTTTATCGTCAATTTCGTGGCGCTTTTAACCCTCGCTAGCGGGCGAGAAAGCGTTAAAACCACCTCAAAGCGCTTCTGCAGCTGTGAGCACGCTATCAGCGCAGAAAACTGCCGCCTATAGATGCATATGTACGGTGTGAGGGCTTTAAAGCCCACCCTCTTTGTCACCGCACATATGCATTACATGGATAGCAACAGGTTAAGAAATGCAGCCCATCGCACGTGGTGTAAATGAGATCTTTATGTATGCTCTGAGAATCTGCCTACCATCCTTTACTAGTCCACCTTGGCTAAGTCCATGGAAGGGACTTATGCTTGTGATTGCTCTACAGAAAATCCAGGATGAGACGCATCAGGCAGCCTGACTTGTCTGTGTGTGGCCATCCTACTAACTGTTAGGACATAGAACAATCTTTATGATCATGGCTGCACAGCCTCAAACCTGTAATTGATCAATGTCAGCTCAGTTACATAACTTGTGGTATTTTTTTTTTCAGGGCAGCATGGTGGCAAATCTTGCCTTGCAATGCTGGAATCCCAGGTTCAGTTATTACTAGGGACACAAGTGTGAATGTTCTGTACCTGTTAGCATGGGTCTCTTCTCATAACCCAGAAACTTGTAGGTCACCTGCCTTCTGGCCTGTTGTTGTGTTAATAGGGCACATTAGATTGTAGGCTCTTCAGAGACAGATGAAGACTTGCTTTGAGGATGGGTAAATAGAGCTGCAGTTCCTGCTCAGTTACATATACTGGAACCTGCCCAATCTCCTGGCTGCCGAATGGTTACCCTATTTTTTCAGTTAGACAGCTGCATCAAGTGGTCTTTCATTTGTTTCTCTTTAGTACTTAAACTGCTCAGTTTTGCTTTTTTGATTGCTTGGACTCTGCAATTCGTTATTTGCTTTTGAAGTTTAGTTTTAAATGGTGTGATAAAGCTTTCCTTGTGGGGATTATTACAAACTGACCTTTTGTTACTGTCTATCTTCTTTGACCAGGTTGTCTTAGACTTAGATGGTGGCTTGCTGCATAAAAGGGATGTCTGTTTACTTTGTTGAAATGTGTGGCTGGTAGTCCCTTTGTGCTATGACACTGTTATTTTTTATTTTATTTCACAGATGATTGAAGCAATAAAGTATAAATGTGACCTGGTAAATTACAGTTATGGTGAAGCAACGCACTGGCCGAATTCTGGGTATGTTTCTAAGCCTAAGTATCAAGAATAAAAACGATGCACACAGAACAATTGGTTGTTATAAAGGCTGACGAATTTGGTAAAATTATGACTCCTGCCTATTTAGAAGGCAGTTAATTCTATGCTATGTCCAAGTAGCCCTTTAGCCAAAAAATAAAGTCCTGCTAGATCACTTCAGGCTGGCCCATTTGCAGGTATAGCTATGTAAAACTTTTTTTACAGTAAAGTTTTTTTATTTTATTAAACATTTAAGACAGTACAACCAATGTCAGCATTTGTTGAGGATCCGACATGAATCAACAGACTACAAACTTATAGCAGTACATGAGTAAAACATAAACTCCTCCATTCCATCTGCTAATATAATAAGCATAAGTTTGATCAAAGAAGCAACCGGGGGGACCAAGCCTGTACAGGATGGGAGATGTGTTATCGTCATATAACTTTTCCTTGATGGGATAATTTGAGAAATCTTTACATACACCATTAGTGTGCTATTGATCACTCATCCTCACCACCTCCCGGACTAGGGAGGAGGGGGGGAGGGGAAAAGAAACATAGGCGCCCGTGGTCCCCCCCAACCCCTGGGGTCAACCACCTGCACCCATCCAGCTCGACCACACCTTGTCGAATTTCTGAGGACAGTTCCTGCTCTCATAGGTTAAGCGGTATAGCGGCAGTGCATTGTTTACCGCCGCTTCCCATGCCCCTTTAGTAGGGGCCTCTTTGTTCTTCCAATTAAGGAGTATGTAAAACTTTAAAAACAAAGTATAGACAAAAACCTCACCCAAGCTCTACCTCATATTTATAGGATGATGAGCTGAATAACAGTGCTCAGGCCATTGTGTCCCATACATCAAATTTGCAAAAAGAATGCCGACAACTTGATTGCTTCTTCTTAAATCTTTTTGAGCACAGACAGCAGTGCGACATCAAAATGCTAACATGTTTCAGCAAAAGCCTTCCTTTATAGCATACAGATTTATAATAAAATCAAGTTTATATAGGAAAAGGTATCCATTCCTCCAAAAAAGGGGGATGGTACAATCCAATTTAAAATCAATTAACAATTAAAATCATGTGAGGTTGGTATAACCAGAGAAGGGGGAGGGAAAGAATGGAAAACACAGACTGAAAACTATAGGGCAAACAATTCTTAACCCCCTGTGGAATCAAACTTATATTATTTCAAAAACAAATTCACATCCATTCTAATGTTCATTCCACTAGGAAATTGAGTATTCAATCTGTGTATCCACCACACCTCCCGCTGAAGTAGGGCATGGTGTGTATCTACCCCCCCCAACAGATCTTCTCACTTGTTCCAGACCTCAAAAAGAGACTCCAGATTACCACCATGGACTGTTCTAAAATGTTTAGATACATTTGAAATATTTTTTGCATTGCTATTTAAAGTGTCATTGTAGTGTTCTGTTATTCTAATACGTAAATTGCGGATAGTGCATCCCACATACTGTACTCTACAAGTACTGCAATCAATTAGGTAGACAGTCATCTTTGAGTTACAATTTTTTTGTAAAACTTTTTACTGTATATGTTCTACATGTTGAAAAAGAAATAACAGACTTGCTTTTTCTATGTCTTTTACACTGTTTACATGTGTTATAACCGCAGGGATAAGAGCCCACTGTCCCCAACCACGAACTGGAAGGGGAAGTGGAAGGAAATAGAGAAGGCGAAAGTTTAGTACCCAAAGTAGGAGCTTTCTTACTAGAAAAACTGCACCCCTGTCTTAAAATATGATGCAAAGTTTTGTCCGCATATAAGTCAGGAAGGCAGTGTTTTATGATAGAAACAATCTGGTTGTACAGGCAGTCCCCCACTTATGAACACCGGACGACTCCTACTTACGAACAGCCTCAATGCCGGCTGCTTGTGCTCCATGCTGGTCCTGGATACCTCCGAGCAGCTATCTTGCCACATTCCACACTGCAGTACTTCATGTACTGCATGGCTAGAAGAGCCCCAGAAGCACCCGGAACATCTCACATCCCTGCACAGGTGGAAGTTACACTTACAAACAGTGTTCCGACTTACGAACAAACCTGCTGTCCTTAATGTGTTCGTAACCCAGGGACTGCCTGTATTGTGAGTAAGTGGTCACAAAGTGAACACCTCCCCTCCCACTGGACCGTGCCTTCTTACTGATAGAAGAAGAATTCCCAATCAGATCACCACGTTCTCTAAGCTGCTTCTGTTTGATCTGCAACTGCCATGGTGCTGCACATGTGATCAGTTATGACACCAGCCAATTGATGATTTGATAGCTTGCTTGAGGAAACGAGGAAATGTGACTGTTATTAGTAATCCTGGCTATCCAGGACTGTAACTTATTTTTACAACTGTTAAATCAATTGTCTTAGTTCCGCTTATGATTTACTACTGCTCTGGGCTTCAGCAAAATGGCAGCCTCCAGCAAGAAGATCAATGCTGGAGGCAATTTTACAGAACACACAAATTTTGGTACCATAATTATTCATGTGGAATGTATGTACCTTGCTAAAGAATATTATATATTTTTTTTATCAAATAAGAGTAGAGTTCTGCTTTAAGCTAGCTACACATGGCTCAATAAATTACTTCCTCCATGCTCAGCGGTGTGGTTGGAGGAATCCCTACAGCCTTTTATTATGTTCAGCAGCCACGGCACCCATGACTGCCTGAATAGTGTCACTTTTTGATCAGTAATTGCATTTGATAGGGACGCAGTCATTGTTTGGGTAATTTTATTTTCCACCGAGCCCTGTCGACTTTTCAAATAAACTTTTGTCGAGCTGGGTAGTGCTCTGGATCAACCCACAGCTCCCATTTTGGCCAATTCAGAGTTGGTTCTGGATGCTGAGCTGCTAGCTGAGGAGCAAGGAGGACTATCGGTCATCTGAAAAAAGGTTTTAAACCTAAATTTGCTTAGCTAATTTGAGTATGCCGTCCTTTCTGAATTATTGAACAGGCTGCTTGTTATGAATGTACAATCCTCTCTCACTTAATTTGTCATTATGCAGGAGAATATGTGAGGCAATAAATGAAGCCGTGTGGAAGCATAACGTCATTTATGTGTCAAGTGCTGGAAATAATGGTCCATGTCTTTCCACTGTTGGCTGTCCAGGTGGAACTACCTCCAGTGTCATTGGTAAGTTGGTGATTTTCAGGAAAACAGCAATGCCCTTTTTTAATTTGTAGCCCCATATACTCACCCAAAAAAAAATGTTTTGAGCCTAAAATACAAAAACACAAATACAGTACAAAATACAGGAAAAAGCCTAGGACAGAGAGGTAGACCCGTAATGCTCTTAGGCTGACTTCATACTGTTGCATTGCAGCAACCCTCATTCATTAAACATTGCACTCCAATAGTAAGTACTGTAGATGCTAATGGACTCACACCAGAATGCACATGCGGTACAATAAATGTTTACTGATTTACAGTGTTAGTTTCACATGGCTGCTTGTACAGTTTTATATTGTGGAGTTCAACTTGTACAGCCATCGTATCAAATAAAAATGAATCTTTCTTTTTGTTCACTGACAAAGTAATATGGAATTGCTCAAACAACCGCTTTCAGCTGAAAATAAGTCACGTGGGTGAAAATAATGATCGCTGTGGTACATGAGTTTGGTGACTTGGGCCCACTGTCTTATCTTTTACCTTGGTGCTTCTGGTAATATTTGTGACGACTGACCCCGTTTACAGAAGCAAATGGACTGAGCAGGCTGGAAAATCTTAGTATTGTGTTCCTGTTGCCTATAGGTGTGGGTGCTTATGTATCGCCAGACATGATGGTTGCAGAATATTCCCTCCGTGAAAAACTTCCTGCCAATCAGTACACATGGTCTTCAAGAGGTCCTAGGTATGTTTTTCATTTGAGATTTGTACTAATCTTAGGAGGTCATAGATTGTGCTAAGGCAAAGTAAGTGGTTTTAGGTTAAAAGTTGGGCAACTCTTCTAAATAACAGACATTAAACAGTCCTACATGTTTGACTGTGTACTCTTTTTCAGTTAGCTGAAGGTGCGCACATGGTAGGCTGACATCCACTGCTACTAATTGAGAGGCAATGATTTAGCATGAAAATACATTAACTGCTGGTGCAAAGACAATGTATTCGTGAGAAATGATTTCTATAATAAGGCACATTCAAGACAGGAAATAACATAGTTCATAAGCAATACTAATAAAACTTAGTCAATTAAATAGAATAATGGTGGCAGCTATCCTCAGAAAAAGCCAGCTCCATGGAATGAAGCAAAGGAGAGAAACAGGAAGCTCCACCTGAGTGTAGTATTAGTGTAAATGATTTAATAGCAAAGATACAAAATGCTCACAGGATATAAGTTAAAAATATGCTCACCCAGAGGGAGAGGACACCTCCCCTTCTTCTTCTTCCTTTTTTTTTTTTTTTTTTTTTAATTTCAAAGAGGTTTGGTCTGAATACATTTTTTTCAACCATAATCTGTATAGACCTTTATCTTCGGGCCAGTAGAAGGAGCTGATGCTCAGAGCGCGTAGCCTATCCAGGGCAGCTTTCCCAGTCGTCTCCCCGCTTCCGGTGATGTCATTTCCCTGCGTTCCACACTGGTTCAGTTGGACTTCCTGGTGGTCACAGGACTTTCTACAGATCTCTCTACCACAGCAGCCCATGGATACAGTGTGAGGATGTCAGAGCCCAGAGGGACATTTTACTACAGTTTTTTTTTTTTTTAACTGATATCCTGTCAGTGTTTTATATGTTTGCTATTAAACCGTTTACCCTAATACTACACTCAGGTGGCGCCTGCTGTCTTTTTCTCCTTTGCAATGATTTAGCATGGACATGCTGTTACTGGCAGGAGTTCCAGGTATGAAACAAAAGATTCACAATAAAATGATTTGCTTAAAGGAGAAGTCCAGCCAAAGCTTGGGTTTGAGTTTTGCACTCCTGTGGCCCGGTTTTAGTAGAGAGTGCACTAAAGTCGGCTCTCTGCTGACGTCATGGATGTAATCCCGACAATGGGAGTCTTGATCCACCAGGTGCCTGGACTGACACCCGCTGAGAGCCTGAGACAGCCGCCCTAGCCCCCTCCACAGCCCAGCATTCCAATGAGTGAGGGGGGGGGGGGGGCAGAGTAGAGAGCTGTGACTGACAGTCTACAGCTCTGTGCTCATCGCTCGGTTTTCAGTGCAGAGGCGCCAGGGGACAGATGCAGCATCCACCTAGGTAAGCATCAATCTTAAAAAAAAAAGAAAGAAACCCCTACTTCTCTTAAGAAAGCTGTATACAGTGAGGCACAATGCCAAACCTACCATAAAACAAGTTTTGGGTTTACATTTGTTTTAAACAGTGAGACCGTTGTTAAGTCCATATAACAAAGGACCCTAAATTGAAAGTGGAATTTGAAGAAACTGGTATGATTTTACTGGGAAACTTTTGTGTCTTTCTCATTACAGCTGACATATGATCGGCCTGAATGCTGGCTGATTCCTATAGGCTTAGTTTCCTTTTGTCACAGTGGGTGGCATCTGTAATTCCTAATCTAAACTTTAGTAGTATTTCCAACAGTAATACATGTACAAGAATCATTGTGTCCTATTCATCCTCTTTTTTAATAAATAAGGTTTTTGTTTTTTATTTTGACATTATCAGCACTGATGGAGCTCTTGGAGTCAGTATTAGTGCTCCAGGAGGAGCTATTGCATCCGTGCCAAACTGGACATTGCGGGGCACTCAGCTAATGAATGGAACATCCATGTCTTCTCCGAATGCTTGTGGAGGCATTGCACTAGTATTATCAGGTTAGCATAATTTGCACACTTCTAGTAGAAGAAGCTTCTCCATCTAAGGTGCACTATGTATATTGTGAAATGCATAATTAATCCCTTGGGCCTCTTGTTTACATATTGTCTTTAGTGTTTGTGTGTAATATTTAACCACTTACGGCAATGTACTGTGGACGGGCGGCCAGTACAGGCAAAGCGATATACTGGTACACCTCTGCCTGTTTCTGGGTTTAGGGTACACACATGCAAAGCGGGCATAAAAAAACGTTAGTAAAAAGCAGCACACATTACACAAATTATCACTTGTTGGGCACACATTTAACCCCTCGATTACCTGAAATGTTAACCCCTTCCCAGCCAGTATCATTCGTACAGTGACCGTGTATAGTATTATCACTGTATTAGTGTCACCGGTGATGTCCAACACACCATCACAGTCCCACTATAAGTCACTGATCACCGTCAGTAGTATAAAAAAAACACATTTCTATGTGTGTGTGTATGTATATGTGTGTGTGTGTATGTGTATATATATGTATGTATGTGTGTGTGTGTGTGTGTATATATATATATATATATATATATATATATATATATATATATATATATATATATATATATATATATATATATATATATATATATATATATATATATATATATGTATGTGTATATAATATAAATTATTTAGAGATGCTATAACTTTCATGCAAACCAATCAATATACCCTTATTCAGATTTTTTTTTTTTATATCAAAGACATAGCAGAATACATGTGCTTACATTTATGAAAAATTTTTTTTCTATCGGATATGTTTTATAGCAGGAAGTAAAAAAAATCATTTTTTTTCAAAATATTCAGTATTTTTTTCGTTTTTTTTTTTTTTTTTTTTTTAATAAAAAAAATAAACCCATTGGCAATCAAATACCACCAAAAGAGACCTCTATTTGTTTGGAAAAAAAATAATGTAAATTTTGTTTGCGTACAGCGTTGCATGATTGCGCAATTGCCAGTTGCCCAATGCTAAATAGCAAAAAATGGCCTGGTCATAAAGGGAGTGAAACCTTCCAGAGCTCATGTGGTTAAATAATAGTGTATTCATACTTCTTTTTTTATTTTTATTTTTTTACTCTTCCTTTTTTTTTATCAGGTCTTAAAGCAAATGATGTTGCTTACACTGTGCATTCAGTGAGAAGAGCATTGGAGAATACTGCTTTAAAAGCTGAAAACATTGAAGTTTTTGCCCAAGGGCATGGCATTATTCAGGTATTTCTTTGTCTAGAAACACAAATCTGGTCTCTTGTATAAAATATGCGGTATGTGTGATGATAAATGCATTAAAAAAAATTATGTATTTCGGATCACCACCTGCATGTAAGCCACTACCGTCTTAGTTTCAGTTGGCGCAGATCCATGCCAACAATATTGATTGATTGAACTTTCCAGACCTTGCTAAGTTTGTTTTCACCTGACACCAAAGGTTGTCTTGGCCTTGATGCTTAGAAATCCTGCGCTAGAGTTGGGAAAGTGCTTCTTTCCAATTTCCTGGAAGATCTTCATGACAGATGCCAGGTTGCCCGGGCTCGGAACGAGACCTGGATACACTGTCCGTGTAAGGGAATCGAACATCGAATGGATCTTGCCATGTACAATTGGCAGGCAGACTGCATTAGCCAGCAGTGCCTAGATCATGGAAAATGATGCCATCCCTTCCTCTGAAAATCTTTTCTTGTCTACCCATAAAATCAAAATGAGGGCATTCCAGTGATCTTTATATCTCCAGTATGGATTGAGGCAGAGATGGTACTCTGACATGATCAGACTTCTGGCAGACAATACTTGGGCTTTTCCAGCTTACCTGGATTTTCTGTCCAGAGACAGGTTTACCATACTGCTTTAAGGCTACTGACTTTAATGGCATTTTCTGTTGAAGCCCCAGGTTCTTAGAAACAATGGCTTCTCTGAATCTGTGATTCCTACACTAATCGCTATGAAGTCCATCTTCTGCCAGGTCTAAATTCTTTTGATCCTATTTTTTTGTATAAGGTTCTTGTACCGGGTATTTTATGTGGCTCCCCATGACTCGATGGGATCAGAATTTGGTTCTCTCAGCTCTTTAAAAACACTTTTAAACATATCAGTCGTATTTCCCTTCCTACTCTCTCACATGGCTGTGTTTCTTTTTGCCATCACCTCTGCGAGGTTAGTTCTTGAGCTGGCAGTCTTATCCTGTAAAGAACCCTTTCTGGTTTTGCATAAGGACAAGGTGGTGTTGAGACCCAGAACCTCCTTCCATCTGTCTTTTTCCCCAACCAGAACATCATTCAGTTCCCTTTTATTGCCTAGATGTAGTTGGTACTTGGCATATCTTACTTACAGCCACTGATACTGTTAGCCTGGTTGTTAGGCTATTCCCGATGGTCCTCATCAAGTGTAACCTGTTTCCCATTCCACCATTTCTCTGTGACTCAGACCATCTCTCAAGCTCATGGTCCCTGCTCATTTTATCAAGGCATACTCTAGTAGATTTGTAAGCATTTCTTAGGCTTTTTGGCATCCAGCTATTGTTACCCAGATTTCTGAAAGCTGCCACCTAGTCTTCTGTTCACATGTTCGGTAAGTTTTACACTGTGGAAGTTCAGGCCTCATCTGATGCCATATTTGGGCATAATGTTCTTTTTGTCCACTTTTTGAGCTCCAGGAAGTCCTTGGTTCTTTTTGTTTTCATGTGGTCTTTCTTGAGGGAACTCAATCTACGGTTCCAGCACCGTCATTTATCTATCTTTATTAACTCTTTATCTATCTTTATTAACTCTTTATCTATCTTTATTAACTCTTTATCTATCTTTATTAACTCTTTATCTATCTTTATTAACTCTTTATGCATAGATGTGATTTGAGTGTGCATTAGCTTTTTTTGTTTTGTTTTTACACATTTTTGTTTTCTTGTGGACCTGCTAGTCTTTTGTTGCTGTTTTGCACTCAGTCAGGCTACTTTCGGACATTCCAACAGCTTATTTTCCTGTGTCCCTCTATGACCAAAAAGAAAATGGGAATGATGATTTGTTTATTGTAAAATCCCATTGCTTATAAATCCTTTTAGCCACAAAGGATATAAATCCACCTTTTGCCTCCGTAGACGTTGTATCATCATTGTGCTGTAAAGAGAGCAGAGCTGTGGGGGGGGGGGCCCAGCAAGCCCTACCCACTAATGGCTGCCTGCAGAAAACTGCAGGAAGGGGCAGAGACTAGACCAGTTACACTGCACAAGGAGAGAGTGCAGCAGTAACTGGTCTTTATTACAGGAGGCTCCTGCACAAAGGAAAAGCTTCACACTGTATTGCTGCATAGATCTGAAAGAAATCCACAAAGCACACCAGGATTTCAAGTAAGAATACACATGCTTCGCTTGTATTTCGACAATATTTGTTCATCCTGGAGTTCAGTTTTAATAGGCTAAGCAAGCTGAATTTGTGAATTAACTTTTTTTTTCACTTTTTAAGGTTGCTTTAGCTGTAATTTTCAATAGCTCGAAGAACACCCTTTTTAATCTGAATGAGAAAGCTTTCCTACATATGATGCATAAAACCAGAGTTGCAGCATATTGTTATGGGGTCGTTTTTTTTTTACCCCAACATTAGGTTTGCATTCAACATTTGTATTCTGACCCAGAGATATATATCTATATATAATATATCTATCTCTCTAATACACCGTGCCTTGAATGTATTAATACCCCCTTGAAATGTTCCATATTTTGTCATGTTACAACCACAAAGTGGCACATATGAAGTAGAAGGAAGATGATAAATGGTTTTCCAAATTTTTAACAAATATGTGAAAAGTGTGGCGTGCATTTGTATTCAGCCTTTTTTGTACTCTGATACCCTTAACTGTGTGTAATTTTATTCTCAGTAAAAATACAGCTGTTCTGTGAAGCCCTCAGAGGTTTGAGAACCTTAGTGAACAAACGGCATCATGAAGGCCAGGGAACGCACCAGATAGGTCAGGGATAAAGTTGTGGAGAAGTTAAAAGCAGGGTTGGGTTATAGAAAAAAAAAAAAATCCCAAGCTTTAAACATCTCTCAGAGCACTGTTCAATCCATCACCCAAAAATGGAGAGAGTATGGCACAACTGCAAATCTAACAAGACATGGCTGTCCACCTAAACGGACAGGCTGGGCAAGGAAAGCATTAATCAGAGAAGCAGCCAAGAGGCCCATGGTAACTCTGGAGTAGCTGCAGAGATCCACAGCTCAGGTGGGAGAATCTGTCCACAACTGTTAGTCGTGGACTCCACAAATCTGGCCTTTATGGAAGAGTGACAAGAAGAAAGCCATTGCTGAAAGAAAGCCATAAGAAGTCCCGTTTGCCAGAAGCCATGTCGGGGACACAGCAAACTTGCAGAAGAGTATGCTCTGGTCAGATGAGACCAAAATTGAACTTTTTGGCCTAAAAGCAAAAGGCTTGTGTGGCGAAAAACTAACACTGCACATCATCCCCACTGTGAAATATGGTGATGGCAGCATCATGTTGTGGGAATGCTTTTCTTCAGCAGGGACAGGGAAGCTGGTCAGAGTTGATGGGAAGATGGATGGAGCCAAATGCAGGGCAATCTTAGAAGAAAATCTGCTAGCGTCTGCAAAAGACTTGAGACTGGGGCGGAGGTTCACCTTCCAGCAGGACAACGACCCTAAACATACAGCCAGAGCTACAATGGAATGGTTTAGATCAAAGCATATTCATGTGTTAGAATGACCCAGTCAAAGTCCCGACCTAAATCTAATTAATTGAGAATCTGTGGCAAGACTTGAAAATTGCTGTTCACAGACACTCTCCATCCAATGTGACAGAGCTTGAGCTATTTTGCAAAGAAGAATGGGCAAAAATGTCACTCTCTAGATGTGCAAAGCTGGTAGAGACGTCCCCAAAAAGACTTGCAGCTGTAATTGCAGCAAAATGTGGTTCTACAAAGTATTGACTCAGGGGGGCTGAATACAAATGCACACCACACTTTTTTCACATATTTGTAAAAAAATTGGAAAACCATTTATCATTTTTCTTCCACTTCACAATTATGTGTCACTTTGTGTTGGTCTATCACATACAACCAAAAATGTAAATGTATTTCATTGGGATTTTAACATGACAAAATGTGGAAAATTTAAAGGGTTATGAATACTTTTTCAAGGTGTGTGTATGTTATGTTATGTTTCTTGATATTGTCTTAAATGGGGGTGATCCAGAGTCCCTCTTCATGTACATTGTTTTGATTGCAAGGCAGACAAATTTTTTTTATTGATATTTTTTTTTCGTTTTTAATTGTAGGTCGACAAAGCCTATGACTACCTCATGCAGAACACCTCATTAATCAATAAAATAGGTTTTACAGTTTCTGTTGGAAACGGACGTGGAATTTATCTCAGGGATCCAGTTCAGGTTTCTGCACCCTCAGACTATGGTGTAGGCATTGAGCCAGTGTTTCCAGAAAATACAGGTAATCTGCAGTAATGCAGTAGAAGGGTGGTGTTAAAAATGCATATATTATAATACAGTAAGTTTTTTTGTTTTTTTTTTTACTTTAGTCATACAGTACACAGGTTGCTTTAAATCTTGATGATGGGTTATATGCTGCCACATTCATGTGAGGACACTAGCAAACAAAATTTAACCAGTTCCTGCCCGGCCTATAGCAGATTGACAGCCGGACGGTGGTTCAGTTTTCCTGACTGGGCGTCATATGACGTCCTGCAGGATAACAAGCCGGCATGCGCGGCGTTCGGAGGTGTTGTGTGTCAGTCTAACACACTGCATCTCCGATCGTGGTATGGAGCCTCTGACAGGCTTCTTACCACGTGATCAGCTGTGACCAATCACAGCTGATCATCGCGTGAACCTGGAAGTGCCGGTAAACAGCATTCCTCGGTTCACGCTTACAGGGAGGGTCAATCGGCCGCTCACCCTGTCAGGGGGGGGGGGGGGGGGGGGGGCGTCTGTGCTAATAATCAGCACAGCTTCCAATCAGTGGCTATCAGCTGTCTGTCAGTGCCAATCAGAGCCCATCCTCATCAGTGCCCATCAGTGAAGGAGAAAAAATTTTATGTCAAACTTTTTTTTTTTTTTTTTTCTTTTCAAAAATGTCTGTCTTTTTTTAGTTTTGTTTAGCAAAAAATAAAAGCCCCAGATCAAATACCACCAAAAGAAAGCTCTATTTGTGGGAAGAAAATGATGATAAACATTTAGCTTGGGTACAGTGTAATTGTCATTCATAGTGTCACACCGGGGGGGCGGGTAGTGCTTAGTATTGAAGTGATTAAGGCATTACATATGCTGTAACCCCTCCTGCTGCCAGTAACCCTTCAGTTTGTTTTTTTTTTTTTTTGCTTTCTTTATTGCTGGTGCCCTTAGCCTCAGTTCACACTGAATTTACTGCGGATTCTGCACCTTATCAAAATCGCAACCTGTTCATGCGAACCGATTGCGGAGTGTATATTAATTTAACGACACCCCAAAATTGGTTTGCAAAACGCAGTGCAATTTCCAGAATCGGATCGCATGGGTGCGATCCGATTCTGGTGCGGACAAAAAAAGGACCTGCAATGTGGTGCGATTTGAGCCATACAAATCCATGGCTTAAATCGCACCCAGAGACACCGCATGTAATTCGCACAGGAATGTGCTGTGATTCCTGTGCGACTTGCGTGTGGTGTCCTGCAACGCATTGGTGTGATCGCTCGCTCTCTCGCTCATCGTGCCAATTTTATACAGGAAGTTTGGAGAGTTCTTATTTGGATCCGCAAATGTAGAAATCCCCCCTGGCTGCATTGATGCCACTGTGGCAATAAGACTGGAGCTCCCATTTTTGACATCTGTTTCTAAGATTTGCAAGACCTGACTTTTATCAGGAGGATGTACAAGCCTCTGCTGATGCCAGCTTAGGCCATAAGGTGCTTCAAACAACTCTTTGAGTTTGTAACCTGGTCGCCTTGGTTTCAGCCCACCACTCAGTTTTATTTCTTGGGGGCATCCTATGGTTAATAACTAAAACTCTTTGTCCTGTACTGTATAATTAAGAAATGTAGGATTTTTTTATGTACCTGTAAAAATCCTTTTCTTGGAGTATATAGTTGTGGTCTTTCCTAACAACCTTTTTCCCACCTGAAGGTGACAGCTTATAGACCCAGCTTCATAAATTTTAGAGCAACCTGTGTCCTGTACTGTTGTCATCCAAGAAAAGGATTTTATAGGCCAGTCAAAAATCCTTAAATTCCTGCCAAGTCTTTAATCTTCTGTCATTGTAAAATGACCACGTGTCCCTGAAATGACTCGCTATATATATTATTTGTGTTTTGTCAGATAATATTGAGAGAATTTCTCTCCAACTTCACTTGGCTCTTACATCCAATGCCACCTGGATTCAGTATCCTAGCCACCTGGAGCTGATGAACCAATGTAGGCACATAAACGTCCGTGTGGATCCCCGGGGTCTGAGAGAAGGGGTGCATTATACAGAGGTGGGCATTTTACACATCTCTGTGAATGTTTTCTTGACTACAGTGTTTGAAAATAAGTTGAAAATGTCATAGGATATTGTATTAAAACTGCTGTTTTCACTTTAGGGCTGGTGCATATGAAAAAAGACGAAAAAAGACCCCCTGTGCGGGGCTTTAATGCAGCCAATGATAACGAAGAATGTAATAATCAAGTTAATGTATTAATAAATTAACTTGATTATTACATTCTTCTTTATCATTTTTTATCATTGGCTGCATTAAAGCCCCTCACAGGGGGTCTTTTTTTGTCTTTTTTCAATGCATCGTATGGGGTGCGCAGCCCTGATATTTTTTGTACGTTGAGTGTCCCCTCTTTCTCTTGGGCTGGTGGATATGTTTTGGCAGAACTCTGCTTTTTAACAGAGAAAATACCATTTTTTTTTTTTTTGCCACTTTTTTTTTTTTTTTTTTACTTTGTATATATATTTTTTTATAAAGGTGTTTTTTTTCCCCCCTTAAAATACAAACATTGCCAGTAAGGGAAAATGTGGCCTAACCATAAATATGTAGATGGAATGCAGCACATAGGGACATCATTAATGCTGGACATTGACTGTACGAAAAATTGGCCGAAATTCGGTCATTTAGACGGTTTGTTCGATTTTCGGCCAGTTAATGGGCACAAATCAGTAATCGGTACGGATGTTTTTGAGCAGAAAAAATGAAGGACAAGTTTGGAAATTTAACAATAAATGAAAAGGTTAATGTGTTTCCTGTCCAAACTGTTTGCACAGGGTATGTGTGAATAATTAACAAAAAATTGATTAATTTATGTTCATTGAACGATTGATTAGCCATTACATGATGGTACTATCGTTTGCTCTCACAGCTGAATGTTCGTTTTTCGAAAATGGGTTCGAACGATTTTTCGTATAGTGTAGGGCCAGCATTATGCCTTCGGTTTGTTTCATCAGTTCAGTTACATTTTTTTCAAAGAGAGAACGGATCAGTTTTCATCAGTTTTTTACATCCACTTAACCACTTGAGTCAAATTTTTGGTTTACATTAGCGCTGCACGATAAAATGAGAATCACAATTTTTTTGCTTAGTATAAACATCACAATTCTCGTGGCGTAACATCTTTCACATTTATGATTTATTTATTTGTGATAGCAGATACATGACAGGTCCTCTTTGGGGGGGGGGGGGGCAGTGTGTGAGAGGAGAGGTGAAGAGCAGAATACACAGTGAGGGAGCAGTCTGTACAGACAGGCTCCCTCAGTTGCCGATGCAAACTGTCACTGTCAGCTTTTTAATGTAATTGCTGCTTTTTTTTTTTTTTTTTTTTTTTTTATACTTGATGGCGCTGAGAAGGAGCGGTAATTCGGGCCCACCACTAAATTAAACAAAGGGGCAGGGTCACCCAGTGACATCACCCAATGACCCCGCCCATTTGTTTAATTTAGTGGCAGGCACAAATGACCGTTCCTTCTGTGCTCTATTAAGTATAGGAAAAAAAAAAAAGGACAATTACATTTTAAAAGCTGACCATGGCAGTCATCACCGGCAAGTGAGGGAGCCTGTCTGTACAGACTGCTTTCTCACTGTGTATACTGCTGTGTCCTGCCCTTCTCCTTGCACACACTGCACCCCCCCCCCCCCCAATTGACTGCTCCAAAATCAAAGGAAAAAAAATAAGCCAGCTATTACAGTTAAAAGCCAAAAATGACAGTCAGTGCCAGCAAGTGAGGAAGCCTGTCTGTATAGACTGCCCCTCTCATTACGTACCCTCGCTCGAGTGGGGGGAAGACTGCTACATTTCTCAAGGTTCTGGCTGGAGGAGTTTCAAGACAGATGAGTGGACTCCACAATAACTCTAGGTTACAAACTAGAGTTCCGAGCATTCCCGTCTCCTCGTTTCCTCAGGTCAAATGTTCCCAAAGATCCAGAGAAAAAGAAGTCTCTCCTTCAAGCGTTTGGCCAACCTTTTGTCGCCAAAAGTGATCATGGTGGTCACCAGGGAAGAGCAGGGGTTGGGGTTTTATTCAAACCTTTTCACGGTGCCAAAACCAAATGGAGATGTCAGACCCATTCTAGATCTCAAAGATCTAAACTGGTTCCTGAAAGTCCGCTCTATTCGCATGGAATCAATCCGATCAGTAGTCTCCATCCTACAAGGAGGAGAACTTCTGGCGTCAATCGACATCAAGGATGCATACCTGCATGTACCTATTTTCCCCGCTCATCAGAAATATCTGCGTTTCCAGGTAGAAAAACTTAATTTTCAGTTTGTCACTCTGCCTTTTGGTCTAGCTACTGCACCCCGGGTGTCTTACAAAACTTCTGGCCCTTCCTCTGGCCAGATTAAGGACTTAAGTTATAACAATTATGGCATACCTAGATGACCTGCTCCTGATAGACCGGTCCAAAGCATGGTCACCACAGTCAACTACCTGGAATACCTAGGTTGGGTCCTTAACCTAGAGAAATCTTCTTTAAGCTTTGCATGTGATAAGAGACACAACAGGGGCTAGTTACCACACCCGAGTTACCCCTTACATTGCATGTTTTTTTGTAATATTTTAAAGATTTACAGATAACTAAATTTTTTAACTATGCATTACCTCACATAAACCTACTTTGACACTGTCCAAGAATACATTTTACCCATGCAAATTAAATGTAATAATATTTATGTAAATCTTGTTTGCAGATATGTGGATATGATATATGTGCCCCTATGTCTGGTCCATTATTCAGAGTTCCTATAACTGTTGTCATACCAGCAAGGTAAGCAATGGCAGAACAAGAATATCGATTTTATTTATTGACTTATTTTGTGTAAGAAATACAGAGGAAATCGCTAACCCTAACCTACCACAAGCAAGTAGATCAGAAAAGTTGGAGTGAATTTGGTCCTCCTCTACATATTTGTTCTGGATCAGTGACTCAGGGTACTTCAACAACCACATCAGCATGACGGCCAACATTTACATTTTTTTATTGAGAATCATACTTGCCTAGGTGGATGCAGCATCGAACCATGCTGCGTCTGTCCCCCGCCACCTTTAACACTAAGAACCGAGCGATCATACATCGCCGTTCGGTCAGTTTTCAGAGTTTCCCCAGCAGAGAGCTGCAGACTGTTGGTCACAGCTCTCTACTCTGCCCCCTCCCCGCTCACTGGAGCTCTGGGCTGTGGAAAGGGGGGGGGGGGGTAGCGGCCGTCCATTTCAGCAGGTTGCCTAGGGGCTGAGGCGGGTGTCAGTCCAGCAGTCCAGGCACCTGGTGGATGCAGACTTTATTGTCATGACGCGGTGCCAGGATCTAGTTTTACTTTCCCAAACAAGCTTTTGGGAATGCCAAACCCACTTGATGCATGTTAAATGCATCAGTCGGTGGAATCCAAATGATCTCAGAAGCGTCTTTAAACTGTCATCAACTAGCCCAAAGGCCTCTCAACAAAGACCCTTAAACGCTTAAACGTAATCCCCAATATAACCATAAAATCTTACACCTTCTGCCTCATCCTAACTCTGTCCTCCCCCTATTCTTAAAGCCGAAAGTAACACTTGGCATTCTTCATATCACTGAAACGCACCTTAATCTCTAATCCAATGTTCTCCTACACATAAAGGGATAGTTCACCTTTACCATAAAACTGCCTATGTAGGTAAGGGATATCTATAGATAAGAAGAAACTGTGCAGCTCTGATTAAAGTTGAATAATACCATTGCTATAGGTGTAGGCCATTTACATACCTTTTATGAAGTCTGACTGAAATACTCCCAGGACATTGCTAAGTGAGGCCTAGTCATCACCGCTCCCCTTCACCATCACAGGAGTGAGCTCTCAAATGCTGAGCTCAGAGCTATAGCATCCGAGGAGAGAGAAAGTATGTGAGGGGGTTTGAATCAGAGAAAGAGCTCGCTCCTGTGATGGTGGAGGTGAGCAGTGATGACTAGGCCTCACTTAGCAGCGTCCTGGGAGTATTCCAGTCAGACTTCATAAGGTGTGTAAGTGGCCTGCACCTATAGCAAGGGTATTATTCATCTTTAGCCAGAGCTGCAGTTTATTTTAATCTACAAACATCCCTTACTTTCATAGGCAGGTTTTTGTAAAGGTTTACTGTCCTTTTAGGCTGGGTTCACACTAGTGCTAATTGGATGTGAGCTTCCCCGCATTCAGTTCGCATTTCAAGACGTTGTGACCGGCTCTCTATGAGAGGCCGGTTCACATATCTCCGGAGAGGCTCCAGTGTGAGTTGCACAGGAGTCCTGTGCATTTTCAGATCCGAATTCAGCCAAAAATTCAGACTGTAATCGGACCTGAAACGGTGAACGGGGACGCACCGGACCCCTGCTGCAGTGTGAACCCAGCCTCCAGTTAACACTAACCTAACCCTAATGCTAAAAAAACTACTTTTATTTTTGTACAAACTGTCCCACACCAATTACTAGATTATTAGATTATTAGATTTTAAAGGGTTACTTTGACCTTTTGCCGTAGAAATGCCTATGCAGGGATGGAGGCACCTTAGAAGCACCATCCCCGGATCTCTCCAGTCTGCGATGCAAACCCCATGCACATGTGGGTTCTCTCTCCATCCCAGAAGCTCTGAGGCTGCTGCAGCAAGGGAGGATGATGAAGCACGCAGGGATAGAAGGAGCTCCTGTGATGGCGGGAGCAAGTAGTGACAGCTAGGAGCATTTTTGCAACGTCCTAGGAAACAGGCAGAATGGTGGCAACATCTCTAGGAGTCTTTTCAGCTTGGCTTTAGGAGGTACATAAATAGCAAGGGCATCATGCAACTTTTGTTGTTTTTTTTGTATTTATCTAGACGTGCTCCTTACCTGCATAGGAATTCTATTGTTAAAGGTGAAATAACCCTTTAACTCATTGATATTTTTGGTCAGCACTGAAATTATTCAGAAAAGAGTATTCCATCCAAACATTATCTTGCGTCACCTACTTTAGCAAATATATATTCATACATATTGAATAAATGTATTTTTTTTATTTATTTATTTTTTTCAAGTATATTTACTGTTCTTCTTTTTTTTTTTTTTTAGGCTCAATGAGTCTGCATTGTTTGATTTGGAGTGTAAAGATGTACTTTTCAAATCTGGACAAATAAAGCGTCATTTTATAGAAGTTCCTCAAGGTGCAACCTGGGCTGGTAAGATATAAATGATGATTGATGGCCACGCAGACATGATTATGTTGTTCTGAGGTTATTCTTTAACATTAATTTTTCTTGCTGAGCTGCATGTTGGTGGTATGCTCATCATCATTTCACTCCCATGCATTGTCTGCATAGCCTAACAATGCAATGCTGGTACATTTAGAAAATGTAGAGCAACACTACCAGATATTCATGTCATGCAGAACTCCTACAGACTGTCAGTGTAAGCTGTTTGCTTGTACGTCATACAGGAAGGCAGTTTCAAACTGACAAGGAGAATCAATGAACTACCAGAGCATTCAACAGTGACCTGGTAGTTAATTGATAGCTACAAGCCAACATTCGCAAAAGATGTCGGTACTTGTAGTTTTTACATTCGCAGAACCCTATGAATGATGCAGCCAGGCGGAGCCCAGTTTCTCCTCCTCTCCCCCTCCTCCCTCCTCCCTCCCGCCTCCAAATATGGGTGAAATATGAAAGGTGAACTTATTCTTTAAAGTAAGATTAAAGATAAGTGGAGAGGGATTACAACACCTGTCAGTTTTTTTTTATTGCTGCCGCTGTCCCCGTTAGGAAGATTCACCCTATTGATTTATCATGTTTACCATTATAACCTGAAAGTAAATGTAAATCCCAAATTTTGTGTTGTCCCCAGAACAGAAATAGAGGGAATGCCTTCCAATTGTAACACTAGCCCTGGTGTCAACCAGGGATTCCATCACTTTAGAGGGATTTTCTCTCACTTCCTGTGTCGTTATGGGGCAGATAGTGAAGGACAGTCTCCCCAGTGGACACAGATGGCAAAAATAAAACTTGCAGGGGTTCTAAACCTCCCTTACTCTACCCATAATGGGATAAAAAAAGTTTAAAAGTTTTGCCATTAGTTCTACTTTTACGTTTTATTAGGTGGTTGTTCAGGCCTCAGCAGTGCAGGCTTAGACCTGAGGGTGCTTCAAGCTGTCATCCATGTGATTTTGTTCAGGTTCTTAAACCCCCCCCCCCCCCCCCCTTTTTTTTTTTTTTTTTTTTTTTTTTAATGGGTTAGTTCTGTTTGCTGTGTTTCCCTCCTCTGGTTTTTTTTTTTTTTTTTTTGCTTGGGGACATCCTATGGTCTTTTGAATATAGATCTTGTATTGTACGATTACCATAATAGGTATTTAGACTTTCCTATAAATTCTTTATCTTTAGTGTACAGTGCAGGACACAGATGCCTCCCCTCTGTCTTTTATCCCTCCTTGTTCTTTTTTTAAAAACTAGTCTAATGGATAGGGTGAGTTAAAGTGTGCACATTAGGGGTGGCCCTAGCTAGTTTTCCCAGTGTCCAGTTAGTTAAAGGTAGCCTGCATGTAACTCATGATCCATGATTGATTGATTTATTTATTTATTTGTTTGTTTTTTTAGTATGATTAGTGAATAAGAACACAAGTGTAAATACACTTAAGCGCAATTCAAATGTGATTCTACAATAATTAAAAAAAAAAATATATACTGTAAAACACTGCAGGTTATATCATTTGAACGAGTGCGTTTTTTTTGTCAACTTTGTTTTCCAGAGGTTAATGTGACCTCCCGTTCTCCTGACGTGGCCTCCAAGTTTGTTCTGCATGCTGTTCAGCTGGTTAAGCAGAAAGCTTACCGAAGTCACGAGTTTTACAAATTCACATCCCTGCCTGAAAATGGCTCTGTGACGGAAGCATTTCCTGTTCTGGTGAGACATACTTGTATTTGTGTTACAGCAAGCTATGAATGTAGAGTTCTTCTTCATCCTTATTTTTTTTTTTTTTTTATTGTATCTGAGGCTTAAGAAATGGTAAAAGCCCAGAGCTTATACTGGCCATGGCTATGTCTTTTGGGATTAATGGGCAATATAATAACAATGAGCAGTATTGAAGAGCGAGGCTGAACCAGTGACTTTGTAGAAAAAAGCCTACAGGTTTTAAAAGTTGTAGACATTTTTCCACCTTTTTAAACTGCTTCTGTTATCTTGTTTTAGGGCCCATTCACACCAGAACATTTCCAGCACCAAACGCACTGCCCTTGCTAGATGTGCACAATGCAAAAATGTAATGGCACCCCAAGCGCAGCTCTCAAATGCAGTATATTTGTGGCCACCAAACCCCCTGGTACCTTAGTACCAGGGGGTTTGTTGTGGTGTGGTTGCAAAAGTTATGCTTAAACTACTTTTTCCGCATTTGCTGTGTTTGGCACAGTCCATTGAGATGAATGACCTGTCCAAACAGAAACGCATGGGACCACACAGGAATATGAACATTAGTGTGAACTGACCCTTAAAGTTTTTTATAAATGTTTGTGAATGGGATGTAGCAAAGAAAATCACAAAAGGCTCTAATGATAAGCACATCAACCATTTTCAATATATGTACAGTATATGCCCATTTAGTGTGTGTATTTTGTATATCATTGCAGCACATTATATCTTGTATGTTAGGCCTTTCTTCTTCTTTCTTTTATTTATTTTTTTCTTGAGGTTTTTATTTGTGGTGGGATTTAACTGTTTATAACAGTTTATTCTTCTTTTGCTTTATTTTTATTGCAGAGTGGCAAAACCATTGAATTTTGCATTGCACGTTGGTGGGCAAGTCTCAGTGATGTGAATATTGATTACTCCATTTCCTTTCATGGACTTGTTTGTGGCCAATCTCAACTGAATATTGTGAGTTTCCTTTTTTACGTTATCATAAAATATGATCAGCAGATAAAAGCTGTAAGGGGTCATCATCTGGGAAGACATTTCAGGTTCTCTTGCAGAGCTATATATAATTAATTTGCACAGATACTATTCTATTGGGGTTGAAATTAAAAAAAAAAAAGTATGTTAACATTATGAAATTTGAGTTCCTTGCAGATGTGCAGCTAGTGTAAGTACTTGAATTTTCCTTATTAGCCTCCTGTAATACCCTGCACTGCAGCATTCGGGGTGCAGAAGGGCTACCTCTCCAAGCCAGTTGGGCTCTTCTGCAGTGAATGGTGACTGCAATGACATCAACATATTGTAAATTATATTGAGAAGTGATCTAAAATATATGTATAAAACATCAATTTGCCAAAGTGCCTCAGAAAAAATTATATATATGGCTCCCGCTGCTGCCAAAAGCCAATCAGGAGTGCAAGTCCCCAGAGAGGCAAGGCTCTCCTGGATATTGCTGGATCAAGAGGGGGCTCAGGTAAGTGTGTGTGTGGGGGGGCTGCTGCACACACAATTTTTTACCTTCATGCATGAAGGTAAAAAAAAAAACCTTGTGCCTTTTTACAACCAATTTAAGACCCATTCCAAGAATATTGGTTACAGAATGTTTATATTTTTATAATTAACAATTACAAATGAAATTAAAACGCTGTTTTACTACATCTTACTTGTTTGCTCACCATGGACTTACCCGGGGGTGCCTACAGTAGCGCATTCATCCTTTCACATTATCCCACTGTTCTGCTTGAAGGTTTCTTGTTTGGAACTGTTTCAGAGCATAGTTTTTTTTTTTTTTACGTTTTCTGTATAAGTTTTGCGATTTTTATATACGTCTTAAGGCATTGGTCCATAGTTATGTGATTTTGTTTGGTGATACATTCGTACATATCCACTTATATCCAGGACCAGGCCTTTTTTCTGACACTTTATTTTTCTGTTTACTTTCTTTTGTGAAAAAATACACTTAAAAGAATTTAAAAAAAAACACAATATATACACATTTTTTTTTTTAAATATGAAAGATGTTATGCTGCGTAAATACACTGAGCAAATTTATAAACGCAACACTTTTGTGTTTCCCCCTATTTATCATGAGCTGATTGCAAAGATCTACGACTTTTCTATGTACACAAAAGGCCTATTTCTCGCAAATATTGTTCACAAATCTTTCTAAGTCTGTGTTAGTGAGCACTTCTCGTTTGCCAAGATAATCCATCCACCTCACAGGTGTGGCATATCCAGATGCTGATTAGACAGCATGATTACTGCACTGGTGTGCCTTAGGCTGACCACAATAAAAGGCCATTCTAAAATGTGCAGTTTTATCACACAGCACAATGCCACAGATGTCGCAAGTTTTGAGGGAGCGTGCAATTGGCATGCTGACTGCAGGAATGTCCACCAGAGCTGTTGCTCTTGAATTGAATGATAACTTCTTTACCATAAGCCGTCTCCAAAGGCGTTTCAAAGAATTTGTCAGTACATCCAACCGGCCTCACAACCGCAGACTATGTATAACTACACCAGCCCAGGACCTCCACATCCAGCATCTTCACCTCCAAGATCATCTGAGACCAGCCACCCGGACAGCTGCTACAACAGTCGGTTTGCATAACCAAAGAATTTCTGCACAAACTGTCAGAAACTATCTCAGTGAAGCTCATCTTCATGCTCGTAGTCTTCATCGGGCTCTCGACCTGACTGCAGTTCTTTGTCGTAACCGACTTAAGTGGGCAAATGCTCACATTCAATGGCGTCTGCCACTTTGGAGAGGTGTTCTCTTCATGGACCAATCTCGGTTTTCACTGTACAGGGCAGATGGCAGACAGCGTGTATGGCGTCAAGTGGGTGAGCGGTTTGCTGATGTCAATATTGTGGATTGAGTGGCCCATGGTGGCAGTGGGGTTATGGTATGGGCAGACGTATGCTATGAACAACGAACACAGGTGCATTTTATTGATGACCTTTTGAATGCACAGGGATACTGTGACAAGATCCTGAGGTCCACTGTTGTGCCATTCATCCACGACCATCGCCTCATGTTGCAGGGATAATGCACGGCCCCATGTTGCAAAGATCTGTACACAATTCCTCGAAGCTGAAACATCCCAGTTCTTGCATGGCCAGCATACTCGCTGGATATGTCACCCATTGAGCATGTTTGGGATGCTTTGGATCGACGTATACGACAGCGTGTTCCAGTTCCTGCCAATATCCAGCAACTTCGCACAGCCATTGAAGAGGAATGAACCAACATTCCACAGGCCATAATCAACAACCTGATCAACTCTATGCGAAGGAGATGTGCAGCACTGCGTGAGGCAAATGGTTACCACACCAGATACTGACTGGTTTTCTATCCCCCCCCCCCCCCCCCAATACAGTAAAACTGCACATTTTTAGAGTGTCCTTTTATTGTGGTCAGCCTAAGGCACACCTGTGCAACAATCATGCTGTCTAATCAGCATCTTGATATGCTACACCTGTGAGGTGGATGGATTATCTTGGCAAAGAAGTGCTCACTAACACAGATTTGTGAACAATATTTGAGAGAAATAGGCCTTTTGTGTACATAGAAAAAGTCGTAGATCTTTGCGTTCAGCTCATGATAAATAGGGGAAACTACAAGTGTTGTGTTTATTAATACCTCACATGTGGTGCAAACATCGTTTACATATTTGGGCATGACCTATGTATGCGTTCAGCACTGCGCTTGAGCACGCAGGCAGGGGCACTTTCAAAAAAAAAATTTTATTAACATTTTTCAACTTTTACACTGTCCATTTTTTAAAAGAAATTTTTCGATCACTTTTTTAATGCTCTTGCAAGGAATGTAAACATCCCTTGTGATAACAATACATGATAGGTTCTCTTTATGGAGAGATCAGTGATCCTAGGGCATAGAGTTGAGCGGAGGCCATCTTTCCTTAGCTAATCTCTGTGCCCAGCCACCGCCCGCCCCAAAACGTTTTTTGGGCTTCCCGATCAGCCAGGTAAGCCCGAAAACCACCAGAAAGCGACGGGACACTGGGACAACCCCTCCCTCCGCTTCTAAACGTGATCCGGCGGCAAATCCACCACTGGGGCCACTTTTATAAGAGAGAGAGAGACCAGCTCCTGAGGGAAAATCTACCGGGGTTATGACATCTAGCTGCAGCCATAACTCTGGTATTAAATGTTAAAATCATGACGTATTTTCCTAGTTAGGCGTTCGTCTTTATATATTTATAGTATAGTATTTATTTGTATTTCAGTATAGTATTTATATGTTTTCCAGACAACTGTTTCACTGTGTTTTGAAACAAGTGCTGTTCGATGTACTTTTTTTTTTTTTTTTTTTTACATAGCGGTGTAAATTAAAACAGCTACTTTGGGTTTTGTTGTCTTCTATAAATTCACTATTTTTAGTAGAGCAGTGTCATTGCAACACATTTAATGCATTTTTACCTATCTGTGATCAGCCTACGTTTTCTTTAGGATGTTTGAATAGCTATATGGGAATTTTCATGTTGGCTTTGCTTTTTCTTGTATAATTGTATATAATATATATTTTTAATTTTTACAGCATGCATCTGAAGGCATATCTCGTTTTGATGTATCCTCTACTTTAAAGTACGAAGATTTGTCTCCCAGCATTAGTTTGAAAAATTGGGTGCAAACTTTAAGGTATTATGCCTGTTGGCATTCTCTCTTTTTTTTTTTTTTTTTTCTTTAAAAATGCTTTCATGGGTTATACTGATCTCAACAAATGTTCAGTGCGGGCTGTAAATAGTGACTGATGGCCTTTGGTAATTGTAATTCTTGTATGAAAAGGCTCACATGTTTCTTGTTCACTAAATATTGACAATTTGTGGGGAAGTCATATGCTATTTTCTATGCAGTCAGTGCACAGGTTCTGTATCTTCTCACAAGCACAATACTAATATTTGCATTGAGATCTGTTGCTCCTCGGGGTATTGGCAACTAATCCTTAAGTTGTTTTACTTCAATGCATTTTTAAAGTGCTTTAAAGGTTCCCTTTTTTTTTTTTTTTTTTTTTGAACGTGTCATACTTAAAGCGGAGTTTCACCCAAAAGTGGAGGTGACCCCCTGACATGCCACATTTGGCATGTCATTTTTTTGGGGGGCGGGGGGGTAGCGGATACCCTCCTTCTTTCTTCCTTTTTTTTTTTTTTGTGGCATCCAGCTCTCACTTCCTCCCGGGGCTCCATGGAGCCAGAAGGAAGTTCCCCTCTCACCTCTCCTCCCTCACTCCAATCTTCTGGGACACGTCACAGGTCCCAGAAGAATGCCCGGCCAATCCCAGCGCGGCTTGTGCATGTGCAGCCGCGCACCCACAATCACAATGCCGAGGAGAGAAGGGGGAGAGGAGCAGGGCTTTGTTCGCCCGCACCGCTGGACCGTGGGACAGGTGAGTGTCCGATTATTAAAAGTCAGCAGCTACACTTTTTGAAGTTGCTGACTTTTATATGGCTTGCTTTCCGTTTTAAATGGTTTTGCACAGGGCAGCACCAAGATGAGGACCAAGGTGACAGCCCAGCTGCCATTTCTATCCTGCTAGATTACATAAAGGGTGGGGACATTTTCTGTGCAGTGTAGACTTTTGTGAAGTTTTGTCCAGTTCACAAAAAATAGAACCCCAAAGGCTTATGTAGGGTGAACCCATGTAAAAGGGGACATAACAGTATAAATTTTCATATTTTGTATCTAGATATTTTTTATTATGTTTACAGGCCTGTCAGCGCCAAGACGAGACCTTTGGGAGTTCGTGATATTTTGCCAAACAACCGTCATCTTTACGAGATAGTTTTAACTTATAATTTCCATCAGGTGAGTAGTGAGTTATTTAAAAAAAAAAAAAAAAAAAAAAGATTATTTTATGGCCTGCAGTGGATTTGCGTCGCTTTTGCATTGTTGTGTGGGGCTGTTAGCCTTTATATGCGGGAGACCCAGCAGGGATTTCTGGCAATTTTATTTGCGGGAGGCAGTCCTATTGAAAGCAGTGGGAGGCTGACATTTCCCAAACCGTATCACGGCCATTTTCATGTAAACACTTGTGGAGCAATTATCTGTGAATGGTCGACACTGGACGCAGATGTTTATTTTTTTTTTACTATTAAGAAAAAATCCAACATTTTTGGGCAAAAAAAGGCTTTCCTTAGGTTCTGTTAAACATAAAATGGCAGAATAGTATGAAAACCCCCAAAATTTACTCTTTTTTGGTAAAGAGATACCCCATGAGATCTCCTATTATTATTATTTTTATTTGTTATTTACCACAAACTTTTGGAAGTGATTAAACATGCCGGTACTGAAGGGATTAAACTTTGAGCTTGAGAATGGTGCATTAGGTACGTTAATTTTAAGGTCCTAAACCTGAAGTGAAAGGGGTTAATGTACTGGTCACAGTGGCAGGATGGAGCTGGAAGGGGTTAATGTTCAGATGGACAAGATAAGGGAAATGAGGTCTTAATTTACAGTTAAGGAGATGGCATTTGAGCTAGTATGTGTAGGAAAGGAGGGGGGCATGAAAGTATTACACCGGGCCAGTTCTGACATTTCTCACATGCATGTATTTTTTGATGGAAAATTACCTAGAACTCCCAAACAATATATATTTTCAGAAACTAAAATTCCCGGAGAATAAAATGGTGGGTCTTGCAATTTATCATGGCACACAATATTTTCACAAAGGTTTATAAAACACAAATTTTCAGGATAAAATATACTTTAGTGAATTGTAATGAGCACAACCAGAATATAATACCCAATTTTTGGTAACATAAAAGATGTTACCCTGAGTAAATAGATACAAAACATGCCACGCATGAAAATTCTTCACACCCTGGTGACAAACTATAGTACGTTTTATCCATAGACGACCCCCTAAAAACGTTTACATCCTGCGTCAATAGCTTACTGACTGGAATGGTACCAGCTGATTGGCGTGAAGCCATCATGATGCCAATATTCAAAAAAGGACCAGGATACCTGGAACCACAGACTAGTCAGCCTAACATCAATAGTATGCAAACTGAAGAAGAGGATACTGGGGTTATGGCAACTAGATGCTGCCATAACGATATCCCTCTTCAAAGTGCTGACATATCTCATCGTGAGTCGGTCCGGAAGTGGTTAAAAAGAGTAAACACAGTTGATAATAAATGGCTTCAGCCAAACACTAACTATGAATGAAAGAAATGTTTTTGTGTTAGTCATATTCTCTAAAAAATTGCCAAGAAATCATAAATTCTGGCAGGGTATGTAAACTTATGAGCACAACTGTAGTGTGTGTGTGTATATGTGCGCGCGTGTGTGTGTATATAAATAAATATATATATATATAAATATATATATATATATAAATAAATATAAATATATATATATATATATATATATATATATATATATATATATATATATATATATATATATATATATATAATTTTCATAAATACTCCACTCATTCTTTCCTCTGTTGTGAAGGAAGGAGAGGGATCAGCAGTGTAAATAGTACCATGTGATTGCTGTGATGACAAAGCACAGTGATAACATGGTACCCAGCCCCTCAGATCGCCAATCTGCTGTTGAAAAATATACAACAGTAGCTAGTGGTTACTAAGCTAAGTGGTTTTAAACCCTTATTTCTTGAATTTGGCTTAAAAATAGCTTATCCAAAATAAAAATAAAGTTTTTGCGGCAATGCTTCCTTCAAACTGGAGCTGCTTCCATCAATATTAATTTGCACCGCAAGCTTCTGGGTTAAATTAGTGGCCATATTTTTGAGTTCTGCTCTATATATTTGCTTAAAATGGAAATCCAGCCAAGTGGTTAAATGTTTGACTGACAAAAAGCCATGTGGGGCCACTGTCCTACACTTTTACATAGGATAGCTCCATGGTTATTTTATTTTTAGGGATACTTGGAATATTAATTTTACAAGAATTCTGTATGTGCAGTGTCTTTAAGCTCTACATGTCCAGGCAAGCTAACTATATTCTCTTACCTTGCATGTGAATTGTTGGAATGATTGGTTGGTCTGGGCAGTCATAGTCATTTTATATGCAAAGCCACTTATTTGTTTAATGAAATTCCTATTTATTTTACAAAATTAAGTGTTCTTCATGTCTTTTAATTTAAGCCAAAATGTGGTGAAGTGACACCTTGCTGCCCGCTGCTTTGTGATTTGTTGTATGAATCGGAGTATGATAGCCAGTTATGGATGATCTACGACCAGAACAAAAGACAGATGGGAGCAGGAGATGCCTACCCACATCAGGTATTGTAGAAGAGAAAGATTTGTCATACTTAATATATATTGTGATGACATTTTTGTGCTTTCTATACATTGTAACTGACTGCTACTGTGTGTTTGTGTGTGGTTGTTCCTTATTAATATACGGGTAGTGATTGCAGTTGCCAGCAAAGGGGTGGCGGTGCTTTGTGTTTTTACAATGCATGGCGCAGGTTTCCCCTTTCTATACATGGGAACACAGTTGCCCTGCATAAAAAAACATAGGGTTGCACAGAGAGCTGCGGCAAAATGCTGAAATAATGCATTTTTCCCACTTTGCTCAGCCCAGCAGCTGCCCGCTGCAAGAGAGTGTGAACAAGGCACACAGAAAAACATTGTTTTCTATGTGACCTTGTGGAGAGTCGAGATTTTCTTATGCAAAAAAATGCAGATTTCAGATGAAATGTGAACCGGCCTCACTCCCTCTGTCTCCTGATTTGGCTTTTGGTAATCACAGGCAGTGAGCCAATCAGGAGTGCAAGAAGCTGGAGAGACAAGGCTCTCGTGGACATCGCTTGATTGAGCCGGGACTCGTGTAAGTATTGGGGGGGAGGGCTGCTGCACACAGAAGGTTTTTTTATCTTCTTGCATAGAATGCATGAAGGTAAAAAACATTCTGCCTTTACAAACACTTTAAAGCATAAACCCACTTGTTGAGAAAAAGAAATTCCCCTCTGGGTGCTCTATGTGCATTGCAGGGATTTTAAAGTGGTTGTAAGCCCTGTACAACCACTTTTACCTACAGGTAAGCCTATATTAAGGCTTACCTGTAGGTGCTGGAAATATCTGATAAACCTCTACGGTTTAGAAGATATTTACAATAAAGCCACGTACCGATGTCTACGGCGCATGCTCACTTTAGAAAGGGCAGATTGTGCAGTTTCTAAAGTGGATCATGCCGTGACTGACAGCTCCCGCGCGTATGCTTTACCTTTGCAGGGAAATAAAGAGCAAGTAAAACCCACCAGGGTTTACTTCCTCTTTAAGAAACTTTGCTGCAGATTCCTACCTTTTTTGATATTCTGAAGGAATCGCTGTTTGTCTGTTTCCATGTGCAACGTGAATGTGAACGGGAGTGATTTTATAATTCTCAGCTGCTGCACTTGCAGGGTTCTAATGAGAAAATTGACAAGATCTGCATGATTTCCCTATGGGAGTATCTCCCAAAATGCAATTTTTGTTGCAGGGGATGCCCAAAATCTGATTTTGTATTTAAGTACAGACTTCTGGGAAAATCCAATTGCAGAAGCAGGAAATTGCATATGTGGGGGGCATTCCATATACAATGTGTGTGCAAAACACCTCCAGGTAGCCATATTGCATTTTATAGAAAATTACAGCGCTGCAGATTAAAAGGGAACAGTAATTTTTAATAACATTCAATTACAAGTATCACTTGTGTAGCAATTGTATACGCTAAATTAATTTTTTCCCCCACAAAAGCACACATTTGAGTTTCAGCATTGCACTGATAAAAGCAAGGATGTGGAGTAAACGATAACAAACAAACTTTAGTTTGAGGCCTCATGCACACTGGACGTTTTTTTTACAGCAGCTGTTTTTGGCTGTAGACATTTTTTTCTACAGTCATTAAACTCTCCACCATGTTATCCTATGTGTCCATGCGCACATAGGCTGTTATCAGCAGTTTTGGGCAGTGGCGTTTTGGAGCAGTAAAAAAAACCCAAAACTAGTGGGATCTGAGAGACGTTTTTCAGCTGTAAAAATGCTTTAACGCTAATAAACATCCTATTCAGGTATGATAACACAAATATATCTTTATTTTTCTTTGCATTATAAAAAAAAAAATGTCTACAATTAGTGTGTTTAATAATCCTATGGTAGCTGGAAATACTGTATGATTTGATGATGATGGTAGGGTTAACATTGACTAGGGAATAAAGCAGTCAATGGGGTATGTACAGAGTGGTGTCCTATTACATGATCTTTGATCTTCTGTATGGTCTTTCGTTTCAGTATGCTGTGAAACTTGAAAAAGGCGATTATACAATCCGAATGCAGGTCCGCCATGAGCAGATGTCTGAGTTGGAACGATTGAAAGACCTTCCTTTTGTGGTTTCTCATAGAATGTCAAACACTTTGAGCTTGGATGTTTTTGAAAGTCACAGTTTGGCTCTTTTGGGAAAGAAAAAGGTCAATACAATAACTTTGCCACCAAAACACAGCCAGCCTTTCTTCGTTACAATGTTACCTGATGATAAGTAAGTAGTCGGTGAGCAAACCATGCATTTTTATAACAAAAATTTTCGTTTTTTCTTTCACCCATTAAGGGTCACAACTTGGTAATGTGCAACCTAGGGTTAAACTGCTGCCTACAGCACATAGAAAACTGAAGGGGCCCGCTACCCTAACCGCTTAGCGACCGCTCCATGCAGATATACTGCGGATATATATATATAATTTTTTTTTTCAAAATTGTTGGTCTTTTTTATGTTTTATAGCACAAAAAATAAAAACCACAGAGATGTTCAAGTACCACAAAAAGAAAGCCCTCTTTGTGGGGAAAAAAAGGACATAAATTTCATTTGAGTACAGCGACGCATGACCACGCAATTGTCAGTTAATGTATCGCAGTACCATATTGCAAAAAATGGCCTGGTCATGAAGGGGGGTAAATCTTCAGGAGCTGAAGTGGTTAAGGCTATAACACTTTCCACCTCACACCTGCTTCATTTCGCTTAGTGCACTTATTGGACTGGATGTTTCTTACCCATCTGCTATATTTTCTTTGCTTACATTGGAAGGTTTTTTCCTACTGTCAACTACTACAAGTAGTTTCATGAAGTCTTTTATTGTGTTAGAGATTTGGGGAACCCTCCTACCCAAATTTTACATTACAAGACATGGGCTGGATATTCATTGACCCTGGGTTATAGGCTGGGACCTTCTGATGACTGGACACATTCCCTGGGCATACCCCTCTAACCCTACCCCACTATTTGAGACCTCAATTTTTTTTGCTAGTGTGCTTTGGTGATGGACCTATTCTCCCTTACGGAGAAATCTTTTGTTGCTAAATTAGTTTACTATTTTGAATAAATGGAAATATACAACAGTACTAGCGCCTCAAAGGTTAAATAAAAAAATGTATCAAGTGAAACCTAAACCACAAATTATTTCAGCCCATTAACATATACAAACTGATTTATAAACAAATGATGTGGGAATATTCATATAAAAAATCATGTTTGGGGGGGGGGGGGATTCATAAAACTAAATGCACAAATATAAATCCTCTGCAAGTATTGCCCAAACAAAGTATCCAGGCTTAAAAGTGTCCCATGCAGTAATATTTAGTGTATATCACAAGTAAAAGTGCTCCAAAAAAAGTATTGCACGCTTCAAAAAATCAAATATAACTCTTCCTATATACATCACAAAAATCTTCACCATATATGTTAATTGCATGGTGAAAATCCATAAGTGAAACCTGCACCAATCACAAATGACTCACCAGAACGATTGACTATCTAATGGGTGTTTTAACCTATGGCCCTCCAGCTGTTGCGGAACTATAAGTCCCATCATGCCTCTGCTTTTGGGAGTCATGCTTTTAACTGTCAGCCTTGCAATGCCTCATGGGACTTATAGCTCTGCAACAGCTGTTGGGCCACAGATTGAACACCCCTTTGCCCCAGTCTCTTCCTCCTCCAGGAGGTAGTCTTATCACGTGTCCATTCTTATCAAATTTGGTTGAAAACAAGAAGAAACCATCTTCATTGCATAAAACCGCTTTTTATTAAAATCATTATTAACAACAAGCAGGGCACTCAAATGTATTTAGTGCCATTCCTGACACTAAAGAGGAACTGCAATATCTTTTTAAGCTGTGCTGACTCCAGCTGCATACACTGACTGTGAGCACGCAGCCCAACGGGACAATGATGCGTCCAAAAAGCCGGGTGTCATGTTTATGTCTTCAGGGATGGATTGGCAATTTATTTATTTTAATTTATTTTATTTTTTGGAATATTCACACATGATTTGTATATAAATCAATTTGAATATGTTGTTTGGATGATATGATTTATGGCTTGGGTTTCACTTGATATATTTATTGATGTAACCTTTGGGGCTTGCACTTATATATTTCCGTTCATTGTCAAGAAGTATTGTTTTTATACAGCAGCTGCTCTTTTTCATAATTAGCGGGTCTGTGGTGCAGACATATTTTACATTCACATAGTTTATAATTTTACCTTGGATTTTTCAATCAACTCTTCACTGTGTCCTATTCTAGAAAGATCGCTCTGTTGCTAAAAAGTGTACTTAGTGCAAATAATCCTAAACTCAGTGTGTTATACCCACATTAGTGTGTCCACATGATAACCATATATCTAGTGGAAATTTGTTCACATATAACATCACAGTTTCATGTGCATATGGAATTATTACACAACAATTTGTGCAACAGAAAAAGACAAAAACTAAAAAATGTTCAAACACATAATATGTGTATAAAAAAAGTCCCAAAATGGTGAAACAATTCTGAAGTTCCTTTTTGAAATCCTCTTTCTTCGACAACACCACAAAGTGAATCCACCACCAAATATACTAAATGGACTCATTAGAGGTAAATGCCGGTAATATTATAAACTAGCTAATAGCCCTCTGGGAGTAACAATCTGCAACATCCGCCATTTTCTCCTTAAAAAAAAAAAACTCTCAAAGCCACCAATCCATATATCTAGGAACGAGAGTGAGTTCTCCTCCTAGCTTAAAACCATTAAAACATTTTAATTATACAATCATCCAAAGCAGAGACACTGACTTAAGTATGACATGTATAAACCTAAAGCCGAGCTGGCTCTGGCTGCGATCTCTGGGCGTGAGCTCAGACCCGCTGTGCATGGTGACATCATGTCCAAAGCCCCGCCCTAGGTGTTTCGTCATCTGACATCCTCCAGGAGCTTCACTGTGTTCTATCAACAATAGAAGCGGTGTTTCCTGATTGGTGCAACCTCCATAAAACTTTGGGAGCTGCACCTTTTGACCCCACGCCACTGGGGAACCCTGTAATGTTGCTTTGTCACTGGATCCTGTTTGTGAGCTCATATTGGCACTTTGTGCAGTGCGTGTTATTAGCTAAAGAGTGCTATACAGGTTCAGGGTCATGGTCCATCCCTATGAAACCCTCAACCGAGCTTTGTTATGCTTGAGCTACCTTTTTCAATTTCTTGACACTCCTCCTGGACTTGATGATGCAACATTAATTGATGTGGTGCGTGGTGTATGCCTCCAGCTCTCCTTTCCATCATGTTCTTTTATGGGGGTTGCCCAGGAAACCGTGTTGTGAAGCAGTGCTTTTGCCACTACATTTTATACATTTTTTTTTTATACATTTTTTGTCTTTACTCACGAGCTCCATGCTCCTCCACTGAGGGGCTACACTAAAAGATGCAGCAGATGAAGCCAGGTGATTATCAAACGACCTGCAGTGACCTTGGTTACACTGCCACTCCCTCTGTATACCCTCTACAGCTCAACTGGTCCTTGAGTATGCTTTCTTGGTGCGTGGGGTAGCGCTATGTCTGCTACTTCAAGGAAGGGTAGTTGCCCTATGACTGCAGGCTATCTTCCAAATTGGGACCAAATATGGCACAGAGAGATTGCGCTTTCCACATTTCCTAAAAGTCCTAGTTGGAACTCCCTGCATAGTCAGCCATTTCCTTTACCTACCTTACTGCAGGGGCCTTTTCTTCTGGCATAAAAGAATTTATGAGCCAGTTGGTGCAATGCTGTTTCTCCTCCTGATCACAAGCCTAAAACGCCCACCACTGTCTTCTCCAGCAGACTTTGATGTAGAGACTAGTAATACTTCTGAATTCGTCAGATCCTCCGGTGGATTCCTTCTTGTATGCCGAGTCCCTGCCTTCCCTAGAGGAAGAGATTTCATCAGCTGAATTTAATTTAAACCTATTTAATAAAGTCCTTGTGTTCCACTTTAAATTTAGGGGAGTCCACTGTTTCATTTGCCCGAACATGATGTATGAGCTCAGTTCCCATTGACCCAAACTTTCAGCCAAAATTAACTTGATCTGTAAAGGTTTCGTAATACCCAGATAAACAATTTCTTGCCACCAAATTGTTCCTGGCATTTTATCCATTTGCAGAGGATTTTGTCATGAAATGTTCTACTCCCATAGTTGACCCACCTGTTTCTCGCATTAACAAGGCTGTGACCATTCCTATAGACACTCTTGCAGAAAAATGTGTTGGAAGCGCTGGATCCTTGTTTGATCTCCAAATCAAAGGCGGCAGATCTTTTATGTGGGGTATCCCTGAAGGTTCTTGATAAAATCTAAGCAAAGGGTAAAGAGATGAGGACACCACAGGTTAGTTCAAGTCCACTTTATTAGTTCTTAGTAAAAAGTGAGACGGCAAAGCCAAGCTTTTACTGGACTTGAACTAACCTGTGGCGCTCTCATCCTTTTACACTTTGTTTATAGAAGACAGTATAGCCTTAAGGACCCTGTTGATAAGAGTTTGGAAGCAATTTATCGATCTAAAAACCGAGTGCAATGATTTGATCACATATACCTATAGTTTATACACAATAGAAGATAGAAAAGATATCAAATATTTTAAACTGAGAAAATGTACAATTTATAAGAACAATTTAAAAAGTTGGCACAGGGCAACAAAAAGCTGGCAAAGCGGTACTAACCAGGAAGAGCTGGAAGAACATTTTGCAATTAGGTTAATTGGCAACAGGGTCAGTAACATGATTGAACATCTCCATGTCTCAGAACTAAATATGGGCATAGCTTCATCTACAATAGATAATATGAAAAGATTCCAAGAATCTGAAAAAAAATCTCTGCATGCAAGGGACAAGGCTGAAACACAATATTGGATGCCCATGATCTCCGGGCCCTCAGGTAGCACTGCATTAAAAGCAGTAATGATTCTGTGATGGACCTCACTACATGGGCTCAGGAATACTTCTTAAAATCACTGCCTGTGAATACATTTCGCCACGCCATCCAAAAATTCAAACTAAAGTTCCGTCATGCACAGAAGCCAAACCTGAACATGATCCAGAAACGCTGTCTTCTCTGGGCCAAGGGCCATTTAAAATGATTCTGTGGTCAGATGAATTTAAAATTTTACATTCTTTTTTGGCAACTATGGTTGCTGCGTCCTCTGGACTAAAGAGGAGAGGGACCTTCTTTTCAGCTGCTTGTTATCAGCGCTCAGTTCAAGTCTGCATCTCTGATGGTGTGGGGTGCATATGGAACAGGCAGCTTGCACATCTGGGAAGGTACCATCAATGCTGAAAGTTTTATATTTAGGTTTTAGAGCAGTATATGCTCCTTCCAGATGTCCTCTTTTTTTAGGCAAGGTATTGCATATTTCAGTAGGATGATGCTAAACCGCATACTGCCTCTATGACAACAATCTGGCTTTGTAGTAGTGTCCAGGTGCTTAACTGGCCTGCCTGCAGTCCAACCTTTCACCAATTAAATAAATTTGGCGCACCTTGAAACGAAAAATACAGAAAGACGACCCAGGACTGTTGAGCAGTTAGAATCCTATGTCAGGCAAGAATGAGGCATTATTCCTCTCCCTAAACTCCAGTAACTGCTCTCTTCAGTTCCCAGACGTTTAGAGCGTTAGAGAGAGAGACTGCTACACTGTGGTAAACATGTCCCTGCCCTAATGTTATTGATATGTGTTGCTGTCGCCAATTTCAAAATTACCTTTTTTTTTTTTTTTTTTTTTTTAAATGGTACATTTTCTCAGTTTAAACGTTTTGATATGTTTTCTATTTGCTGTTGACAATAAGACACAAATTTGAGATTTGCAAATCATTTGCATATCATAAAATTTTATGTAAATTTTGCATAGCGTCCCAACTTTTTACAGTTCTGAAACCCAAAGTAGCTTTTTTTTCCCTATTTTCTCCTCAAAAGTTTCAAATGGAATCTATTGGGTCAGTTATTGCCTCCTTTATTGTGGACACTTCTTGGCATATCTTGACATAGGCGATGCATATATAAACATAAACATTAGTCTTTCCAGGTCATCAGTGATTGCTTAGCTTTGCCCTGGGCAACAAACACTATAAGTTTGTGGCCCTTGCCTCGGCCAAGAGAATTTTTCCATAGGTTCCTTAGGGTGTTTTGGGGATGTTCCTCCTTGCAGTTTGCTATCCAAATAGCAGTGTGAGCAGATAAGGCTGTGTGGGAATTAGGATTCCAAAAACTTAGCCATTTGGCTATTGTATCTAGAACCAAAGTAGCTAGAGGACTGATAATTATAATGGAATACCAATATGAGAGTCAATAGGGGCATTCATTGTTGGCAACCAAAAGCAGACAGGGCTTAAGCCTTGTACAATCATCAGTGTACACAAGCCCCTATCTTACAGCCTGACTTTAGTTTCAATAAGGCAGATATTAAAGGGATGGTGGATAGACTGTCATGGGTAGCTTATGTGGAGTTTGTGCAAAATATGGGGTTTAATGTCACTCTTCAAGAGTGCATTTGTAACTGAAAAATTGAGGCAGCCTGGTATTTTTTACACCTTTTTGTAGAGAAACTTTGCTTTGAATCTACAGGTATAATAGCATCTTATGAAATTTAAGTCCAGTTTAACTTTGGAATCAACATTGGAGCAGCTGTGTGTAACAATGCAGGTGTATCTGGATATTTTTTATATTTCATATTTTGTCTTCTCTTGAACAGAATACCTAAAGGTGCTGGGCCAGGCTGCTACCTCAGTGGCACTTTGACGCTGTCCAAGACAGAACTTGGCAAAAAAGCGGTGAGTCGTTTTTTTTTCCATTTTTCTTTAATAATTTGATCAGCTTTTATCACTATTACCACAATATAGCTAACTGTGCTATTATTTGTCATGTAGCTTACAGATTTTAAAATATCGGTCTGCCTTTTTTCTCATCTGTTTGGTTAAAGTGACTAGAATATTTAAAGTTCTTAAATGATCTTTGTCCACAGGCCTGTAGATGGGCAAATGCTTTAGGATGCATTTTGCTTTTATTTGAAATCAGTCTAAAGCCTTCAGCTATGTAGTGCAAGGGCCTGCCTGATTGCATACAACTTGAAAGAGTTTAGATTTGCCCCTCATATTATATGGCTTTGATAATTCTAAAGATAAATTGTATAAGAAAATTGTATAATTTATAGCCAGCCTAAGATCATTCAAAATTAATTGACAGGTGCATTTAATTGGTTGTCAAACTCCTTGTAAGCTGCATCAGCCTGCTTCAGGCTGTTTGCTTTCTCATCAACTTACCTGGAGAGAGAGACGCAGTTATGGCACCAGCAAAAGCCTGTAGAGACAGCCCCAAAACACCATCAATTCCATTTGCCTGCTTGTCAACCTAGTGCAGTCCTGTGTTTTTGGGGCAATTGAGTCATTATTCGCTATTCTGATACAAGATGTTAGTTGGCTAGAGTTCTTAGGCCAGTACTATAACTTTGAACAGTAGTCTGGCTACTCTTTTGATGGCACCAGAAGGCTGTTGTACTGTGTGCATTTTCTCTGTCCTGTCTTCCACTTTCTTTTCCTGCGCTGGACCTAAAAAGAGATCTGAATGGAAGCAGAGATGATTCTGACCAAGTTCCCACCCCACATTGGCTGTCATCGCTGACTCCTAAACGTGTTATTTGCCTGGCTGAATCTTTGACTAGGGACAAGTATAAAAAGTCAGAGTTGTGCCCCTTTCACACTTGTGCGACCTCAAAGTCGCTCGATTTTACCGTTTTTTCATGGCCGCAATTTTGCCACGATTTGGGAGCAGTACTATTTTGTATGACTTTGCCACAACTTTGGCATTAACCATTCTTGGCTTGTGCTTACAAAGTCGTACTGAAATCGTGTTTATATTATTCAGGTACGATTTGCATGCTACTTAAGGGTTTAACATTGAGGTCTATGGACATCAACTTGCATGGAAGTTGGACCAAAGTAGTGCAGGGACTACTTTGAAGTCGGCACAACTTAAAGTCAGCATGACTTAAAGTCGTGCCAATATGAATGGTAGTCATTGAAAATCTTGGAGAATGACTTGTCATACGATTTTGCAGTACAAAATCGTGGGACAAGTCGTATAAGTGTGAAAGGGGACTTGGTCTAAAGTCCTTATCTGTATACTTGTTCTGGGTCTATTGCGTTTTTCCTTCAGGTTTTTTTCATCCATGCTGCTTAAAGGCCTGTGTCGACGGGCTTTTGTATACTTCAAACAGGTTTGAAATTCCCATACAAGTCTATAGGACTAAAATGTGTTAACCAACCACCTGCGCTCAGCGTCAAACGATCCTCTGTGTAGACTGCAGCAATCCAGTATCTGTATAGCCAATATACCAAAGCTGAACTAAAAATGGATCACTTATCTCGCTAAATGTGTTCGTGCATCAAATCCTTAATAAAACAAAATAAATAAACATAAAACAAAATCCTATGCAATAATCAAATTTTATCATTCAGTGTGAAGCCAAAAAAAGTGTTTGTGTATGCATGCATGTATGGATGTGTTATATATATATATATATATATATATATATATATATATATATATATATATATATATATATATATATATATATATATATATATATATATATATATATATATATATATATAGTGTGTGTTGGGTTTTTTTTTTCCCCCTTTTAGATAAAAATTCATATCAAATGGAATTATTCAAATGTCATATACCTTCTATAAGTGAATAAAGTGCAATCATGCAAAAAACACATTGGTGAGATGTAATAGAATGTCCCAAACCAGTGTCTTGACAGACCAAGTAATTCTAAAGTTTTGTACCATATCCCAAACAAGTGCTATGACAAGTCTTGACCACATATAATATGGCTCAAAGTACTGCACCACCTTCAAGTTTGCAAAAGCACCTTTCTAGAAAAATCAGACCTCTTTACTATGAGGTCAATCTAGCATGAACAAAAGGGACCAAGGGCTCGGCAGCGTCAGCCTGGGATGTGTCACCAGCAACTCATACCACTATTATGCACTCCTGCACTTTCCAAGAACTCCCAACAGACCACCTCATCGATCTTATATATGCCACTCGAAGAGAACCAACACATACTCCATGGCCCAGTATAGCATAAAAAATTAACATTAAGTAAAATGACTCGCAAGCATGAAGGAGTACTCTATGTGATACATCATACATTGCACCACTACCCAAGCTGCAGCGTGCGTGATGTCACAAGCTAGCATTTTATGTCAGAACATAAGATTAGTTAGGTATAGCCTGGTATTCCACTTTAGTTAAAAAAAGACTCTTTATCATTAATTGAAGGATACCCCTTGAATGTAATAAGCGACTTAGGGTTATACTGCCACATGCAGGAGAAACGCATTCGGCACATTAAAAAAGGTCAGCCCTCCTCTGATCTCGCACCTACTCAGTTTCACTTGGTGTCCCTAGAAGAATGAATGTCACGTTTCTTTCTGCTACGTTATTTGTTTAACCACTTGCTACCCCTCACCGTCAAATGACGGCTGGGCAGTGCAGCTCTCGTTCTGGGTGGACGTCATATGACTGCCTTCCAGAACAACCGCTCATGCGTGCTCCCAGGGGTGCGCAGCGTGGCAGCAGCACAGTGTTGCTAGGACACAGCACGACCCTGACCTGTGTAAAGAGCCGTGGCTCTTTAACCATGTGATCGGCTGTGTCTCTAATCAGTGCCAGCATTGTGTGCCCTGATTACAATTAGTGTCCACCAGTGCCAGCGTTGTGTGCCCTCCACTGCCAGCAATCAGTGCCAACCAGTGCCCACAATTGGCAGCAATCAGTGGCCATTAGTTGTGCCCACCAGTGCCACCTAGCTGTGCTCATCGGTGCCACCTATCAGTGCTGCCTCATCAGTGCCCATCGGTGAAGGAGAAAATTACTTATTTACAAAATTTACTGACAGAAACTAAAACTTTTTTTTTTTTTTTCAAAATTTTTGGTCTTTTTTTTGTTTAATTTTTTTGGAGAAAATAAAAAACCCAAAAGTGATTAAATACCACCAAAAGAAAGCTCTATTTCTGTGAAGAAATTATAACGTGAAGCCAATGGGCACAGATTTTCCCATTTCATTAAGTATACTGTTGGTCTTTCTGTGACAGTCCAGCAGTTGGCAGCAACTACCCTTTGTATTTTGATTGGCACAGGACTCCGCTTTTCAGGTCAGGCCAGGATATGAGGATTCCTTGCTTAGTTATTGGGGCCAGAGCTGCAAAATTCCACCTGTTACTGAAGACTTGTGAGACACTAGCAGGATATTTCTGTGCTGAGCATTTTTTTTCTGTTTTTGTACATAGACTGTCCTTTTGTGTAAAGCTCCTACTGTTAATAGCCAAGCAGTATGCTAGGGTAAACTAAATGTCTCCTTTTCTTAGGGGTGCAATGTCAGGCTTCTGCAGACAAGTCCTGCAGCTTTCTGCTCATACTTACATACAAGCTCTCTATGGAAAACTTCAGGGCTTGTGAATGAACTACGAGATCACTCATCAGCTGCAGTGGCTGATGATGGTTGTCCATTCATTCACAGGAAACTGTAAATGAATGATGCGGCCATGTGGAGAGAGCCCACTGTCACAGCGAGGGGTAGGATAAGGAGAACTGGTGGAAAAGGCTTGATCTTGTTGCATGTGCCAGTCTAAATATGGGTGGAACATGTAACATGCTCCAAAAGGTGAACGTAGCCTTGAAGTCTTTTAAGTCCTTTGGACTGCCTGCTACAACAAAGAAGGTGTAAGGTGGGAGAGGTCATAGGCTCAAGAGAGTTATGTGCCTAGTGTCCATTTCTCCTGTAAGCAGTATAACCCTAGGTTGCTTACTTAAGATGCGTGCCTCAGTGGACCCTGAGAAAAGTATTTTATGGTGAATATAGAAATTTTTATGCTTTAAGGTTGTGAAACACCTAATTAAATATACAAATGGGTCATAGTGTCCCACTTAGCTGCAAGATATGATTAATAATGTTCCCAGGAGATCTCTGCATATTTTTTTTATTTATTTATTTTTATACAGATAGGCAACCTTGACACTGCCAAAAGGCTTTTTGATGTGTTGATCACAGCCTTCAAAAGGAATTTTAGGTGCATTTCTAACACTTTATAACATCTTTTACGTTACTGTGTGACGCTTCAGACAGCTTATTTTTTTCTTTTCTTTTTTTCATATATGCCATGAATTTACAATGTATGTACATGTTGTGAACAAATGGCAATGATTAGATAAGTCTGTAATCATAAGCCCTCAACTTCTCCTATCCCCCAGGTTTATAGTTCCATACTAGCTAGTAGGATATCCATCGTATTCTCAAGAGCATCGCTTGAACATTAATATGTTAGCTTATTAATTTGTTGCCAGAAAGTGCAGATTTCAGCTAGTTTTGCATTAGGAGGATGCTTAAAGTATTCAGCCATGCTATTCAGGAGTATGTACCTGACAATTTAGAAGTTTATCTGTTTGCCATGCGCTAATTTCTTTGCAAATTTTTTATATACGGTTTTTCAGACATACAGTGCCTTGAAAAAGTATTCATACCCCTTGAAATTTTCCAAATGTTGCCATGTTGCAACCAAAAACATAAATGTAATTTATTGGTATTTTATATGATAAACCAACACAAAGTGGGACATAATTGTGAAGTGGAATAAAAATGATAAATGGTTTTCAAAATTGTTTACAAATATCTGAAAAGTGTGGCATGCATTTGTATTCAGCCCCCTTTACTCTGATACCCCTAACTAAAATCAAGTGGAACAAATTACCTTCAGAAGTCGCCTAATTCGTAAATAGAGTCCACCTATGTGTAAATTAATCTAAGTATAAATACAGCTGTTCTGTTATGCCCCCAGAGGTTTGTTAGAGTACCTTAGTGAACAAACCGCATCATGAAGGCCAAGGAACACACCAGACAAGTCAGGGATAAAGTTGTGGAGAAGTTTAAAGCAGGGTTAGGTGAACATCTCACGGAGCGCTGTTGAATCCATCATTTGAAAATGGAAAGAGTATGGCACAACTGCAAACCTACCAAGACATGGCCGTCCACTTAAACGGAAGCAGAAGCAGCCAAGAGGCCCCTGGTAACTCTGGAGGAGCTGCAAAGATCCACAGCTCAGGTGGGAGAATCTGTCCACAGGACAACTATAAGTCATGCACTCCACAAATCTTGCCTTTTGTGGAAGAGTGGCAAGAAGAAAGCCATTGTTGAAAGAAGGCCATTAGAAGTCGTGTTTGCAGTTTGCAAGAAGCCATGTGGGGACACAGCAAACATGTGGAAGATGGTGCTCTGGGCAAATGAGACCAAAATTGAACTTTGACCTAAAAGCAAAACGCTATGGGTGGTAGAAAACTAACACTGCACATCACCCTGAACACACCATCCCCACTGTGAAACAAGGTGGTGACGGCATCATGTTGTGGGGATGCTTTTCTTTAGCAGGGACAAGGAATCTGGTCAGAGTTGATGGGAAGATGGGTGGAGCATCTTAGAAGAAAACCTGTTAGAGTGCAAAACACTTGAGTCTGGGGCGGAGGTTCACCTTTCAGCAGGGCAATGACCCTCAACATACAGCCAGAGCTACAATGGGATGGTTTAGATCAAAGCATATTCCTGTGTTAGAATGGCCCAATCCAAGTCCAGATATAAATCCAGTTGAGAATCTGTGGCATGACTTGAAAATTGCTGTTCAAACAGTCTCCAATCTGACAGAGCTCAAGCTATTTTGCAAAGAAGCTAGATGTGCAAAGCTAGTAGAGACATACCCAAAAAGACTTGCAGCTGCAATTCTAGCGAAATTGACTCAGGGGGATTGAATACAAATGCACGCCACACTTTTCACATATTTAATTGTAAAATATTTTGAAAACCATTTATCATTTTCTTTCTACTTCACAATTATGTGCCACTTTGTGTTGGTCTATCACATAAAATCCCAATAAAATACATTTATGTTTTTGGTTGTAACATGACAAAATGTGGAAATTTTCAATGGTTGTGAATACTTTCTCAAGGCACTGTACAAGCGAATAGGGTTCAAATTGAGAAATCCTAGTCAAATATCAATATCGGACAAACTATCTGAGGTAAAACATTGAGGCAAAAAATAATGGCCTACAGATTTCACAACTGTCCTGTATTACTTGTTGGTATCATCCTAAGCTTTCCAGCAATGCCATGAAAGCGATGTGATATCAATCTACAGTGGAAAAACAAAGCTTGAGTATTTTTGAGCACAACTAATATATTTATCTCTAAAATTTAGCCTTTGTGCTTGTTTGCAATTCAACCTATTCACTTTTAGTTTCCTTGCCCTGATAGTTGACCTATTCATATTGGTTATATGAAAGGGTGTTCTTTAACATCTGGTGAACGAGTAAGCAAAGAGCTATAAAGTGTGAAAAGTCTGTCATTTTGTTGCATTGTCTTGTACAGAAATGTCCTATACCGTGTGGGGTGATTAGGGCATCTGACTAGTTGTCCTCAACCTTTGATGTTCCTGGACAAACAAGTTTAAATTTTGTCTGTCCCCAAGAGAAACAAATTCCGATTTTCTCTTTTGTACAAGTACAGTAAAGAACATTTCAATTCATCATAATTATTAAAATAGTGGATAGAGTAATTATGTTAAAGATTTTACAAAGAGTAGTTCATCACTAGAACCAAATGCCACAAAGGGTTCATTTCATGAATTGAATAAAAAAACAATGTGACCGCTGTTATGTGGTAAGCAAACCTCCTTATTACCCAGTAAAGTTCCTTTTGGTAAAATTACCATTTTATTAAAAGGTTAATTCATCCTACTACAAATGGCTTATGATTCCTAGTCTAGTACCTAGTCTTTTGAGCAGCATATTAGGACAATAGCACAGTTCACAATGCCCTGTTTGTCATGGAAAGTTGGATCTTGGGACTACATTCACATCTCTGTCTTAGTGTTGTGCGCTTAAACATAAAAATAAAAAATTGAATTTCCGCAACTTGGTATGTTTTATACTAAAAAACTGTAATGCATGTAAAGAGTGTCTAAAGTGCACCACGCTGCAACTGCACAACATGAAAATCTCAGAAGTGAATAAATGCAACTCCTAATACATATTCAGTCTTTAAAATTTTAAGTTCTCGCATGAGCAGACCATATGTATTAGCGGTTAATATGATAGGGAGACAGTTTATCCATTCCTTGTAGAGTACATGTGTTCTTACAGTATGTTGTTCTAACTCCCAGGGGCAGTCTGCAGCAAAGCGACAAGGAAAATATAAAAAGGTACTTTTGTCAGTTACTCTAACCTCATATATCTGCATATGTTCATCTGAATCTGTCGCCAAAACCTTTTTTGAAGACAGATTCGCAGCAGAGAAAGTAACTTTGATCTTTCATTTGCTCACTTAAGGATACAGTAAACCAGTTCCTGTATGTAGCCCTAGCATAAGACATAAGGTTATTAGATGGAGAAGGTGGATTTGCTAGGTGGATTGTCATCCAATGTGTTTTATAAATTACAACCTGAAGAAAAGCAAGTTGAATTGTTTTCTTTAAAATGCAGTTTTTTGTGTGACATATTCACTAAAATTCAGCTTTGCTTTTATTGATCATTGAAACTGCTATTTGAATATTATTTTCAAATTAAACTGCCTGGTGTGGTAAGTTTGAAGACCATAGACATTAGACGATCATTACTTGATCCATGTCCCGTGATTATTTCTATGGCCATCTTCAGATTAAAGAAGAAATCCAGGCATGTATATGCCCATATTATAGGCAATTTGTCTAATCACCAGAATGCTATCTTATGTCTAAAGATGGCTGCACACAGGAAAACGTGTTAAGAATGATGGTTGGTGGAGTATCTACCTTATTTTAAACATGAGCTGCTTTGTCAGATCCTACCACTGCTTTCTTCCCAATACAGTCAAATGTGGAACGTGTTGGGTTAAACCTTTTCTACATTAAACATGGAATGGCTAATCACAAAGATTGTGATAGAAAATCCTTTGGATTCTAATGATCTTTTCTGGCAATTGATCACATTGCTTAATTTTATAACCACACTGCAAGGGTTTTTGTTTTGTTTTTTTTTGCAGATTGACTTATTTGAGAACCAGTGTGCACAAATAGCAGTCTAATGTGTACCTGTAATTGGGAAACTACTTCCTGCGAATAAAAATATAAAGTTTTTGGGATTCTCGATTTTATAGCCCTACTAAAATACTGCAGTGTTTAGCATTTTGCAGGGGGAGTAGCCTCTCTACGCTACTCATTGGGAATGGAGTACTTTCCCCAGCTCTGATGTACAGACTGTACATTTTTCCAAGTCCATCCTAGCAGACTTCCTGGAAATTTTGGGTTCATAACTATACTCCGTTCTAGAGCTTAAAAGGAGTGTGGAATTTTTACGTCAGTTTCTCAATGGAGTTTTTTCTTTTTAAGTGTTACTAAAAATGTAATTTGCCTTTTTGTATAGAATGGTAGAATAGGTAATATGGGGCCTCGTTTACACAAGTGCTGAGGTCCATGTTCTATGAACAGGCCATTTTTTTAATTTATTTTTTTTTTGGTCTCTAAGCTCCAGGTGTTGTGAACAAGCAGCCCATTCAAGTCTGTAAGGACATAGCCACTTGTCCTAATGTGAGATTGTCACATTAGACAAATAAATACACTATCATATTAGGACATGCTAACCTTTGGACGACTAGCCTATTTTTTATTTTTTTTTTTCTAATAGACTTCTGCCAAACGGGGACAATGACAGCCTGATCGAAATTTAGCTGGTCCCTGCTGAACCGACCAAATTTTGATTTATCTAGGGCCAGCTTTAGTTGTACCTAGCTTAGAGGTGCTTTACAAGGAAATTATTGTGGCAGGTACAGCAGAGAACCCGTAACATTGATTGAGTAGTTCAGTATGCAGCTTTTTGCATGATATAAAATATCAACAAAACGAGAGAAAAAAATATTTGGACGACTTCCCATTTTTTTTGTTTTTGTTTACAATTATCTCTAAATTTTGCAAAAATTTCAAACATATGCACTTCCTACAGTGGGGGCAGAAAATCTGCACATCTATTCAAAAGTATTTCCCAGATACTACCATGTAAAATGTACTTTATCTATCTTATCTACATCTGTTTGCTGTGTCTTGTAGCCCTGCTGTATTTTCTTTTTCCAGAAAATGTGCCTTATTTATATTTTATTAAAGCGAATTAATGTAAATTAGTAAATGAGCATTAAAAGCAATTACAGGGTTTTATGTAAACCCCACACAAACCTTGGCAATTAAAACTAAAACGGAAGAAAATGAGTAAGCAGAGGTTGTACTTGGTAAAAACCACATGTCACTTGTTCCCACCCCTCCCACATCCAGAACCCTCCTTATTGATCTTGGTGTCTACATGTTTTCTGTTCCTCAATTCGGGGACACTAAGTATTGGAATTCACTACCTACAGAAGGAATGGACACAGGCAAACAAAAAATAAATAAATCTAGGCCAACCCAGGGATAACCCCTACTACTACTATATATATATATATATATATATATATATATATATAATTTTTATTTGTGCTCATAAGTTTACATACCCTGGCAAAATTTTGGTTTCTTTGCCATTTTTCAGAGAATATAAATAACACAAAATCATTTCTTTCACTCATGGTTAGTGTTTGGGTGAAGCCATTTATTATCAATCAACTGTGTTTACTCTTTTTAAATCATGATGGCAACAGAAACTACCTAGATGACCCTGATCAAAAGTTTACATACCCCGGTGATTTGGGCCTGATAACATGCACACAAGGTGACACAAAGAGGTTTGAATGGCTATTAAAGCCTATTAAAGGTAACTAACCTCACCTGTGATCCGTTTGCTTGTAATTAATGTGTGTTTGTGTGTGTATAAAAGGTCAATGAGTTTCTGGACTCCTGACAGACCCTTGCATCCTTCATTCAGTGCTGCACTGACGTTTCTGGATTCTGAGTCATGGGGAAAGCAAAAGTATTGTCAAAGGATCTGTGGGAAAAGGTAGTTGAACTGTATAAAACAGGAAAGGGATATAAAAAGATATCCAAGGAATTGAGAATGCCAATCAGCAGTGTTCAAACCCTAATCAAGAAGTGAAAAATGAGGCAATCTGTTGAAACCAAACCACGGTCAGGTAGACCACTACAAAGCCACAACTGCCTGGAAAATTGTTCGGGATGCATAGAAAAACCCACAAATAACTTTAGGTGAAATACAAGACTTTGAAAACATGTGGTGTGGCTGATTCAAGATACATAATAAGGAGGCACTTGAAGAAAGATGGGCTGCATGGTCGAGTCCCCAGAAGAAAGCCATTATTATGCAAATGCCACAAAGTATCCCACTTGCAATACGCCAAACAGCACAGAGACAAGCCTCAAACCTTCTGGCACAAAGTCATTTGGAGCGATGAGACCAAAATTGAGCTTTTTGACCACAACCATAAATGCTTCATTTGGAGAGGAGTCAACAAGGCCTATGATGAAAGGTATGAAGGCGTATCTCTGATGTTTTGGGGATGTGTGAGCTACAAAAGGCACAGGAAATGTGGTTAAAATTGATGGCAAGATGAATGCAGTATGTTTTCAAAAAATACTGGAGGAACATTTGCATTCATCAGTCAGGAAGCTGCGCATGGGACGTACTTTGGACATTCCAACATGACAATGATCCAGAACAGAAGGCCAAGTAGACCAGTCATTGGCTACAGCAGTATAAAGTAAAGGTTCTGGAGTTGCCATCTCAGTCTCCTGATCTCAATATCATTGAACCACTCTGGGGAGATCTCAAACGTGCAGTTCATGCAAGACAGCCCAAGAATTTACAGGAATAGGAAGCCCCCTTTAACATTGATGTTAAAGGGGGCAATACACGGTATTAAGAACTGGGGAAAGTACACTTTTGACCAGGGTCATTTGGATAGTTTCTGTTGCCATTACGATTTAAAGAGTAAACAGTTGATTGATGATAAATGGCTTCAGCCAAACGCTAACCATGAGTGAAAGAAAAGTTTTTGTGTTATTCATATTCTCTGTGGAATGGCCAAGAAATAAATTCTGCCAGGGTATGTATTATGAGCACATATAGATAGAGAGAGATATAGATATATATATATATATATATATATATATATATTACACACAGTGGGGACGGAAAGTATTCAGACCCCCTTACATTTTTCACTGTTAGTTATATTGCAGCCATTTGCTAAAATCATTTAAGTTCATTTTTTTCCTCATTAACGTACACACAGCACCCCATATTGGCAGAAAAACACAGAATTATTGACATTTCTGCAGATTTATGAAAAAAGAAAAATGAAATATCACATGGTCCTAAGTATTCAGACCCTTTGCTGTGACGCTCATATATTTAACTCGGGTGCTGTCCATTTCTTCTGATCATCCTTGAGATGGTTCTACACCTTCATTTGAGTCCAGCTGTGTTTGATTATACTGATTGGACTTGATTAGGAAAGCCACACACCTGTCTATATAAGACCTTACAGCTCACAGTGCATGTCAGAGCAAATGAGAATCATGAGGTCAAAGGAACTCCCTGAAGAGCTCAGAGACAGAATTGTGGCAAGGCACAGATCTGGCCAAGGTTACAAAAAAATTTTTGCTGCACATAAGGCTCCTAAGAACACAGTGGCCTCCAAAATCCTTAAATGGAAGACATTTGGGATGACCAGAACCCTTCCTAGAGCTGGCCGTCCGGCCAAACTGAGCTATCAGGGGAGAAGAGCCATGGTGAGAGAGGTAAAGAAGAACCCAAAGATCACTGTGGCTGAGCTCTAGAGATGCAGTCGGGAGATGGGAGAAAGTTGTAGAAAGTCAATCATTACTGCAGCCCACCACCAGTCGGGCTTTATGGCAGAGTGGCCTGACGGAAGCCTCTTCTCAGTGCAAGACACATGAAAGCCCACATGGAGTTTGCTAAAAAAAACACCCGAAGGACTCCAAGATGGTGAGAAATAAGATTCTCTGGTCTGATAAGACCAAGATAGAACTTTTTGTCCTCAATTCTAAGCGGTATGTGTGGAGAAAACCAGGCACTGCTCATCACCTGTCCAATACAGTCCCAACAGTAAAGCATGGTGGTGGCAGCATCATGCTGTGGGGGTGTTTTTCAGCTGCAGGGATAGGACGACTGGTTGCAGTCAAGGGAAAGATGAATGTGGCCAAGTACAGGGATATCCTGGACAAAAACCTCCAGAGTGCTCAGGACCTCAGACTGGGCCGAAGGTTTACCTTCCAACAAGACAATGACCCTAAGCACACAGCTAAAATAACGAAGGAGTGGCTTCACAACAACTCCATGACTGTTCTTAAATGGCCCAGCCAGAGCCCTGACTTAAACCCAATTGAGCATCTCTGGAGAGACCTAAAAATGTCTGTCCACCAACGTTTACCATCCAACCTGACAGAACTGGAGAGGATCTGCAAGGAGGAATGGCAGAGGATCCCCAAATCCCGGTGTGAAAAACATGTTGTATCTTTCCCAAAAAGACTCATGGCTGTAATAGATCAAAAGGGTCCTTCTACTAAATACTGAGCAAAGGGTCTAAATACTTAGGACCATGTGATATTTCAGTTTTTCTTTTTTAATAAATCTGCAAAAATGTCAACAATTCTGTGTGTTTCTGCCAATATGGGGTGCTGCGTGTACATTAATGAGGAAAAAAAATTAACTTTAAATGATTTTAGCAAATGGCTGCAATATAACACAGAGTGAAAAATTTAAGGGGGTCTGAATACTTTCTGTCCCCACTGTGTATATGTATATATGTATGTATATATATGTATGTGTATGTATATATATATATATATATATATATATATATATATATATATATATATATATATATATATATATATATATATATATATATATATATATATATATACATACACATTTTTTTTCCCTAGTGTCCTAGGAGGAGGGACGTCTTCTCTCCATCTTTGTTGTGTATTTATATTTTTTACATCATTACTAGAGCTATTCTCTTTGATTGCAGCCATTTGTGTCATGCCCGTCCTAAGCCTGGCTTTTTGAGTGCAGCATCCAGACCATGCTAAACTGTACATTGCAGGGATAGATAGCCTGGCAGTGACCTTTTGAGGTATGGGTTCTCCTTAGGGCATTCTGGTAACAAATTTGCAGTCCAGTGCTGCCAGCATTGCCTAAGCTCATGAAGAATCACTCCATGAATAAGCCAGTTGAGCTGGCACTGGGAGGCTACCTCATTTACATTGCCCACTGGGTGCCTTTACATTTTCGGCTTCTTGGCAGTTCCTAACACAGAATGCTGTGAGACTGAGCACTGTCGTCATTCGCTAGGTGGAGTGTTTAACACCTGCTTTCTTTTCTGTGTTGCTATTGGCTGCTGCTGCTGCTCCTGCTTGCATAGAGCCACATGAAACTCTGATCTTCAGATCATTCCTGTTGCCCGCCTATAAGTATCCTATTTTTTTTTTTCCCCCAAACAAGTCCTAAGATAAGCCGACCCTTCTCTACCTTATCCAAAACTACCACAAATGTGTTTTCTATACATCCCTTTTAATGTAATGTGCCCCCCACTAAACAATGGGTAGTGTCAGGAGGTGGGGGGGCGGTGCTAAGCTTGACTGTTACAAGAAAATACTTCTGCTTACAGCTTCTGCTGCCTGTATCTTTAGATCCGCACATCATTGTGACATGCAGTCTTTACTGAAGGTAACCTCTGCTTTTGATCCTTTGTATTATGCTCAGTTTGCATTTTCCAGGTTTGTCACATATTAAAGCTGAGCTCAAGGCAAATGGTTAAATACACTGTTCATATACATATAATGTGAATGGTTTACCTGAGAGAGGATTACCTTTCTTGTAATATAAGCACTGCTGCCAGATGGCTCAGCCTGGGTGGAGACTATAATGCCGTAAATGTAATACATCCAGGTCCAGGGCCTGCCCGATCAATTTGGTTGGACAATAATGTAGCAGCAACAAATTGATTCAGTCCTGTCTGTGATTTCCCCTCCTGTAAGCTTGTGTCTGTGCATTGCAATTAATCCTTAAATATTTTATCTCAGTTTGAGTGCTGGTTTGAAGTGTATTTCCAGTTTTGCCGTTTCTCCAATTTTGCAGCCAGATTGGGATAACAACTGCTTTATATTTTTTTTTACATGTTTTGATTCACGTAGCATAACTTGTAAAATGTAAAAATTACAGCTTACCTTTTTTAGATGCTCTATTTTTAACTCTCCAGCATTGAAAAATTCTAGGTAGTTTTCTTTGTTAGCAGGTGCTGGGCCACTGTGTTTTCCATAATTAATTTAATTTGTACTGTGCAGGCAGATCTTCATTATCAGCTGTAACTAAATTTGAACACTATCTGTCCTAACAATGGGTTAAAGGTTTAAAAGCTGGGATTTTTGCATTGTATGTTGATGAGGACTTACTTAGGCAGGTCATAGATCAGTGATGGCAAACCTTGGCACCCCAGATGTTTTGGAACTGCATTTCCCATGATGCTTATGCACTCTACAGTGTAGTTGAGCATCATGGGAAATGTAGTTCCAAAACATCTGGGGTGCCAAGATTCACCATCACTGTATAGATGATGCAATTTTGCAAAATCACTCAATTTCCCCCATCAACTCTGTTGATGGGAATCCCTCCCATAGATCTATTGTGTTGGGTGGCACAGAAAGCCATCCCCACCAGGAGAACACCATGATTATTGCTAGCGGTCATAGCCGCTTGCAATAATCTCATGTAAAGATCTGACATGCTGGTTGTACCCAAGTCATAGATGGATCGACTTGGGAACAATCAGCCTACTTGTAGATGGTTTGATCTATGGATCAACTTGGGTGCAATCAGCCTGCCCATAGATGGTTCGAATCTTGGCTGGTCCCTGCTGAACTGACTGAGATTGGAACCATCTATGACCAGCTGAAGGCCAGACTCACTTTGAGCACGCCTCCAGCCTTTTTGTTTAAAATAGTTGCAGTCAGTCATGACACCTTCTCCTGAGAAACAGATGTAAGGTAGGAAATACTTTTAATACATTTTTTTGTTTTGGTTCAATGGTTCAATACACTTATCTTTAAAATAAAAAATGTAACAGTCAAGACTTAGTAGGACAGTGTTTCATACATACAGTCTGTAAGGAAGGCCAAACTTTTTTTTTTTTTTTTTAACCGAATGTCAAGGCAGTACTGGACAAGTCAGTAAGTTAACAACCAGACAATATGTATGGTAGTTACATTCATTGCAACTGTATATATTTTTTTAGGCATGCTATGTGAATGGGAACGCATAACAAAATTATAGTAGGGTTTTGTCTGCAAAAGTGGAAATACCCTTTAAAGTACTTTATTCTGGTTCTGGCAAGCTTTAACTTCTTTCAGAATTCAGCTGTTCTCTGTTTTTAGAGTTCAAATTAACAATCTTATCTAATTTTATTTTAACACTTATTTACAGTTGAGTACTTTTACAGCCTTTTGTATGTTTTGGTTGTTTCACTTGAACTTTTTAACGTTTTTTTTTTTTTTTGTTTTTTTCTTTTAATTTTCTTTACAGGATGTGATTTCTGTGCACTACCATTTGATACCAGCATCAACAAAACCTAAGAATGGCAGCAAGGACAAAGAGAAAGAAGCCGAAAAGGAGAAAGATGTAAAAGAAGAATTTGCAGATGCTCTCAGAGACTTAAAGATTACGTGGATGCCGAAGTATGTCAGCAGAGGGATAGAATTAATTTCTACAGTGAATTGGCATTTTATCAAACAGTAGCCGTAGAAAACTTAACATTGTTAGAAATGTTTTACAAGCTATTTTGTGCCACAGGAATTGAGGGAGGAGTTGAAAGTATGTAAACAGACTTTATAATTTTATTAAACTGTTCAATGACAATTTACATATGAAGTTAAACATGTCAATATGGAAAAGATATGCCCATCCTAGTTAATACATTGGTGTCTTTAATGGTTATTGTTAAATTGGGCCAGAGACTGTGAATGTCTCCTTTAGTAGATGACTTGAATGTACTGCTGATGCCCATTGCAATCCTTTCTCGGCCATGTTCTTGTTCCCTCTTTCCATGGAAAAGGATGTAATCTCACTGAAATACTTCTCTGCATATAACACTGCCCTCAGGAGGTTGGGTATTCTTGGAAAAACCCTTTACAGGCTAGACCTGCTTAATAATTAAAAGCAGGGCTCCAATTTTATTTCTACAACTGCAGTATTGCATGTTTAACAGCCAACGCTGCCATAAACTTGAATGCTACGCTGGTTGTTCCTGTTTATTATCATGGAGCGATTTGAATTGCTGGATCAAAAGACTGTTGGGTCTCCTTTTTTAATATAGAAAGCATATGAAAAGGTTTGTGATGTCCCTGTCGAGGCAGCTCCATATACATGACTGAGGTCACAAAGGGGCGCTTTTTGTGAAACACACATGGAAAAAGAATGAAGTGCCACACCAAGTCCTAAGCCAGAGTATTTATTTTTTCATATAAGGCCATATAAGGCCCCTTTCACACTGCTCCGCTGCATTTACCCTGCAGCGTAGTGTACTCACGGTTTTCATGCAGTTTACCTGTGGTTTCCCATAGACTTCTTTTTAGTCGGGTGTTTTTTAGTACATTTTCTGAAAATGCACAAAAAGTCCCACGTGTTGCAACTTTGGTGTGTTTTCAGAAAGGTACCAAAAACTCGCAATCGAATACAAGTCTATGGGAAAGTGCTGGCAACCTGCATGAAAACCGTGGGTACACTGCACTACATCCACGCCCTGGGGAAACCGCAGCAGAGCAGTGTGGAAGGGGCCTAATTTAAACAAATGCTTTTCAAGGTCGTCTTTTAAATGACCCTCTTCATCAGCCATAAGGGGGAATTTGTAGGGCCAGAAAATATGTTGGCCTAAATTATTTGCAGAAAAATTCTGGTTTTGGAATCCTTTCAAATGGTGTGGCTCGCTGTTTTGCCTTTTTTTTTTTTTTTAACATAAAGCAAGCAGGTGGCGAGTGTTTCAGGAGAATTGTTTCTCAAGCAGATAGTATCAGTTTCGGTGTGGGTGGGAGCTAAGGGGGACAATACTATTTGAGGTATTCTTCTGATACTTCAGGTTTTATGTGCAATTAAACTTTTGACATGGTTTTTATTGAAGGCTTGAAAGCAATGATATCTTCAATGAATTGAAGGAAGCCTTTCCAAACCATCTTCCCCTGTATGTTGCAAGGCTTCACCAGCTGGATTCCGAAAAGGTAACGTTAATTTTTGAGTTAAAAAAAATAAAATGTTGAATTTAAAAAAAACAAATGTGTGCTTGTGTGTTGAACATGCTGTGTCAACAGTCGGGCCAATTTACACCAGTGCATTGAGGTGCCAGTCATTTTGATTTGCACGTAACACACCTCCCCAGTGCACCTTCCATACATGTGGTACGCTGTGCTAGCCCTACTTGGAACAGGGGCATTTTTTGGCATATTGTAGTGTATTATGCAGCCCATTCACGTGACTGTGACATGATAAACACAAAAACCACACCATTGTTGGTTAATTCACCAACAGACCACCTTGGTGTCAATGGGTACTCAGACCAGGTAGTGGGCTGCTCGGTGTAGTATTAACAAAATTTCATTTGAATAGAAAACTTGTGAAATACACACCACAATTACTTTTATGTCAGCTATACAGTAAAGTACTGTACAATTTTATTCTGTTCAGTTTTTTTTTTTATGAACTTGGCATTTACATGGATTGTCTTAGAATTAGTTCTACTTCCTTCTATAGCGTTGTTTTTAAAATGACATTCACTGGCATCACAAAAGCAGCTATGCCTTGCAGCTCCATGGTCATGGACTTTGCTCACCCTAGAGACCTTGCATAGTATTTAAGTTCGCCCTCCTATGCGTTTCCACCCTGCTCAATCCTCTGACAACTCCAAAGCATTGGACCGGACGATAGGATAATTGCCTCCTGTCTACTTTGGACCTAGGTTGTGTGTCTGCTTGCCCAAGTTAAGTATAGTAGATTGCAAGCTCTTCTGGACATGAACTGTGACATGCTGAATTGAGAAATATGTGGAGAACCACAGCTCTAGCTCCAAAACTGTATTTTTGTTTTGAATATAGTGGGAAGGGTTAGAACGTGTATGTACAGTGTGTATATATATATATATATATATGTGTGTGTGTGTGCGCGCATATATATTATATTATAATATTAATTTTTTTTTTTTTTCAAATGCAAAGCGATACATATTCACACAAGGAACAACCAGTTCAAGAGGCCAAAATTTCAGGAATCACCAGTTCATCCACCTTAGGACCATCAGATATCCATTACCCCCTTTTAAATGAGTCTTAGTTTTAAGAGTATATCTTTGCTCCCCAGGCCCACTTCATAAACATTCCTCTATTTGTATATGCAAAAGAAAAAACCCAGAGGCAATTCAATTTAAAACAATTATTTTCACAGACTACAGCGTATGTAAACCACTTCCTGGGGCTGAAGTGACATAGAGTAATGAAACTAACGTCTTAAAGTGGAAGTCAATGCTAAAACTAAAATCCCTGCATCTATAGACACCAACATTCTAACAATAACCTATCTAGCCCTGTACAGAAAAAAAATCAGTATACATACCTTTTCTACAGGCAGTCTGACCTGATCTCCAGCGGCGGAAGCTCTGCAGAGAACACTGCCGACAATGGCTGTGAAATGAATGAAGAGTGATATCACCCATAGACATACTATGGGGCTTCCATTGTCGGACGTGTCCTCTGCACCCGCCCACACAGTGAAGCCACGGCTGACAGCTCAGCGTGGGATCGGGATGCCTGCAGAAAAGGCCTGTATAGCTTTTTTTTTTTTTTTTTTTTTCTCTTTACAGGGCTAGATAGCATAGTGTTAGAATGTTGGTGTCTCTATAGATGCAGGGATTTTAGTTTTAGCAGTTTTTCTACTTTAAGGAAGTTGTAGCTTGTGTGTGCATATACAAGCACTGTTTTGATGTAAGTGTATTTTAATTGTTTTAAATTCCCAATAAATGCGGAATTGCACTATTGGAGGCTGCTTCTCGGTTTTTTTTTTTTCCTCTTTGCATATATAAACTGGAGGAAAGTTTATGAAGAAGTGATCCTGGGGAAAGAATCTGGATAAAGCTGCTGGAGGGAAGATATACTCTTAAAGTGGATAAGACCCATTTATAGCGGATCATGAAGATATAATCCGGGGGTGGAGGAGAAACTGATGATTTCTGGGTTTTTGGCTTCTTTAACTTGTTGTCCTTCCTTGTGTGCACATATTATTTCACTTTGTATTTATAGTGCGGCATGTCAATCCATTTATTTTTGTCCTTGCTTCCTATGTAGGGCTTTGTCCGTGCAATGTTCAAAATAATAAAAACAAAATGTGCTGGAGTTGATCTGAAGAGGAGAAATGCAAGACATGCTTGATATCTAGATTAGGGTATGCCGTCAGAACAGTTTACATACTACTGTAGGACTCAGAGTAGTTGGTGTACGCAGACCAATACAGTTCTTATCAGCTGTTAGTGTGTACTGTCATGGCTTAATGTATGTGCTGTCAGATTTAGTTATTTTTAACTTGCCTGCTTGGTAAGTTTCCTGTTTTCATCTGGGACAATCCAGAATATGTTTTAAAGTGTAGCAATATCCGCATCAAATATATAGTTCTAATAATTTAAAACACCCACTATGTGTTTCCTTGCAAATTACCAGAGGAAGGGCACTTCAAAATCAAAAGTAAGTAATTCATACTTTAACACAAGCTGTCTTCATTTACAAGCTTGTACAAGTTTCAGTTGCAATATCCCCCCCCCTCTTTTACCAGTAGCAGCATGGTAAACAATCTATGCAATTGGACATTTTCAGGAAAACTTTTTCACAGGTCTTCTCTTTAGATTCTAAAAAGCAATGCTATTCTATAAAGATTGGAGGAAGGGAAAGTGGATATCTTGCCTGTCGCAAACCAGTTGTCATTATTCTACTATTTGTACGATTGTACTACTACTACGATTGTAAAATGAGGCATCTTGACTTTTATTTTCACTGCAAAAAATGAGGCACTAAAAACGGCTACTATATTCTTCCGGTGCATTATATACTGTACATTTGAAAGATTATAGCAAACTTTCACTGTGGCTTAGCGTTGTTTCTTTTATTCTGAAGTTGACCTCACCAGCACCTGTCACATGAAAGGATCTGCCATCATTTATTACCATCTGATCATTCTCGGTGTTGCAGCAAGAAAAGCAGCAGTGTCTGCATCTCTGTAGTGTGCAAAATGCTAAAAGGCAAAACTGAAAACACACATTGCAGGGGACTCCAATCATAAGCAGGAGGAAATGGGAATAACGGCAGTAGAGTAAAATGGCAGGGTCATTTGATTAGCTTTGCATTCTAAAATGGCTTGTGTAGGAATTAAATATGTGTAACGTTGTGTTCTTTAAGTTAGGTTTTCCTTTAGGAACCATTGATCCACAGGGTGGAGATCTTCCTAAACCCTTTGCAGCTAAACTTGTTATTGCTATGTAGCAGAAGGTACCCAACCTGACTCTCCTGTGTATGAACAATGGTTCATTTTGTAGCCTAAATATCAAATACCACACAAAGTATTATGGTCATATTGTTTGCTATGGATGATATTCAGTAGAATGTGCTTACTGCCACTGTCAGCTGGCTTAGAGGGCATTCTAACTAATGAGTGATAGTTACAAAAGTTGTGTCTTTTTTTATTCGACTGCATCAAATAAGAGGCATAATACTCAAATGTTAACAAAGTTGTAAGGAATTAATTAATCAGGATAAATAGAAAGAATAGGACACTTTGCATGGAGCAAATTCTGTTCCGTAGTAAAGGGGTATTTGGTCACGTGATTAGTCAGTTTAAACTCTGCCACCTGAGCTTGAGAGCCAGAAGCAGCATATGCAAGGTAAATCTAAAAGGCCTTCTGGTACTTTCTTGTATGTAATCGTATAGTCATTTTTTTATGCATTGCAAGAAGACCATTAACATAGCATTGTGGTAATTATTTTTTTTTTTTTATTATTAACCTGCATTTAACGCTCAAGCTCTGATAATAAAAACATCTTCTTGTATGGATAGTTGTAAATGAAATCTGGAATTTTACCCTCTTTTCTTTGCTTTATTAATACGCATTACAGTGGTTTTTTTTTTGTTTTTTTGTTTTTTTACTTGCTCGTGACTAATATTAAAATTGCCTGTCAATCTTTAGAATGCAGCCCTTGCTTGATAGTCTAAGGTCTGTGATGATATTGGTTTAGCTTGCTTCTAATGTGGCGTCTTTTTATTCCAGGAAAGAATCAAGCTCATAAATGAAATAATTGCAGCTGCTGAGGAAGTCATTTCTAGAATTGATCAGACCGCTCTTGCCTTGTTTTTTGCCATGAAATCCGATCCAAGACCTGACGCAGTCACTATAAAAAAGTACCTAACCAGTAAATATTTTCTTTTCTGACCATTTTCCAGATATATTTTATGTACAGATCGCAAGTCCTTGTGATGAATAAATTTGCTTCTAGGGCTTTGCTATTGATGCCTCCTCACACAGAGTTTGTATGTATATTATACTGTATATAGGGACTTTATTTGCTTATTTTTGTTCACAGACCCCTTTTGCGTTAGGGTTACCCAAAGACCTAAGATGACAGTCCAAAATAACGGCAAGTGCCATAACCTATAACTGGCCTTAACAGCAAGGAGCATGTAAGGGCGAGGTGTCAAACAAAAAATTCCCAGCTCAACTTACCAGTCAACCTGCAACAAACCAGATTGTCATGTCTAACAGTTCATGTTAACAGGGGTTAGTTTGCACACATTTGCAAATACATTCGTAAGCTGCAGAGGCCACGAAAAGGCAGCACAGTATTATATGCAGTCTTAACTCTATAAATTTTGAGAGCCTACATAGTAGGAGTACATATAATAGTAAAGGATAGATTGAGGACAGCTTTTCCTGGAGGGAGCCCACTCCTCTAAAGGTGCCGGGGTGCACTGGACACCCAGCAAAAATAAGTCACCTGATCCAGCGGTTTCTTTTTTGTTTTTGTTTTTCCAATTCAGTATTTTTATTGATTTTTCACACAGTTATAATTGAAAACCATATCAAGCTTTGTAGATATACAGTGCCTTGAAAAAGTATTCATCCCGCTTGAAATGTTCCACATTTTGTCAAGTTACAACCAAAAAACATGTATTTTATTGGGAATTTTTGTGATAGACCAACACAAAGTGGCACATAATTGTGAAGTGGAAGGAAAATTATAAATGGTTTTAATTTTTTTTAAAAAATATCTGCAAAGTTTGGCATGCATTTGTATTCAGCCCACTTTACTCTGATGCCCCTATCTAATATCTAGTGGAACCAATTGCCTTCAGAAGTCGCCTAATCATCTAGGGCAGTGATGGTGAACCTTGGCACCCCAGATGTTTTGGAACTACATTTCCCATGATGCTCAACTACACTGCAGAGTGCATGAGCATCATGGGGAAATGTAGTTCCAAAACATCTGGGGTGCCAAGGTTCACCATCACTGATCTAGGGTATCACCAATTTCATATTATAATCGTGATGGTCCGTATCAGTATTGCCTCACATGAGGGCGCCAGCCATTCTCCTTTCAAATGGACTTAATCATTCCCCAGCAGCTGAGACCCAGAAAAAAATATAGTAATCTAGAATAGTGTGATACTGTTTATTAAAAAATCAAATGCCACAGTTAAACTAATTTTGCGCTTGCATTGCACCGTGGTGCGCTTCCTGATGATGCTGGTATGCCCTAGATGATTAAAGGCTCATCTATGACATATGGTTGGTAAGTGTGCATTCTGTACACACCGTGCTGAAGCACTAACTGAAGAGGCATCTAAAGCACTTTAATTACCAGAAGGCACAGTAATTTTAGTTTTTATAGCAAGGACTATTCTGTTTATTGGACTCTGATTTTGGTTTTTCTGTTTATTTTTATTATCTGATTGTTGTTCACACATGCTGTGCATTATATTGGAATAAGGGTGTGTTAGCGCCTTCTATATTTTCTGTTTTGGAGGTAGTATATCCACTTAAAGGGGCAGCTTCACATAATTATTTAATGTCTTTAATTTAGGTTCGCGCCAATTTTTACTCACATTTTTTCACAAGATTTGAAAATTGCTGTTCACAGATGCTCTCCATCCAATCTGACAGAGCATGAGCTATTTTGCAAAGAAGAATGGGCAAAAAAATTTCACTCTCTACTGTAGATGTGCAAAGCTGGTAGAGACATACCCAAAAAAGACTTGCTGTAATTGCAGTGAAAGGTGTTTCTACAAAGTATTGACTCAGGGGGGCTGAAGACAAATGCACGCCACACTTGGCACATATTAATTTGTAAAAAAATGTGAAAAAAATTTATCATTTTTCTTCCACTTCATAATTATGTGCCACTTTATGTTGGCTTATCACATAAAATCCCAATAAAATCCATTTACGTTTTTGGTAGTAACATGACAAAATGTGAAAAATTTCAAGGGGTGTGAATACTTTTTCAAGGCACTGTAACCCATGGTCTAAGAATTAACGCCAGTGGTCCTGCACTGTCAAAATTCTTATATTTCTGTAATTGCAGAGTCTTTTAAAAAGACAAGAGGCTGTATTGCTCTCAGGAGTCAGACTGCTAGTGCATAGGACATGTGCGCTCTTTTGTGTATTCTCCATAGCAATACATGAAGAAAGCGGAGACCAGTGACAACAAACAGGCTGGCTAAAGGGGATTAAATCCTACCTCACTGCATCCTAAATGCAAGGCAGTTTAGATAAAGTTGCTGCTTAAGTTAGGTATACTTCTTTTATTTCTCTTTTTCTTCCTTTTTTTATGACTTGCTTTGTGTTTGGCAATAGTAGGAGTTAATCCTGTGCATTTGCAATCAATGTAATGGCCAGCACATAGGTTTCCACTTTCTAAAGATGTTATTAAATTCGCTATACTAATTTTATGGATGGGTCCCTCTGCCTCGTGACTAAAATTTGGTACTGTTCTAAAGGTTTGGAGATTGTTGTAGAATTGGTGTGTATGCTTTGTAGATGACCATGTCTCTTCACTGTATACTTGCTCACAGTGACATGGAGAAGCAGAAGGGTACCCTGATTGATGCTCTATGTCGAAAAGGCTGCGGCTTGGCAGACAAGGTGCTCCACCTCCAGTCCAAAGATGGTGCTGCATCATGTGACATTGATGGGAGAGAAGATGATCAAGAGGCCGCTCTAGAGGCCTTAAGTGAAACTTACTGGGAAATTGCAAAATGGATTGATGTTTATGACTCAAAGGTAAAATATTGTTCTATCTGGTTAAACCAATGGTAATATTTTTTGGTGTGTGTGTATATGTATATATATTATGTGTGTACTGTGGGGAAAATAATTATTGGATCCCCTGCAGATTTTGCAAGTTTGCCCACTTACAAAGAAATGAAGGGTCTATAATTTTTATGATCGTGACACAAAATCAACCAAAAATCTAGAAAAAACACATGATACAAATGTTATAAATTGAGTTTCAGTTCAGTGAGTAAAAGAAGTATTTGATCCCCAAGCAAAACATGACTTAGTACTTGGTGGAGAAACCTTTGTTGGCAAGCACAGAGGTAAGATGTTTCTTGTAGTTGTTGACCAGGTTTGCACACATCTCAGGAGGGATTTTGGTCCACTCTTCTTTACAGATCTTCTCTAAATCCTTAACCACTTCAATACCAAGGGCGTCATATGACGTCCTTGGCTTCGAGCAGGTATATCTGAATGATGCCTGTAGTTACAGATATCATTCAGATATTGCCGATTTTAGCCGGCGAATCTCTACACCATAGGAATGATCATGGCAGCCATTCCGCCGCTTGATCATTCCTATGGGAGGCGAGAGGGGACGCCCCCCCCCCTCCCGCCACCCTCCGGTGCTTGCTCCGACTCACCGTTACGATCGGTGAGGCGGAGAGTGGATGCACTGGATGTAGATCATAGAGATTTCCGGCAGACCAGATGGTCCCCGGAGTCTCTATGATCGTCGGAGGCCGGGCGCGATGTTATGACGTCACGCCCGGCCTCTCCATTCAAAAAAACGGCGCCGTTTCGGCTGGGAAGCAGCGATCCTTTTTATTTTTTTTTTTAATTTCAGGCTTCCCAGCCTAGTGGTGAGATATGGGGTCTTATTGACCCCATATCTCACTATTAAGAGCATCTGACATGTCATATTGCTATTACAAGGGATGTTTACATTCCTTGTATTAGGAATAAAAGTGATCAATTTTTTTTTTCAAAAAGTGTCAAAATAAAAAAAATAAAATATAATTAACAATAGAAAAAAAATATTTTTTTTTTAAAGCGCCGCTGTCCCTGTGTGCTCGCACGCAGAAGCGAACGCATACGTAAGTCCCGCCCACATATGAAAACGGTCTTCAAACCATACATGTGAGGTATCGCCGCGAACGTTGGAGCGAGAGCAATAATTTTGGCCCTAGACCTCCTCTGTAACTCAAAACATGTAACCAGTAAAAAAAATTTCAAGCGTCGCCTATGGGGATTTTTAAGTACCAAACATTGGCGCCTTTCCACGAGCGTGTGCAATTTTGAAGTGTGACATGTTAGGTATCTATTTACTCGGCATAACTTCATCTTTCACAAAATGCAAAAACATTGAGCTAACTTTACTGTTTTTTTTGTTTTTTTTAAACACAAAACAGTTTTTTTTCCCCAAAAAAACACGTTCGAAAAATTCCTGCGCAAATACTGTGTGAGATAAAAAGTTGCAACAACCGCCATTGTATTCTCTAGGGTCTTTGCTAAAAAAACATATATAATGTTTGGGGGTTCTATGTAATTTTCTAGCAAAAAAAATGATGATTTTTACATGTAGGAGCAAAGTGTCAGAATTGGCCCGGTATTGAAGCGGTTAAAGTGTTTGTTTTGAACCCATATAAGTAAGTCTATGCCAGCTCCTTTATTAGAGCTAGGCATAGCACACTGTACATGTCTTTTTAAAACGAGGCTTGTAAATGTCATTTTAGGGTGATCTTCAGGCCAGTCACGTGACCCGCGGCCGCTTTACATTTCCGATACATGGATACTGCAGGAGGTGCCGAGATCTCCTTCTAACATCAGCCGGGGAGATCATATGCCCACTCAGCCCCTCCTGCAGTAGCCTTGGAAACCAGCTGAGAGTCACGTGACCAGCTTGAAGAGCGCTCTAAATTGGTATTTGCATGCCTCGTTTTTATAAAAGGCATGTACAGTATGGTATACCAGGCTATAATAGAGGGGCTGGCACTGAGCATTTAGAATTTTTCATATGTATTGGGCATGTATCGGTGTCAATCTTCAGTGTACAAGTGAGTCGCTCTGCTTGTACACTCTTGCCGATACATGCCTGGGTCAGAGGCCCCTCCCCTCTCCACTGTATACACTTGGGAAGAGGACTACTAGCCTCAGGGAGATCCCGCGGGCGCCATAGAGTTGCCGATCGCCCCCTCCCACCTCCCCCCACTGCATAGTAAACTGATTGCCAGAGGTGCAGAGGGAGATGCCAGGTCTTGGGGGGTGTTGCGGGAGGGCCCCCACAGTGGCAGAAGGCCAGGGCCCAGTCACAAGTACGACTGCTGCAACCCTGGTAGCTCCGCCACTGCCAGGAAGATTTCTCTACAGTTATGCTGCATTTTATGGGCCAAATTGCAGTTTTGATTGCTAAGTCTGACTGCAGAGGCCATAAGTATACCTATACTCCTGTGCTTTCCCTTTCAGAATTATCTGAGGGGGTCTCCCCACTATCAAAAGTGAGGGATGCCATTTATCCTTTACAGACACCTGGACAGACAACAATTCAAATGCCTGGGTACAGGATGTAGTTTTCGTGGGCTCCAACTTTCTTCTTGCGTCATGTCTTTCAACCTTCCAGTGTCAGTTTAGAAAACCTCCATATAGCCTTTGCAGGTCTTATGGAGCAAGGGGGTTATTGACCCAGTTCCTGTGGCAGAAAGGTTTGAACTTTTATTTTTAACCTTTTCACAGTTCCAAAGCTTAAAGGGAGCATCCACCCCATCTCGACTCTCAAGGCCCTGAATCCTTTAAATTGTTCCACCCCCATGTGTTTTCCTGGGTATGTTTCTAGGGCATCCCCATTTGGGGTATCTGGATGACCTCCTTACCATTTGGCGTGGACAGTTCAGGTTTTGTTTTGATCTTGGGCACTTTATCAATGTAGGGGGCTTGGATGCTGGCAAAATTCCACTTTCCAATCAACTTTCTGCAACTTAAAGTGATTGTAAATGCTTTGATTTTTAAATTAAAATAAAAAAAACTCATACTTTACCTGCTCCCTGCAATAGGCTTGAACAGAGCAGGCACGATTCTCCTCTTCTTGGGTCTCCCGCTGGCACTCCTGGTTTCTCCCCTCTGCCCGGTGCTCCCGTAGCAAGCCACTTGCTATGGGGACACTGGTGCCTGCTGCTCAGCCCTTCTCCTGCCTCACTGGCTGTTATTGATAGCAGCCAGGAGCCAATGGCTCCCGCTGTTTTCTCTGAGCCAATAAGGAGGGAAAAAGTGTTTGCTCTCATTCACGTTGCTGGATCGAGATCAGCTCAGAAAAGTATTTAGGGGGGGTTGTGGTTTAGTTGGTGATTTCAAAGGGGTACAAAATGATGTTCTTTCCCCTCACTGCTTTCTTCTCTCGAAAAAGACAGATCTGCCCAAAGACAGTTAATATGCAGAAAGTCCTAAATCGTCTTTGTCCATCTGGCATCCATAGACATCCAAGATGCTTATCTGCATATTCCCGTTTTACCCACTTCATCTGTGCTAAACTGTAGGTGACAAACATTTCCAGTTTGTCGCGCTACCTTTTGGCCTATACTCGGCTCAGAGTATTGCACCCCGTCTTGCCCTCATAAGAACTCGGGGCATTCAGAGCACAGAATATCTAGAGGGCATTGTTCTGAAAGGCTGCTCTCCTCTCCTCCTATATGCATATGTCATATGCAAGACTATGCAGATGCTTCAAGCTTTCGGTTAAGTAATGAACTTTCAACAATCTGCTCTCCCCCAAGCAAGGGTTCTTCCAAAAAACCAAGTGGTCTTTCTTACACTCAGGCTTTAAGGTCAAAGAGACAGCCTTCTGAGATTCTCCATTAGAGTTCTGGACCTCATAGTGGCTTCTTTCAAGGCTATTCTATTCGCACAATACCATTCAAGGCCTCCCCAATACAACATGTTGGCATAAAACATGCACGCATGATCTTTCAACTGCCTTTTCCTTCTATCCAGTCAAGCAAGTTATTTCCAATCCTGGCTTGACCATGAGGAAATCCCTTCTTTATGTCACTGGCAAGTTATAACAGATGCCAGCCACTGGGGGAGATGTGTTCTCTCACAGTTCAGGGAATATGGTCACCCAAGTAAGTCCAGCTCGACCCCCTATTTCAGGGATGTATGATTAAGTTGCAGACAGACAAGGCCACGGCAGTGGCTTACATCAGCCATGAGTGGATTGCCAGGAGTCATACTGCATTGAAGAAAGCCTGATTATCTCATGGACAGAGAAGTACTGTCAGCAATCTTTAGGGTTCTCATCTCTGTGGTGGACATTTGAATGATGGATTATCTCAGTTGTCAATGCCTGGACCAAGGTGAATGGCCTTTCACCCTGACATCATCAATATAATAAGTCAGAAATGAGGGGCTCCACATGTGGAATCCTGGCCTCCACGTTTACCAACAAGTTACTTCTTTTTGTGGCCAGGACCAGGAATCCTCCAGCACTGGCATTGGTTGCTCTGATGATTTCCTGGACTCCATTTAGGCCTAATTATGCCTTTCTTCCAGTGCACATTTTGCTTTGAAACCATTGACTGCATCAAACTGGCACAAAAGAACCAGGTACACAGACACACTCAGACTTCTAGGAGACATCCCTTGGCCTCTTCCTTCCTGCTTCTGTCACTGGCTTTAATAGGGCTCTTTAGGGACTGAGGGGTCTCTGATTCTGTCATTCCAAATTTGCTAAAAGCAAGGCGCTTCCAGAGAGATCTACTATCATACCTGAAAACCCTTTGTTGCCTGGTGTGAACACAGACACGTCAACCCCAGAAACTCCTGTGTGTCATTCTGGCTTTCTTGTAATCGGGACATGACCAAAACTTAGCCTTAAAGTGATTATAAACCTTTGTGTTTTTGTTTGTTTTTTTAAAACCAAATAACAAACGTTATACTTGCCTTCTCTGTGCAATGGTTTTGCACAGAGCAGCCCTGATCCTCCATTCCTGGGGTCTACCATCGGCGCTCCAGGCCCCTCCTCTTCGAGTTCCCCCTAGGAAAAGCAACTTTTCCTGGGGGCACTTGTGTGTGCTCACTCCTGAGCCCCTCAGCCTGTGTCGATGCTCTCTCATCACGGCATTTGATTGACAGCAGCGGGAGCCAATTGCTGCGGCTGCTATCAATTTGCCCAATGAGTAGGGAGACTGCGTTGAGAGCCGCTGCTCTCATGCACATCGCTGGGCTGGATTGGGTTGGGCTTGGGTAAGAATAAGGGGGGCTGGGGTGGCTCCTGCAGCGCAAAGTTTTTTTTTTTTTGTTTTGTTTTTTTTTTACCTTAAAGGGGTTGTAAAGGTAAAAAATTTTTCACCTTAATGCATTCTATGCATTAAGGTGAAAAAACTTTTGACAGTACCGCCGCCCCCAGGCCCCCCGTTTTACTTACCTGACGCCTCGAATCTTCGCTGCTCGTCCTCGTCATCTTCATTGCAGCTCAGCCTGGTCGCTGATTGGCTGCAGTGGATGGATTGAAAGCAGCGCAGCCATTGGCTCGCACTGCTGTCAATCACAGATGACGCGGCGCGCTGGGGGGCGGGGCCGAGTGATACAGCGAGCGGCTATAGCCGCCGGCTGTATCACGGGAGCGCGCCCGCAAGCACTCACCACCATGCGAGGGAGCTCGCATTAAGGTGGTAAATGCTTGCGGGGAGGAGCTGAAACAGCCGCTGAGGGACCCCAGAAGACCAGGTTCGGGGCCACTCTGTGCAGAACGAGCTGCACAGTGAAGGTAAGTATAACATGTTTGTTATTTTAAAAAAAAAAAAAATTAACTTTACAACCCCTTTTAATGCATAGGACAAAGCAGCTCCTACACTAATACAAGCTCACTCCACCAGGTTAATAGTTTTCTGGCCATTCTGTCTTCAGCCCTCTGCTGCCCAGCTTTTTAAGGGTGCCACTTGGTCTTCTGTTCATACCTTTTCCAAGGTCTACTAGGTGGATATCCAATTGTCTGCAGCTTTCAGCTGCAAGGTACTTGAAGCAGCACTCTTAAGTTTGGTTTATTGACCCTTGGTATTGAGTGGGCCTGTTGCCATATTTCTGTTTCCCTTGCTGTTGTCCCCACCCTTCTTATTCATTGCTTGGGTATGTTCTAGGGCCTTTGAATATCAATTCTGTGTCCTGTACTGTACAATTTAAGATGAAAGGAATTTTACCTGCCAGTAAATTTCATATCTTGGAGTACAGGGCACAGGCCACCCTCCCCTCTGTTCCTGTGATAAACTGCATTGCTTGCTAAAAAAAAACTGAGGACTTGCAAAGTGAGATAGAGATAAAGGGGGATGCCCAGGGGGTATGTCCCCAAAGGCTTTGCCAGTGTCAAATCTCCTGAAATTACCAGCCTATAACATCATGGTCTATGAATATCGGGACTGTGTCCTAGACTGTACTCCATGATACAGAATTCATAGGCAAGTCAAAATTCCTTATTGGATTGGGATCTCCTCTGAAGCTACTTGCCTTTTTTGTGTTTTCTACAGTAGCTAGACACAAATCGGACACAATAAATCTCTCCTGCTAATTTTTTTCTTTTTTTTTTTTTTTTAAGGAAGGGCTCGAAGCCTGTAACACGTTTCTGTGTTAAACATTTGTAGGGTTTTATCAATTCAGTCCCTCATTACATCGCATAATTGGCCCGAAAAGGTTATAGCCCCTGGTAGGTCTTTATTGCTGTCATTGTGCCCATTAAGGGCATTTTATATCCTAATGAAAAGTTTCACTTGGACGGGACATTACCCTCTACAGTAAGGATGAGCTCAGGCGTGTTCGCAAGTCCTGCACGTACCTGCACCTGCCAGGAAGCTGACACTCTGCAGCGCTAATCACAGGCAGTGAGATTTCCCGATCCGCGACTGCACAGATCGGAAAATGTCTTGCTACCTGTCATTAGTGATGCGGAGTGTCAGCTTCCTAGCGGGCACGTGGACTTGCGAACACACCCAAGCTCATCCTTACTCTCCAGTAGGGAACCAGGCAACAGTAAAAAGCTGACACAGGTTCTAACTTATTTTAAAAAAAAAAAAGGGAGAGAATTTTTGAAGCACCACTTTAAATGTAGCAGTTAGACTTGTTATAATTAAGCACATCATTAGTATTTCTACATTTTAGTTTTCCGTTTTCAGTTTTTCATTTGATCGTAATACTTTTTTCTTTTTTTTTCTTGTATTCCTAAAGGTTTTGCAGTTTGTCTACAAACATGCTTTAGCAAATAAACTATATGGACGAGGAATTAAAGCTGCAACAAAAATAGTAGAAGAGAAGCCAACTAAAGAAAACTGGAAAAACTGTGTCCAGGTAAGAATTGTTTTTATCACTGTCTAATTTCTGCATTGTTCTCCAAAGCTGGTTCTTTTATCAGCCTAGACAACCTCTGTAGTGTTCACCAGAATTTAATAGGAAATATAGACCTATGTAGTTAGCACTTACATACATGGGTGCTCAATCGTCATGATTGTAACCCAGCCTTGCAATGTCTCATGGGAATTGTAGTTTTGCAACAGCTGGAGGGCCACAGGTTGAGCACCCATGGTAGAAGGTTTACTGTCGAACTGGGAGGAGCCTTGAGTGAATATTTTTTTTTATAATCTGTTGTACCTTTCACTTGAAAGAATGTTTGTCCATAATATAGATGTCCATGTAAGTGAACATTTTGGTGATCTTTTACATTAACAATGTACTGTTTTTATTCTCACACAGTTAATGAAATTGCTTGGTTGGATCCATTGTGCAACTTTTACAGAAAACTGGATCCCAGTCATGTATCCCCCGGATTACAGCATTTTCTAAAATTCTAGCTGCAATATCATTTGATACAAAATGTCTTATACATGAGAATATTTAGCTCTCCCAAACGTCTGTTTTTTTTTGTTTTTTGTTTTTTTTAAAGCATGTTTTCTGTTAATACAATGGTTAAACTATGTATTTATCTGCCAATGCACCCATGTGCATTATTGTGTGTGGTATTTGGATGGCCTAGGGTTGTTGCATGTGTTTAATAATTTTTAACTCGAGACCTGGATTTTACAGTAATCATATTTTTAACATTTTATGTTGAGGTTATGAAGGCCTAAATAGTTCAAATAAGTACTATTTTATTTATAGAAATAAATTGAAATAATGCATATCCATTGCCCACATATGGTAAGGTAGCAGTTTTCTGGGCTGAGCTAATTGGAATGCAACTTACTAAGGGTCCACCAACTGGCATTTCTAGTACAGTGATCAGCTACATTTTAAATGATTTTAGCTTGGCCCACAACATGCTTATCTCCAGTATGTGTAGACAACAGGTGCACTTTAAATACGTGCTATAGTTTTACATAAAAGAAGATCCCACCTAATAATGTTTAGGGTTGGTGAATTGGAGTAAAAGCACTTTGTGTGCATTTATCTCTTTGGTGCTCTTGAATTTCTGCCCAGAGTCACTGTCCCCCCTCCCCCAACAACCCCCCCCCCTCCCCCAAGATTACTTTGTTCCAGTGGAAACGGCATGAACAGGGTAAGGCCATTTTTTTGCTTGCATTATGCAAGCAAGTGCCCACTGTCTGTCTTAGTCTTCAAGACCCATTGAATAGTTTGAAATGTTGGGTAGAATTCTTTACAAAAATGCACAGATGTTTTACAATCCACTGAATTTTGTATTAAATGGATTTCAGAGTCTGGTTTTGTTTCCAGTGTCAGTAACTGCCCTTCATGTTTGAGTAGTTGTGCTTTTACAAGTCTAGCATTTACTCTTCATTGTATGTAAATGAAATATCGGTCATCAAGGAGTTTTTTTTTAGGCAATGGCATAATCTGTATATGAATTAAAATAAAGACACGTGCCAGGCATTTAATGTTTCTTTAATCGGGTATATTGTACAGTTATACATATGTTTATCATCATACTTATGTAAAATAAAACAAGTCATGCACAGAACAAATATGTTACAAATGCTTGCGTTTTTTTTTTACAATTATAAAATGATTATGGGACCTACAGTTGTCTGTGTATGTTTATTTCACATATAATCTTTTGGGATAAAGTGGAAGCCTAACACCGCTTACCTAATGTAATGTATGTCAGACAAAGGTTCCAAAAGTCATGGCTTCCCATTCTATTGTAAGGTTGAACGGCACTTTAAAGTGACCCTGGGTTACAGGATCAAAAAAGCAAATGACAACGACTGCAGAAAGAAGAGCATCTAAACTTACCTTTTCGTAAGTCCATCTCTTTAAAGAAAGCTGGTCACCAGACCATTCATTTCAACAACAATCTTCCCATGAGATTTTTTCCTTTTTTTGTGCCTTTAACAAATTTTCAGTACATTATGGGAAAGCCTTACTTGTGCAGACATCCAAAAGCCCTGAGATTGCTGCTGGGCACCAGTATCTCAGATGTGATGTCAACTATGTCGACTGTGAGCTGTCACTCTAGTAACTCTATAGTATTCCCATTCACTCTTCCTCCTAGTGGTTACATAGAAGATAAAGTAATTCCACCCTCCCAAATCAGGAGAGGGCTATCTATGCTAGGGAATTGACTAGTCAAATTTTGTTTTTCTGTTTTACTTGAAATGTTTAAGTTGGTAATGTCTTTTAAAGCAATGCTGCTCCCCAGCCGCCACAAGTTTCAAAACTTTAGGTGTGTGTGAATTCCTGATACCCTTGCTGCACGTAGTGGTTCTTCTAATGGTTCATGCATTACTACAGGACAGCCATTCTCAACCAGGGTTCCTTGAGAGGTTGGTAAAGGTTTCTTGAGCTATGGTTGATTGACCTCTCATCTTATTTCTTCAGTTTTTCATTTGGCAGAGCCAGCAGCAATGATCTTTTTAGGTGCCTGAAAGAGTAACATTCTGACAATACTATAAAAGGGGCAATCGTCCCACTGACCACCAATGTAGTGGGCATTTTTTCCACTAACACCTGATGAATTGGTTTTACAAGGGGTTCCCAAGCACCTGAAAATTATTTTAATGGTTCCTCTGGGCTTAACAGGTTGAAAAGGGCTGCTACAGGACATACGAGGCAGCAGAAGGAGCCACTGTGTGTGAGATTTGACTCAAATACTTGCAGCAGGGTTTCAAGATGTGCACCACTGAAAATATAAACCTAGTGCCTCTTCTTTCTGCAGATGTTATGTGTTGCTTTTTAAACCTGAAATGACTGCGTCACTTTAATCTGATCAAAGGGAAAGGGTATGGATATACTGGACTTGGAAGATTTCCACTGAGGTTCTATGCTTTTACCATTTTGCAGTCAGTGTCTCAGGAAATGAGAAGAAATCTCCCCAGGAGAGTTTAAAACCTTTCTGTGTTTAAAAATATGTTTGTAACCTACTTTCGATATAATCACAATTTGTAATTTAAAGTAGGCAACTATAGGCAGACTTTTTTTTCCATTTTAAATAGAGTAAGGGCAGGTTATAACTCCTGTCAGGGTTTTATTTTTTTCCCCTGCTATCTGTGTCCCATTGGGGCGATTTACCTTCACGTCCTGTCCCATAGCCAAATCAGCAAGTGAGAGGAATTCCCTGGGGGAGCCCCCCAGGTCACCAGTACTAGTGTCCCCACTGGAAGATTTCCTCTCTATTACTGTTCTGTGGTCAACTGAAAATTTGGGATTTAGTTTTACTTTAAAGGATATGCTCACCTTTACAAAAAAAAATAATACATGCACTTTTTTTGCAGGTAAAAAAAGTGCATTTATTTTATTTTTTGTTAGGAACCTGGAAAGCATTGCACCCACAATCAGCAAATTGTGGCTTTAATGCCACAGTCCTGCAGGCAGTTATACACTGACAGGAAGCTCAATGAACTACCTAGAGTAATCAACAGCACCATGGTAGTTCATTGGGAACTACAAGCCAGCACCCGCAAAGGCTGTCTGTACTTTTGGTTAACACATTCACAAAACATTGTAAATGCATGACACAGCCAGGTGAACCCCCGCTCACTGTCAAAACCTGTTACAAAAAGTGAACTTAGCCTTTAACTTTCAATGATAATGGTAAACAGGACAAATAGGGTGGATTTCCCTAATGGGGACACAAAACAAAAACCTAATAGGTGTTCTAATCCCTCTCCACTCAAAACGAAAAAAAATGTTGCTTTTAGTTATACTTTCAATTCCTATACAGTAATCGAAACCACATAATGTGTGCTGCTAATTTTACAGTTTTGCCTGATGACTAAATACACAGTTGAAATATATACCTATAAACCATTGTACCTGCCAAGGATTTGTAATTCAATTCAACCTGTACTCTGATTTAGGCAACTGTAACAGTTATATCTTAAACGCTCCCAAGACTGATTTTACACAGGTACCAGTGTAATAGGCGGGGAAATTGGGACTTTGAGTGAGGCACATAGAAGAACCAGTCGTAGTAAACACATTTATTAAACAATCATTTGCATAACACAATAGGTCAAAACTGAGTATTGCAGTAAAAATTGTATTGGCACAAGAACCGTAAACAATTGCATAACATCTGGTACAAAAAATAAATAGGACACTGAATGGTGTGAGATATCCTATGCCAATATTGCTCCATATGCAGGGTAACATAAAACATAATTGCACAAGGTAAATTTCATCATAGGTCAAGTCATGTGAGTATGCATCTTTGGATGCGTTTCAGGGTTAAATACCACCTCATCAGGAGCAGATGCAGAGGACAATTCTGTAGAGAAAAATATGTATACAAATGGATCTATATTAACCCCAATAGCTAGGAGAGTATGGAGGAAGGAGCAAAAAGAGGACAGTAGGAGGGGAAAATGTATCCATCCCCCTACTTACATCAAAATGCCAGAGCGGAATGCTGGGCGGCTGGGAAACATCTCAAATGTCTGTACCAGGAGCTGAGGTGATAGGGGCCCCCATGACAGAGCAAGCCCACAAGTCCCCACCGGGTTAAGGAGGTCCATGCTGTCATAACAGGTAGTGCTTGGTGACAACTCCAAGGTGTCTGTGAGAAATGAGTAACTAAGGTAAGATAAATGGTGAATGACCATGTTGGAATAATCAGTAGTGAGTAGTGACAACCTAATGGGAGCTGGAGTAAAAAAAAAAATGGAATGTGAATGTAGGAAAGTCCACAGAGTGAGCAGCACAGCTAAGTGCACACTGGTGATAAAGATATAACAGGATGTGCATATAACTACCCAGAGCAATGGGACTAGGAGGATGTTGGTAGTGTGAAACAAATGGGACAAGAGTGCCTGCAAACACCACTAAGTACAGGGCAAATACCTGGTATAGTTCCAATTAAAAGGAATCGGTTCAGCTGTCTGTCGGTTGCTGTTTATGGGTCGTGACAGTTTTCAATTCCTTTTAATTGGAACTATATCAGGTATTTGACCTGTACTTAGGGGTGTTTGCATGTACTCTCTTGTCCCCTTTGTTTCACACTACCACTCCCCTCCCAGTCCCATTGCTATGGGTAGTTCTATGCACATTCATTTCTATCTTTATCACCAGTGAGCACTTAGCTGTGCTGCTCATTCTATGGCTTTTCTACATTCATATTCCTTTTTTTTTTTTTCTCTCCAGCTCCCATTAGGTTGTCACTACTCACTACTGATTATCCTAACATGCTCATTCACCTTTTATGTTACCTTAGTTACTAATTTCTCACAGACACCTTGGAGTTATTACCAAGCACTACCTGTTATGACAGCATGGACCTCCTTAACCCCGTGGGGACTTGTGGGCTTGCTCCGTTATGGGGGCCCCTGTCACCTCAGCTCCTGGTACAGACATTTGAGATGTTTCCCAGCCGCCCAGCATTCCGCTCTGGCATTTTGATGCAAGTAGGGGGATGGATATATTTTTCCCTCCTACTGTCGTCCTTTTGCTCCTTCCTCCATACTCTCCTAACTATTGAGGTTAATATAGATTCATTTTGTATACATATTTTTCTCTACAGAATTATCCTCTGCATCTGCTCCTGATGAGGTGATAATTAACCCTGAAACGCATCCAAAGATGCATACTCACATGACTTGACCTATGATGAAATTTACCTTGTGCAATTATGTTTTATGTTACCCTGCATATGGAGCAATATTGGCATAGGATAGCTCACACCATTCAGTGTCCTATTTATATCTTTGTACCAGATTTTATGCAATTGTTTATGGTTCTTGTACCAATACAATTTTTATTGCAATACTCAGTTTTGACCTATTGTGTAATGCAAATGATTGTTTAATAAATGTATTTACTTCTACGTCTGGTTCTTCTATGTGCCTCACTCAAAGTCCCAATTTCCCCACCTATTACCCAAAAATAGGGATGGAGGTGCCTCTCTCTCCCCGACGTGTTTAATTTACAGTCCCAACCTTCTTTTGTTTATATTACACGGATACTAGAGGCTTCTACTTGTCTCTACAGAATAGCTCCCTCTTTGGCCTGGAACTCTGCTGAATTTCCCTTGCTCTTAAATGAGGGACCCTGTTAATACAGTTAAATAGATAGCAATCCTGTTGTTGGCAAGTTTTCACCAGCATCAGGATTAACAGTGTGGCATCAGCCTAAAGGTTATTCTGCAGTTAAGCAATACATCCTGCATTAGAACCAACTCCAGCCTGTGATTGGACATTGACACAACAGCACAATGATGAGCTTACCCCTCTCGTCTACCCCCATATAATACTGTTCAATGGTAGAAGGACTGCACAATTCAAAGCAATAAAACCCAGCTTTGGCTAGTACTGTAGAATTGCATTTTAAGTACAAACCTTTTAACACCCCATAAAAGAAAAGGTCTCCATGGTTGGTTGTTTTAAAACATTCTCTTTGCACAGCATGTAAATAGAGCAGCGTGATATTTCCTGATAACATGAGCTAGATACTTTTCCTCAGGAGCTTTTACCCCTTTCCTTCTCACACCTGTATACCTCCTATAAGCCTGCGCAGTTTTTTTTTTTTTTTTTTTTACATATCTGCTATGGACCTGTTTATTTATTATTAGGTACTTCTGGAGTGCTGTCAATTTACACAGCGCTATATAATATATACATACACAGAGTCCCTGCCCTCAAGGAGCTTACAATTTTAGGTCCCTAACTCACATTCTAGGGTCAATTTAGACAGAAACCAAATACCCTACCAGCATGTCTTTGGAATGTGGGAGAAAACCCATCCAGGCACAGAGAGAACATGCATTTAGTGATAACTTTGCCATTACTTAAAGTGATTGCAAAGGTTTGTTTTTTCCCCTTTCGTCTTTCAGAACAGCCACCGTTGAGAAACCTCAGCTCCTCCCTTCTCAGGAAACCCCGCCTCCAATAGAGATTTAAGCCACACGCCCCACTGGCCCTTCAGTTCTAGTGTTTCCTCTGGTGGGGAGACACCGCTAGAAATCAGGGTCAGTTCAGCTGGAGAGGCTGAGGCTGGTGTATTCCTGGAAGTAAGAGGCAGAGGCCTCTTGCTCGCTGCTACTACTGGGCTAGGGAGCTTGTTACCTGTTGCGGCACCATAGCGCGCCCTGGCTTCTCTTGGGGAAGGTGGAAGCTCTGGGGGCCCCATTCTTTCGCTACCCAGGGAGGCTGCTGTGAGAAGTGCGCCGGGTCCCCTCACTCTGTGCGGCCAGTGTGGAGCTCGAGGCTGGGCTTCTGGTTCTGGCCACGGGACGTGAAAGTGGGCAGCGTGTAGGGCTGGTGCGAGCCCTGTATCGCTGTAGTGACAGCAGAAACGACTCAAGGCAGCATGCCACTATTCCTGGGAGATGGCGAAAGCAGAGGCATCCTAATCTGCTCCTGGTGATGGCAGCACCAGTCATGCTAAGGTTACCATATTCTCATTAGCTCCACGGCTGTGTCCCCCTTCATTGGTGGTCAGAGGGGAGGGGGTGCACTCCTGGTGGTGTTCTGTGGTAGTGCTGGCAGGCATTGATGGTTTCCTTTCTTGGGGTCCTTTCATTTCAGGGCAAGGCCACAGAGAAATCCAAGTCCCCACACAGCTCCAAGAAGAAGTGTCCCTCATGCAGGTCCACCATGGGTGATTCCTGGACCACTTTGTAAAGAATTCATTGAGGGCTTAGTGAAGCAGCACTCAGTAGAGCAGGGTATGGATTTGGCATCTGTCAAGGAGCTTTCTAGCACCTTTCAGTCCTTTAAGACGCTGTTTTTTTAGTTTCCAGCTTTCGCAGCCCCAGGTTAATCCTCCACCAGCGCAGCAGAGCTTTGCACCTGGTACGCCGGCGATCCCCCAGCCCAGTGGAGGGGTATTAGGGGGCACCGGTGAGGTAGTAGAGGAAGAACACAATAGCATGTCCTCAGCCTCCCTAGGGGAGGGAGAGGGGGTGGATGGCGAGTCCACTGGAGCCTCTCAGTACAAGCTCTCCCTGGAGTAAGTGGAGGATCTCCTGGGAGCCATCCACACCACCTTAGGTATCTAGGAAGAGAAAAAGTTGCTGTTGCTTCACAAACAGATGTACGAGGGTCTCGGGGAACAGAAGAGGAGGGTCTTTCCAGTCCATGATGTCCTGGTGGAAGCCGTTAAAAAAGAATGGTGAGACGCTGAAAGGAAGCCTTTCTTTTCTAGGGCTTTGAAACATAGGTTTCCTTTTGCGGAGGATGACATGGCAGTCTGGAACAAGTTTCCTAGACTGGACGTGGCCTTTTCCCAGGTATCCAGAAAAACAGACCTGGCCTTTGAAGACATGAAAAAGACCGGGACTAGTCCCTAGGAAATTTCAGGCCTGCCATGGCATGGCAGTCACAGTGGTGGCCCGCAACATGGAATATTGGCTGACGCAGATAAAAGTGCATATTGAAGCTGCGACTCTGAAGGAAACAATACTGTCTTCCTTTCCCATGCTCTTGAGAGGGGTAGCGTACATTGCAGATGCCTCGGCGGAGTTAGTACGCGTGTCCGCAAGGTCCTCAGCCCTGGCTAACTCGGCTAGGAGAGCTCTCTGGCTTAAGACTTGGCAGGGGGATAGTGCGTCCAAGGTAAAACTCTGTAGGGTTATGCTTACAGGGGACTTGTTGTTCGGTCCAGATCTGGAGGCCGTTCTAGATTGGACGGCTGACAAAAAGAAGGCCTTTCCCATCAAGAGAAAGTTTGGGGAACAGACTAAGAGAAAGTCTCGCCCACAAAAGAGGTTTGTGGCCCCGAGGGTTGAGGGGCAGAAAAAGGTTTGGGGGCACAAGGGCAAGGGGGGGCGATTTTTTGCCCTCCTGAAAAGCCCCAAAAGAACTAATGATGGGTTGACCATTGTGGGAGGAAGACCGGGGGCTTTCCTTCCACATTGGGAGTGGGTCACCTCCAATAAGTTTGTTCTGGGAATTGTAAGGAGGGGTACCGGCTGGAATTTTCATTGGAATTTTTTGTTCTCCCCAATGAAGGCTTCTCGTCACAGAGCTTTCAAGGTGTACAGAGAAGGTGTTTGGTCTTTTATCCTCCCTGGATGAACTAGAGCAACAGGAAGTAGTGGTGTGGGTTCCAGCAGGGGAAGTAGGCAGAGGGTTCTATTCCCACGTCTTTGTGGTACGCAAACCCTCAGGCAAGTTCAGGCTCATTCTAAAACTGAAACCTCTCAATCGCTCGGTAACCTACAGGAGCTTCTGAATGGACTCATCCTTCTCAGTGAAGGCGCTGCTCTCTCCGGACTGCTACATGGCGTCCATAGACTTAAGAGACGCCTACCTATTTGTTCCCATTACAGAGGGCAGTAAAAAATGTCTCAGGTTGGCAGTAAGGACCAGGGAGGAGACAGTCCATCTGCAGTTCTGGGTTCATCCTTGTGACCTATCCTCTTCCCCCTGCATCTTTAAAAAAGTCATGGTGGAGACCCTGCCCTTTTTGCGACTCAGAGGCATTTCCGTGATCGCATATCTGGACGATCTGCTCCTGTTTTCTCCCTCCCCGGAGCAGTTGGTCCAAGATCTGCAGGTAGAAAGAAGCCTCTTGGAAAACCTAGGGTGGCTCTTGAACCTAGAAACATCCAACCTGGTCTCATCCCAGAGGGTCACCTTTTTAGGTTACATACTGGATTCAACTCAGCGGAAAGTCTTTCTCCCTCAAGAAAAAATTCAAAAAGTGGACAAGGCAATTTTTTTGCAGGGCAGTCGCCAGGTCTCGATAAGACAGGCAATGTCAGCCCTAGGCTTGCTGACGGCTGCCCTCCCTGCAGAGCAGTGGGCAGGCCTACACTTTCCGTTGCAGTGTTTCATCCTAGAGGTATGGGACCAGAGGTCCTTGGACTCGCCAGTACAAGTACCAAGACAGGTAAAGAGGTCTCTGTGGTGGTGGAGGAAGATGGCAAATGTGTCTCGTGGGCTGGAGTGGGTTCTGTCAGTTTCCAGGACCGTCACCACAGATGCAAGCGGCACTGGTTGGGCTACGCCCCTAGGTCCGCAGCTGGTGCAGGGTTCTTGGAAAGCAGAGGACTCAAAGAGGTCCTCGAATTGGAGGGAGTTGAGGGCAATTGCACTGGCCCTTAGAGCCTTCCAGCAAGAGCTCCAGGGACAACACGTACAGGTTCGCTCGGACAACTCCTCGGCGATTGCCTATATCAACCGACAGGGGGGCACCAGGAGCAGTCCTTTGTGGGTCCTGGCGGAAGCAATCTTCATGTGGGCCGAAGCCACGGTGTTATCCCTCTCAGCAGTGCATTTGAAAGGGGAGTTGAATCAGCTGGCAGACTTCCACAGCAGGAAGACGCTGAGGGAGTGCGACTGGGTCTTGAATCAGGACGTCTACAAGATGATCACTCGAAGATGGTGGGGTCGCATGTGTGGACCTCTTCGCTTTGAGGAAGAATTAGAAATCTCGCCTTTTCTTCTCCCTGAACAGATGGGATGGGGCAATCGGAGTGGACGCGCTCTCTCAAAGCTGGCGTTTTACCAGGTGTTATGCCTTCCCCCATCCCGCACTATTACCCGCAGTACTGAGAAAGCTCCAGGCAGATGACACGATCCAGGAGGACCTTCTTTCCCAGGGTCCGATCTGTTGTCCCCAGGTGGAAAGGTGGAATCTGTCAGCCTGGTTACTGAGGAGAGGATGCTAAGAGGTAAGGGATTCTCTGACCGATTAGTGGCGACTCTCTTAGGTTGCAGGAAAAGGAGACGTGCACTATTTACCTAAAAATGTGGAAACTGTTTAATACTTGGTGTGCAGAAAGTTCCTTTAACATACACAGCCCACTGTCAAAACTGGAATTCCTGCATAGTGGGACAGACAAGGGGCTGGCCCTTAGCACTCTGAAGGGCCAGGTTTCTGCTTTGAGTGTTTTTCTGGAGAAACAGCTAGCGGTGAACCCCTGGATAGCAAGGTTCTTTAAAGCCCAAAGCAGGCAGAGACCAGTTAGCATTCCCCCACCCTTCTCTATGTGAGATCTCTTCCTGGTGTTACAGGCTCTTACAGGGGAACCCTTAGAGCTAATGGAGTCTTGTGCAGTCAAGTTGCTAACTCTCAAGACAGTTTTTTCAGTAGCGATCACTACCGCAAAGGCGGGTTAGTAAGCTGGAAGCCCTCTCGATTAGGGCGCCCTTTATTCAAATTTTTCCAGATTGAGTGGTGTTTAAGAAATGGCTTCTAAATTTCACAAAAGCCAAGAAATCGTTTTGCCTACTTTTTGTTTGAATCCTGTAAGAGAAAAGAAACATTTTTTTCACAGGTTAGACATTAGAAGGTGTATCCTAAGGTACTTGGATAGTACGAAACAGTTCAGGAAGTCTGATTCTCTTGTTTCATTTTCAGTGGCTAGGAGGGGGTCAAAAGCCTCTAGGCGTACGATAGCAAGATGGCTGAAGTTAGCTATTAGTCAGACATATGTAGTCAAGGGAATGGAGGTCCCGGAAGGTATCAGGGCCCATTCCACTAGGGCTATGGTGGCATTGCAGGCATAGTGGGTTGGTGCTACACCGGAGCAAATCTGTAGGGCGGCAATGTGGTCTCTCAAAGGTGGCTGTCCTGAAAGACTCTTGGAAAAGACATTACTGGTAACGTGTTAAGAAACAGCGTTGGTGTGAATGAGCCCTAATGCGCTGATACAACCTATATACAACTTAAATATGAGCAGTTTTATAATTTATTGATATTTAAATTTTTTCCTTTTCATTTTAGTTTAAAACTTCTATCAATGTATAAGCTGACAAATATGGTAACATAAGGTGTTCTTTATACACAGAAATTTTCTGTACATGTTATTGTGACACATACTAATTGAGTGATTATAGCAGGCAGAGCTCACAGCAGGAACAGGTATGCAGTGAAGTTTACCTAAATCCTTGCAATGAAATGGACAGGACTTTAATTTATTTGTAAAATTTCACTTTAAAATGAATCTTGTTCAATGTGGAATTAGACTGAGCCTTTAAATTAAAGGCTCACGATGGTAAAAATATTGTATTCTGGAATCTGTATAGAAATAACTGATAATGATGCTATTTAGTGTATGTACTGTGTACCTTTTGTTAATTCACATGCTTTTATTTATATTTTTCTCCACATTTACGTGCAGACCAAGCTGAGCCGGCAAAAATGACAGTTACACAGGTTTGGACAAATTCACAGGGCTGCTTACAATGGTCAGCTTTTTCATATACCTTAAACCTTATCCAAAAGAAAACCTATTGCTGTAACTGCTTAAAGCACATATAAAACCAAAAGGTAAAAATGTAATATTGCAGGTTATTAGTCGAGACGAGGTTGCTGCATTTGGTTTTTTTTATGCTTTTTCCTTTATTTTCATATTATTGCTGGTGATTCTGCAAATAACAAATTTCCTGTCCCAGCGGGGTAGATTTACTAAAACTGGTGCACTCAGAATCTGGTGCAGCTGTGCATGGTAGCCAATCAGCTTCTAAATTCAGTTTGTTTGATTAAACTTTGACAATAAAATCTAGAAACTGGTTTGTTTCTATGCAGAGCTGCACCAGATTTTGCACTCTGCAGTTTTAGTAAATAACCCTCACCATGCCTACACTCATTTCTCAATTGGTGGAGATAGCAAAAGTGTGAGATAGGCTGGACTTTAACCACTTGCCAACCGCTCCATAGCTGAAAGAAGGCTACAGCGAGGTCATCCAGTTCTGGGAGGGCATCTAATGACATTCTCCCAGAACCCTGCCCCCCCTGTGCACCCCCAGGGCATGCTCTGTGACAGCTGATAACAGATCAAGGTAAAGGGCCAATCACAGCAGCCCTTTACCATGTGATTAGCTGTGTCCAATCATAGTTTATCCCGTGTAAACAAATGCCGGTTATTAGCACTATCACGGGTGCGAGGAAAAGAAAGCTGATAACCAGCTATCCTGTGACAGCATTTACACTGCTCATCAGTGCAGCCCCATTAGTGCCAATCAGTGTCCATCAGTGCCGCCTCATCAGCGCACATCAGTGAAGAAGAAAAATTACTTATTTGGAAAAAAATTTAACAGAAAAGTTTTAAGCAAATGATTAAATGCCACCAAAAGAAAGCTCGATCTCAAAAAAATGATAAAAATTTCATGTGGGTACAGTGTTGCATGACCAAGCAATTGTCGTTCAAAGTGTAACAACGATGAAAGCTGGAAATTGGCCTGGGCAGGAAGGGGGTGAAAGTACCCAGTAGGCAAGTGGTTAAACATATCAATCTTTGTCTATTTCCATTACATGGAGGACTGAGGGGACTGCTAGTTTACACAATAAGAATAAGGATGTTTGTGCCTTTTTTCAGCTCAAAGGAATTGACAAGGACACTGCATTTCTGGCAAGATCAACAGGTATTTTCTGTACTTGCTGAAAATGAACTCTGCCTAAACGCAGCCATCACATCTAAGGCCAATAAACTGCAATACATTAAAACATTTTTTTAGTTATAGACACACTTCCAAAACTGTTGACTAGATTTGGGCTTTAATAGGTTTGTTATATTTTTAGAGTCTATTTGAGACTACATGTCCATCTAAAACTGCCCTGTCAACAGGATAACAATACGGTAGTAATTTTACTGTCAAATGAACACCATTGTCACCCTGTTACAGGAAGGACAAGATAATAAACAGGGAATACAATTATGGTAATAAAATTAAAAAGCAAAAACTGCTGTGATAGATTGCATCATTTATGTCAAATTTTGCCAGTGCCCAAAAATTCAACTTTAAAAATCTAGAAAAAACTTGCAATGAAAGTGATTTAAAATGAAGTATTAATTTAGTGAAATGTAATTCTTAATTCATGATGCAATAATGGTCTGATTTTTTCTACTTTAAGTTAGATACTTATAAGAAATTCAGCTACTGGTGTTTCCGACAGTTATTACTGCAAACTCTGCAACAAACATAAGTCATTTAAAAATATGCGCAATCTTAATGAATAAATGATCTGCCATGTATATCTAATCTATTTTATGTCTCGCTTTGAAGATTTTAACCTCTAAATCTGGGAACTCTGCCAGCACTTCTGTCTGAAAAGACTTGTTAAACTTTGCTAAAAAATCTAAATCAGTATTAAATCTGAATTTATTAGCCCAAATTAACTGTGTTCCAGGCTGGCACAGGTGTTTCATAGTTTCCAGAAGAAGGTCCAGACAGGTATGGTGGTAGACTACATCCGCCGCAAGAATATAATCATATGCACAGGTGATTTTGGGGTAGTTGGATTCAAGGTCTTGACCCCATACCAGTTCTTTCACTTCAGGCATATTCAAAGAGCGCCCTCTTGTGTTTCTTGCCACATTAAATCTCAGATTGCCAAGTACATCGGGTAAGTCAGTTGCTAGGACGTGAGCTCCTGGAAGAGGAAATCGGTATCATACTGTACTGTACAAGTGTTAGTAACGCATGTTGAAGCAAGAAATCTCTAATAAAAATTGCTTAAAGTTTATATATAATTTCATCTGTAGTTAGTTTAAGCACACCAAACAGTAGACCAGTCACAGACCTAAGATGCATGCAACAATCGATACCAGTCCTGTTCCAGAGCCGATTTCAAGAACCTTCTTGTTTCTCAAGTCAAATTCATCTTGGTTTTCTTCCAAGAAATAACATAATGCCTTGGCCTGCAAGAGAGTAACAGTAACAAGTGACATACACAGGAAGTCTGAATACACTTTAGTTCACCAGGAAGTGCTTTTGTTAAAATATAAAAATTGCACTCATTACCTGAATATTGTCAGCTATGTAAAGTACACACCCAGATGCAAAATGGTTCTAGCGCACAAATTTAAATCATATAACACAAACAAGGAAAAATTAGTATATTACAACAATGAGTCCATAGGGAAAGTCCATAAAAACATGAAACGTTCATATGATGGTAGTGTCAGCAGTCTCTCCTTCAAGCGGGATCTGGGACAGTTCTCATAAGCAGAACATTTAAACACCAAAAAAAAAGTGAGAGTGCCATTACCTGAGTGTAGTATTTATTAAAACTGAATACAAATGTAAATTATATATTGCAGTCACATGTAAAATGAATATATGAGCACATTTGTCAAGTATCCAGGAGGTGTCAGTATACCAGGTGGTCAGTCGTGTTACAGCAGACCCTTCTAGGTGGGTGTGATGTCAGCATTGTCGGGGCAAAGGGGTGGGCAGAAGGGACAGTTGCCTAGGGTGCAATAGTTTGCTGTAGAGATGGGGGCACCTTGCTTCTGTTGCAAGGCTGACAGGAGTAGCGAGAGCAGCAGTGATTTAACAAGCGACTGCTGGGTGTAAGAGCCCCTAAGCTTGCACATCATGAACCCGGGGGCGCGGTTTGGCGTCTTTGCCCTGGGCGCTGGGTGACGTTGTCCCAGCCCTGGATGTCAGATACCAGACTCCAGGAAGTATACCAGGGAGCACACCAGGAAGAAACATTAGATTAACCAGTAGCATGTAAAAATGTGTAAAGTACATGTGAGAGCAATATATCATTTTCATTTTTATTGTGTTTAATAAATGCTACACTCTCTCAGTAATGGCACTCTCTATCCCTCATTATTTTCTTTTAGGAAGTGCCTTTGTGCATCATTAAACCATATGTCTATCTATAGAAAAAAAAAAAAACATTCAGTACTTTCCTGCAATCCATACACATTTCCCCAAAATGAATTATAGGTAATACCTGTTAATCCTGCTAGAAATCTGGTGAGTGCCTAACTTTGTAATCTATACTCTGGCTCTGTTGCACTTAAATGACAAGCAGTGTAATCATCTTCACCAAGTTCTCCTCTGTGGACTACAGAACATCTCTCCCATGTTGTGTAAGTAAGGAAAGTTGGAGGTGTTCTATAGGCCAACAGAAGAGAACTGAGCAGATATGACAACACTACTGTATTGTCAACTCAAACAGGCCAGTTAGGATTATGTAGCAGAGGCAGTGGAGGAATTGTATTTTCCTTTAATTTGAGGTACAAGCTATGGCTTCTTGCTAAATGCCTTCCACTGTGGACAAACTAATTGATGCTGTGCATGCTAGTCTTTGCCTTACATTACCTTACTCTCCACCACCAAATCAGACTCTTACTGATACTAAGACAGTGGCTAATGCCGTGTACACATGAGCGGTTTCCATCGGAATAAACTCTGAAGGTTTTGACGGAATTCCGCTCAAGCTGTCTTGCATACACACGGTCACACCAAAGTCCAACCGCCAAGAATGTGGTGACGTACAACACGTACAACGGGACTAGAGAAAGGAAGTTCAATAGCCAGTAGCCAATAGCTTCCGTCTCGTACTTGCTTCGAGGATGCATCGTTTTTGGTACGTCGGAACAGCATACAGATGAGCGGTTTTCCCGATAGGAATTGGTTCCGGCGGAAAAATTTAGAACATGTTCTCTTTCTAGGCCCGTCAGAATTTTCGACATGAAAAGTCAGATGGGGCATAAACACGATGAAATATACGATGAAAAGATCTCGTCGGACTTTTTCTGTCGGAAATTCCACTCGTGTGTACACGGCATAAGTCTAAAAAGCCTTTTCCCACACATGCACAGATTGATAGTGATCTTTATGAGGATTGGCTATGTCTTGAGAAGCTCTATACTCCTCCAAAACATTTTGCTCATATTTATCGTATGGTAAAAATTTTAAAAACGTAATGATCTATTCTGGTAGTGAACCCTGCCATTTCAGTTCTCAATTAAACACCTTACCATTAAAACAAAATAATTAAAAAAAAACCTCCCAAGCTGTCACCATTCAGTAACAAGTAAAAAAGTCTTGAAGTCTCACATTTGGGACGTAACGTGTATGGGGGGAGCCACATCCCCTTGATGTCATTACATTGCTATTGAGCTGCTGCCTTGTTGCCACAGAGTGAGGTACTGTATTCACATGCAACTAAGAGACTCTATGGAGTTTGAGTCTATTTTGAGTATATCCACTGTCATTTTCTGATATAAATTAAATATTGGTAAACAGAGAACACTAGATTCAGTTTGCTTTTTGTTAAGGGGGAGTTGTAGAAGCAGCCACAGAACTGGAATTTGGATCATTTTGATTTATTGGACATTGCTTAAGGTGTATGGCATCAGCTGGGGAATTAAAACGAATAAAGCGCTAGTAGACCTTTAATATGGAGGTGAGTATATATATTGTGCAAAAGTTTTAGGCAGGTGTAAAAAAAATTCTGTATTGTAAGAATGCTTTCAAAAATATATGTATATTTTAATTGTTTATTTTTATCAATTTACAAAATGCAAAGTGAGTGAACAGAAGAAGACTCTGAATCAGATCAATATTTGGGGTGACTACCCTTTGGCTTCAAACCAGCAAAACAAACCAGTATAATTTTTCCTTGGTACACTTGCACACAGTTTTTGCATGGCACAAAAGATCCGGACTACTACTTTTGGTGCAGTGCAATTTCAGCCTCTTCAAAATAAGTGAATGAATGAATATGCACTGCACAAAATTGCATGTTGCTGTGTGATTTACATGCAGTTTCTAGTGTGAATAGGCCTTTAAAGAAACTCCTACAGTGAAAAGTTATATCTATGAAAAGTCTTAAACTAAACAGTCCCCATAAATCATCCTTCTATATTCTTCAACCTCTTGAAAATATGCCAAATTTCAACGTTGTGTATGTCCACCACCTAAGTGCTGAAGTTTGGGACCTTTTTTTTTTTTTTCATTGCTCAGCTCATTAATCAGCAATGATTAAGCACTTTGTGTGAAACGCGTTTGCTGAACACTGTGGATCCCTCGTGTGTGATGCTTTTTAACCTTTGATTCAACAATTAACCAACAAATTTTTCTTCATCTCTGGATTTGCCGCTCTTTTTCTCTTTGTTGCATGGATTTCCCAGGTTGTGGACCTTGGCAGGCACCCAGTCTTGTTGCCACAACAATATTGAGAGATCTTTAATTTGCAGACAGCCTTGGAGCTGTGTACATTTTACTTCCCTTCACCTTTTCAAGAGGTTAAAGAATATAGGAGGATGATTTATGGACACTGTCTAGTTTAAGAGGCTTTTTACAGATATCATTTTTCACTAAAGAAATTTCATTTACTGTGTGGAGGGTTAATCAATATTAGAATATTTATTGTTATTTACTGTATGGTTTATGCCTGTCCTGCCTGCTTTTTATACAATTTTCACATTTTCTCATCTAATCAACACTTTCTGCATTTTTCTGTAGGAGACCACCAACTCCAGTTCATGGCACTGCCATTCTGACTCTGCTTTGCACCCGAGTGTTCACAAAAGTGCTTGCCCTTCCTCTGGCTCTTCTACGAACCCAAGGAATTTATGTCATGGGTTACCTGGATGACCCAGCCAGAACTTTGTCTGCCAACATCCAAAGAACCATTCAGTTCTTTCAAACCTTTGCCTGGATAATAACTTTTCATAGTCTGCCCTCCAGCCTTCTCATTGTCTAGAGAACCTGGGTTTAAACTTGAACATATCCCATTCCAGCATCTTACTCCCCCAGGAGAAGACTGCCCCCCTAAGGTTCAGCTCTGGGACCCTCAGGTTACAACACCCCTTAATTTGTTTCTACATGAGAATTGTGAGCCTGAGGCTGTCTGTCTCAAGCCAGTTCCCTGTTGCACTCCAGACCCCTTTGATCTAATGTCCTTAAGCTGTGGAACAAGCAAATCCAATACGTGAACCACCCAATGTAATTTTCCAGTCAGGTGAAGATCTCCCTGACATGGTGGATCTTCAATCTTGTCCTGGTGTTGGGGAAGTCTTTCCTTCATAAGACTTAATGTGGTAATAGCAGATGTAAGCCTCACTGGCTTACAGAACATACAGTTCCCAATACAATTAGGTCTCATGTACACATTGGGGGTTATTTACGAAAGGCAAATCCAGTTTGCACTACAAGTGCACTTGGAAGTGCAGTGGCTGTAGATCGCTGTAGATCTGAGGCGAAGCTCTTAAATGAGGGGAAACTCTGCTGATTTTATCATCCAATCATGTGCAAGCAGAAATGCTGTTTTTTATTTTCCTTGCATGTCCCCCTCAGATCTACAGCGACTGTACTTCCAAGTGCACTTGTAGTGCAAAGTGGATTTGCCTTTGGCAAATAACCCCCATTGCTCCCTTGCATTTGGAGATTGTTTGAAATGCACATCAAACACAGATCATCAGATATCGATTGACTTTTTTTAGGGAAGAGTAGAAGACAGTTCAGAGGATGCATTTGATCTGCTTGGTGTTGCGTTTCTTTGGATGCAGCATGTCCCACTGAGGTGCATTTGAATTGCAGGCCAAGCGGGTAAAATGCCACTGCTTCTTGTCAAACACTACATTTTTGCATTTAAACGTATGCGTTTGAGCAGCAATGTGCTTGAATTGGAAAGGCTGCATTTGAGAATAACGTGAGTTTACATGAGCCCTTGGGACCTGGTTGTCACATGGATAGGGATATGAGTAAGCAGCTGGGCAGAAGACCAGCGAACAGGGGCGTTGCTAGGTCTACAAAAGATCTGGGGCTAGAGCCCATAGCAGCGTAGTAAAGAAAGTCATACTCTTGGGCGGGCATACACATGTATATACAGTAATATACGTGTGGGTGTATATATATCTCCAGAGAGCCCTCTGCTTACATCAGGGTCCCCAGAGAGCCCCCCCTTACATCACCTTACATCAGGGTCCCCAGAGAGCCTCCTCCTTACATCAGAGTCCTCAGAGAGCCTCCCCCTTCCATCAGGGTACCCAGAGGGCCCCCCCCCACTTACATCAGGGTTCCCAGAGAGGCCCCCTTACATTAGGGTCCCCAGAGAGCCTCCCCCTTTAATCTGGGTCCCTAGAGAGCATAGGCCTTAAAATCAGGGTCCCCAGAGAGCCTCTCCCTTACATCAGGGTCCCCAGAGAGCCCCCCCACTTACATTAGGCACCCCAGAGAGCCTCCCCTCCCCTTGGGGACCCCTGCAGAGACTCGGGGCTATTGGCCTCACATTCGGGGCTATAGCCCCAAAAGCCACCCCCTAGCAACGCCCCTACCAGCGAGAGAATGAGAATGCCAGCACATGATGAGATCACATGATGATTCCACAAAACTTTGCCTTCCAGAACAGGTTTAGTGTTGGAACTGAAAAGTGTGCAATGTACACCACTGTTTTGGGTCTCACCAGACTTGCCTGATGCCACTCATAGACTGCAGCTAGCTTAAGCCGGTCAAACACAGATCAAAATTCAGCTGGTTCAGCAGGGACCAGCTGAATTTTAATCTATGTATGGGCAGGCTGGTTGTACACAAGTCAATAGATAGACATGTGTATAACCAGTCTGCCAGGTTTTTCACAAACGATCAGTGCGGCTGGCTATAGCGGGCAACACTGCTCATTGTATTGTGCCGGCAGAGAAGTCTCCTCACCGGCAGAATACAATAGCTCAGCAAGAGTAATTCCCCCATTCACACTGAATATGTGAATGGTAGAATTGGTTGATTTTTTTTTTTTTTCGACCTGCTAGTTGAATGAAAAAAAATTAATCCTGTATGACCCGCCTTAAAAGTACAACGAAAAAGGATGTGACAACACGTTATATTATGGTAAGTTTGTCCTTTTCATTATGACACATTCTTTTCTATCTGGGTGCTTTAATACTGCTGGCCTCTGCATCTGAACGGGATTAAAAACAAAGTAGAACATTTTCATTAAAAAAAGTTGTAAAATATGCCACTCATTCTTTTTAACTGATGTGTATGAAGTTTCAGCTAACTCTAACTTCTGCAGAACATTAAAACATAAAACATTTTTGAAAGCTGTAATGAGGACTTTGGAATTATGTTCTCATTATCACTGTCCTATATTGAATATTTTAATTAAAAATAGAAGGCAATAATGTTATATTCAAACTGTGCTTTTAGGTCAACTTTCAATTAACCTGCTTTAAATCTGAAAATTCTGTAATTGAGCATGAATTTTTTTCCAACAATATCATATTCATAAAATAGCAATTTCAACAAGAAAAAAAAACTGTTCAGTTATAAAGGTCACAGCATATCTATAAAAATCTCAGGCTTCCTTCTGATTGGGAAGCTCTTCTGACTCTAGTTCTGACATGAGGGACCTCTGCTGAAAGATCACTGCTTCCTCACGAAATGCCCCTTTCTGTAGTATGGCAGGCAACAGGCTTTCTACTCAGGCTATGGCTGCTTTCTAAAGCATACAAACTGCAAGACTTTGCAAGCCTTTTTTCCCCCTATGAAAATAACAAACATGTTCTACGTGCCTCCTCTGTGCAGTGGATTTGCACAGAGCAGCCCGTATCCACCTCTTCTCGGGTCCCTCTTCTGTGATCCTGGCCCTCCCTCCTGTCCAGTGCCCCCCCAGCAAGCAGCTTTCTGGGGGGGCACTCGAGCCGAGTCAGAGCTCCGTGTGTCCATTCAGACCCGACCCCGCCACCGCCCTCTCTCTCTCCTGATTGGCTAGCTGACTTTGATTGACAGCAACAGCAGCCAATGGCACTGCTGCAGTGTCTCAGCCAATCAGGAGGAAGAATCTCAGATGGCTGAGACACTCGTGGACATCGCTGGACAGAGATGGAGCTCAGGTAAGTGTTGGGGGGGCTGAGGGGGGCTACTGCACACAGAAGGCTTTTTATCTTAATACATATAATGCATTAGGATTAAAATAACTTCTGATTTACAATTACATTGTAATATAAAATGAAATGGTTCAACTCACCATAATGCAGAATCAGTGGGAGCCTGAGTGTGTCACTTGCCACGTTACCTGTCACATGTTGCGGATTGTCACTTGCCACATCACCTGCCACATGTTGTGGATTGTCACCTGCCACATGTTGTGGATTGTCACCTGCCACATGTTGCTGGTTGTCACTTGCCATGTCACCTGCCACACATTGCGGATTGTAATTTGCCACTTCACCTGCCACATGTTGCTGGTTGCCACTTGCTACGCCATCTGCCACATGTTGCGGATTGTCACTTGCCACGTCACCTGCCACATGTTGTGGATTGTCACTTGCCACGTCACCTGCCACCAGATGCAGATTGTCACTTGCCACATCACCTGCCACATGTTGAGGATTGTCACTTGCCACGTCACCTGCCACATGTTGCGGATTGTCACTTGCCACATCACCTGCCACATGTTGTAGATTGTCACTTGCCACGTCACCTGCCGCAAGTTTCGGATTGTCACTTACCACGTCACCTGCCACAAGTTGCGGATTGTCACTTGCCACGTCACCTGTCACACTTTGCGGATTGTCACTTGCTTGCCACCAGATGCAGATTGTCACTTGCCACGTCACCTGCCACATGTTGCAGATTGTCACTTGCCACGATGCCTGCCACATGTTGCGGTTTGTCACTTGCCACGTCACCTGCCACACATTGTGGATTGTCACTTGCCACGTCACCTGCCACACCTTGCGGATTGTCACTTGCCACGTCACCTGCCACACCTTGTGGATTTTTACTTGACATATCACCTGCCACAGCTTGTGGATTGTCACTTGCCACGTCACCTGCCATACCTTGTGGATTGTCACTTGCCACATCACCTGCCACATCTTGCGGATTGTCACTTGCCTGCTAAGGTGGTGCTTTGCTTGTCTCTTGCTTTGTCCCACCCAGAGTCAGGCAGCAGAGAAATAATGTAATCTCTCTGCTGCCCACGCTGCCTGCACAGTGGAAGATACTGCAGAGATGTAGGGCGGGCGCGGGGCAGTGAGAGATGATGTCATGCCACGCTAGAGCAAGTGTCCCCAAGAGCAAGCAGATTGCTGTGAGGGCACTCGCCAAGGGGGAGGGGCCAGGAGCGCAGACGGGGGAGTCAAGAAGAGCAAGATCTGGGACTGATCTGTGCAAACCCACTGCACAGAGCGGGTAAGTACAACATGCTTATTATTTTGAAAGGGAAAAAAATGAACCTTTAGAACCACTTTAAAGGACAAGTGTACCTTGGTGCAAGAATAAAAACGGCAGATGGCAGGGAGTTTAGTCAGGCCCCAATGAAAAACTGAAAATAAATCAGAAAGCCACGTAGGAAAGGCTTTTGTGGCTAATAACGGTAATAGCTGGGATCTTCTTTTGTCTACTCCTAGGCAGGACTTTCAAAAGTTTAAAATAGAGAACAAGTTCATTTTTAAACTTCAGCATTTTTGCAGACACAAATATCAATTGCCATTATTGCATTTGAGTAGGTGAGCTCTAAGCAAGATCACTAATTAACCACAGTGGTTAAGTAAATACACCGAAGCCAAGCCAACAGACCTTTCAGGCTACTTCTAATAACTAGAAATTAAAATAAAAATGGTTAGCTTTTAACTCCAGGTAAAATCTTTTTTTCTAATATAAATAGAGTGGGTAATAGATAACCCCATCAGTTTTTCCCCATTGGGAGATTTCCCATCATTTTTTGAAGTGTAGACTAATAGGAAGTAAGAAGAAATCTCTCCCAGTAGCGGAGTACTTCTCTAATGCCCTGTACACACGACCGGTTTTGCCGTCGGAATAAACTCTGAAGGTTTCTCCGATGGAAATCTGACAGAATTCCATTCAAGCGGTTTTGGCTACACACGGTCAAACCAAAGTCCGACCAAAATCCAACCGTCCAGAACGCAGTGACGTACAACACGTACGACGGGACTAGAAAAAGGAAGTTCAATAGCCAGTAGCCAATAGCTTCCGTCTTGTACTTGCTTCAGAGCAAGCGTCGTTTTTGGTCCGTCGGAACACCATACAGACGAGCGGTTTTCCCAATAGGAATTGGTTCCGTTGGAAAAATTTAGAACATGTTCTCTTTCAAGGTCCGTCAGAATTTTCGAAAACAAAAAGTCCGATGAGGCCTACACACGATCGGAATAGATGATGAAAAGATTCCGTCAGACTTTTTCTGTCGGACATTCCGCTCGTGTAGACAGTTTTTTTTCTGGAACAAGTGCCCCCCCCTCTTTCCTATTCCAGTAATAACTCAAAGTTTTGGATTCATCACCTGAAAGAGAGGATGAGTTTCACCAGAGGTAAACACAGACAGCAATAAAAACCTGACACCTCTTCATCCAAAAAAAAAAAACCCCCCAAAAAAAAGTTTTGGTTTTAGATAAACAAGCCAAATAGAACCTCTAAAAGAAAAAGGGGGACATCTAACAGACAAATGAGTGAAACAGAAGCAAATCAGTCTGCAATGCAGGGTGTGACTGTTCCTAGGCAGCCAACAGTGACAGATTTGCACAGGTTTGTGACAGATTTATTACTGAGGATAGAACAGATTTTCCCTCTAAACAGACTCACATGGTCAGGTTTCATTCTGTGACAGTGCTACTTTACAGCAGGAGTAAGGAATTTATGACTGTGGATGTCACCTTGTAATAAATCTGTTGCCTGATCTGTCTCGCTGCTCCTGTTTAGCATTGCCTTGTTGTGCAACAGAATTGATAAATGTCCTCCACTAAAGACATGGGTAAGCAGCTACACTTTTGAGTTGGATATTACTGAAGGCTGAATTTTGCCTATAGTTCTCATTTAGAAAGGCAGCTAGACTAACAATGCATCAGTGCACAAGACAGGTCCAGATGTTCATTTGAATTGTGCATGTGATTTCTGTGCCTTATGACTTGTACCGTTCCACAACAGCAGATAAGAAAATTACATTAAAGCACATAAAGGCCATATGTTAGCAAAATGTCTCCTAATAAGGACTTATTACAGTCTTCAAAATGCTGTAGTAAATAACGCAAAACAAGGAAAAAAATGTTTGCTGATAATGCAAGTATTTCTGTACCACTCACCAGGATTTTGGCAGTTTGATTCAAGGAGCAAAAAGATGGGAACAGTCTATGTCAAAGGGCCTGGGGTTCCTTTTTATAGCAGAGAAATACAGTGTCTTACAAAAGTATTCACCCCCTTGGCCTTTTACCTATTTTGTTACATTACAGCCTTTAGTTCAATGTTTTTTTTAATCTGAATTATATGTGATGGATCAGAACACATTAGTCAATAGTCTAAGTTGGTGAAGTAAAATTAGAAAAATATATACATATGTGCCATATTTTCTCCACTTGATAATGACTATCTTCACTATGTTTTATGGTAGATCTAATGCCTTGGAAATTCTTTTTTACCCCTCTCCTGACTGATTATTATATGGGATTTATATAGCGCCAACAGTTTTCGCAGCGCTTTACAATGTAGGGAGACACCACACCAACAGTACAGTTCAAAACAATATGGTTAGAGAAGCCCTGCTCCTGCGAGCTTACAATCTAAGAGGAAGGGGCTGGTGACACAAAAGGTAGGGACTGTGAGGGATGAACTGATGAGGGGAGTAGAAGATTCGGTTGTTAGCTGGAGGCAGGATAGGCCACCCTGAAGAGATGAGTTTTCAGGGATCGCCTAAAAGTAGACAGAGTAGGAGGTAACCGGACAGAGTGGGGTAGCGAGTTCCAGAGGATGGGAGAGGATCTGGAGAAGTCCTGGAGATGAGCATGGGAAGAGGCGACAAGGGAGCTAGAGAGCAGAAGGTCTTGGGAGGAGCAGAGAGGAAGGTTTGGTGATATTTTTAGATAAGATTTATGATGTAGCTCGGGGAAGAATTGTGAATGGCTTTGTATATTATTGTTGGTGTTTTGAATTTTATTCATTTGGGCAATGGGAAGCCAGTGGAGGGATTGGCAGAGAGGAGTGGTGGACACTGAATGGTTGGTAAGGTGGATGAGGCTGGCAGCAGCATTCATGATAGACTGAAAAGGGGATAGTTTGCAGAGAGGTAGGCCAATGAGGAGGGAGTTACAATAGTCAAGGCGAGAGATAACAAGGGAGTGAATAAGTTGCTCAGTGGTCTCAATGGTTGGAAAGAGGCCTATTTTGGAGATGTTTCGGAGGTGAAGTCTGGACGATTTGGACAGTGATTGGATTTGGGGCTGAAAGGAGAGGTCAGAGTCTAGGATTACACCTAGTACTAGTACCTTGGCATGAGGGGAGGGACTGATGGTTGTATTATTGATCTTGATAGAGAAGTCAGGGGGAGGGGCACGGGCTGGAAGAAAAATTATGAGCTCAGTTTTATAAAGATTTAGTTTGAGTAAGTGGTGAGACATCCATGTTGATATGTCAGTTAGTAAGTTAGCAATGCGAGAGGAGACTGAAGGAGTGAGGAGTAGAGAGATAGATTTGTGTGTCGTTATCATAGAGGTGGTACTGGAAGCCATGGGAGTTTATTAACAGACCAAGGGAAGAGGTGTAAATGGAGAAGAGCAGGACAGTACCTTAAGGTACCCCTATAAAAAGAGGAAGTGGAGAGGAGGAAACAGAGTTATAGGTCACACTGAAGGAGCGCTGTGATAGGTAGGAGGAGAGCCAAGAGAGAGCAGAGTCTTGAAGGCCAAGAGAGTGGAGTATTTTAAAGGAGTAGGGGATGGTCAATAGTATCAAAGACTGCAGAGAGGTCGAGTAGCATGAGTATGGAGTAGTGGCCATTGGTTTTAGCAGTTAGTAGGTCATTCGTGAGTTTCAGTAGGGCAATTTCAGTGGAGTGTAGCAAATGGAAGCCAGACTGTAAGGGATCAAGAAGGTTGTTGTCAGTGAGGTAGGAGCTAAGATGGTTGTAGACTAAGGGTTCTAGACGGTTGTAGACTAAGTTTTGACGCAAATGGGAACAAGGAGATGGGTCTTAAGTTGTTCAGGCTGGTGGGATACAGTGAGGGCTTTTTAAGTATGGGGGTGATCGGGGCATGTTTTAGAGGGGAGGGGAAGGTTCCAGTAGAGAGGGAGAGATTGAAGATGTGAGCGAGGTAGCATAAGATAGAAGAGGGTGACTTTAGTAGATGTGGGGAAACAGGATCCAGGGGACAGGTGAACTGATACCTTTTAACAATGAGATCCCTCTGATGATTTGGAAGCTCTCTGGGGACCATGGCTTTTGCTTTAGGATGTGACTAAGAAAATGTCAGGAAAGACCTACTAGAACAGCTGAACTTTATTTGGGTTTAATCAGAGGTAATTTAAATGATGGCAGGTGTGTACTGACTCCTATTTAATTCTGAACACAGCTACATTCCCAGTTATAAGAGGGTGTGCACACTTATGCAACCATATAAAATACTTCATTTTTTTTTTCAATTGAGTTGTACAGTTTATAGGTCACATTAAAGGTGGAAAAAGTTCTGAAATTATTAATCTTTGTCTCATTTTTTTACATCACAGAAACCTGACATTTTAACTGGAGTGTGTAGACTTTTTATAGCCACTGTACATTACAAGGTCCACAAGGCTAAAAGAATACATTAGACCTCCTAAAAGAATTACAAAAGTACAAATATTATATTTGGTGTCTAACAAGTCATAATTTCATTCTGCTAAATAACATGCTAGTTGCTGGATTGAGAAACATTGTCACATGGAAATATGTATGTATGGAAAATACTGGGCATTAAAGCTGAAATCCAGGAATTTAGCTGCTTTCTAAAATGTGCTGGCTTATTATAGGTTAAGTCCAACAAGATGCATGCCACCTCACAGACGTATCGTTTTTATTTACAACTGACAGTTTTACTGAGTGCCTGGAGGTACAGCTATCGCTATACTCCCAGCGCTCTGACAAGAGAGATGCTCCTTTCTCACACAGCAGCCACTCTTCCTGCCTCTTCCCTTTGCTGTCCATTCACAGAAGGCGTTGTATTTTGTGAAGACCTCACAGAATACAAAGTGCTTCCCAACTCTGGACAATTAAAAAATTATCCATTTCAGTGGGGCAGTGCCCCTACACTCCAAGCATTAATTGCTTGTTTAGGTCTAGGGGAACCAATAATTATTTTTTTTTACCTGATCCTCCACTCCTCCCCACTACTAGACAAGTCCCCGCAGGCTCTTCTCCCCTGCGCGCTAGCGGACAAGAATCCTGACATTAAGACCAAAGACCATTAAGACCAAAAAAGGATCTATAGCCCTGCATTGGATGTGTTGATGCCAGGGAACAGTCCACCGCTGGCATGTGGGGCAGTGCCATCTGCCAAGGGAGTGGAGGATTAGGTAAGTAAAAGTGTTTCTCCTCTCGTCTAGTCAAAAGGAGCAATTATTCCTTGCAGTTCAGGAGCAGCCCCACTGCAAAGGATCATTTTAAATTTATCAGATTTGGGAGAAGGTGTCATGGTTGACTGCAAGAATTTCTCAGCTAGCTCAATGTGATCTGTCCCAATAGTTGGGCTGGAGACTGGCTAGTCCATCGTCATACAATGGAGAAGCCCAGCTCCTAAACCTTTAAAGCAGTATTAAGCCAAAACAAAAAATGTAACATATTGCAGCTTACCTATCATTAGATGTGGTGACATTAGTTTTCCTTTTTTAGACCTTTTACCCTCTGTTTTCACCTGGTGATTTGGCTAGTAACACACCTCCTATATTGGGGTGCCCCCCCCCCCCACTATGGATGAAGGAGCAACAGAGACACCTTTGGACAGCAACATTGTCAGCCTGGGGGAGGGGAGAGTTACTAACAGATTTGGATGCACTAACAAACTGAAGCCAAAATCCAGCTAACACTATTTAAGCAGTTACACCAATAGTAGGAGATATTATTTTCTTGTCTTATTAAAAGCACCCCTGTCAGTGTTAAATGGTTTGTCTCAAACACTTAACTGCTACATCTGCAGGACAGTTTGTTCTGTTGAAAAACAGACTTACTGGCAGGATTACCAAATTAAAATCAAGGGAAGAAAGCCTAAAAAAGAAAACTAATGCAGCAATCACATCTAAGAATTGGATTTAATACCGCTTTAGGCTTTTGTTAAGACAGACAGGGTTCAAATCTAATACAACAGATATCTGCCTCTAGACATTCATTATTGGTTCCCAGTCCCCCTGATGCACTGCAGTTTGGTGCATTTTCTGAAAGAGCATCAAAGGTGCAGCATGCAGGACTTTGATGCGCTTTGATGAAAATGCACAGTCTCTTAGAAGTCAATGGGGGATCACATACAATCACATCTAAAACACGCATAAAATCAAAGGTAAGCTGCATTTTTGAAACATTGTTTCAAGTTATGTTATGTGAATGAGAACATATAACAAATATAAATGCTGATGTTATCCCATCACATATGTTTTGGCTGCAAAAGTATAAATACCCTTTAGGTCTCATGCACACTGGATGTTAAAATAACGTTATAAAAAATGGCAGTAGCTTTGCAGTGCGTTTTTCAACGTTTTTTTTTAACACTTTTGCAATAGTGGTTATTAGCGTTTAATAGCAGTTTTTAGCGTTTTTCATTGTTAGAGTTTTTTTTTTTAATGGATCAAAAACATCAAAAACGCCGGTGAGCCGTTTTTTGAGCGTTTATCTGCGTTTTTGACATTAGAGCGTTTTTACAGCTGAAAAACTCCTCTCAGAACCCACTCGTTTTGGGGTTTCTTTAAAGCCAAAAAACGCCCCAGCCAAAAACTTGCTGATAACAGCCTATGTGCGCATGGACACATAGGATAATATGATGGGGAGTTTATTGACTGTAGAAAAAAAAGTCTGAAGCCAAAAACAGCTGCTGTAAAAATGTCCAAATACGTCCAGTGTGCATGAGGCCTTAAAGGTCAGAATTGAAACATCAGATATTGTGACTGGTGCTCTGCATGTTTCCAATAAAGCACAGTTGGCAGCTTCCACGTGTGCATTTAACTGCCAGTCATCCTGCCTTAGTGATGATCACTCTGTCTGCTGGCACATAAATTATTGTCCCAAAGCTTTAAAATCTCTGCACAAAGTGAGGCTGTATGTGTACTGTATGCATTTTTCTGCGGAACTTTACTCTCTCAATCAGCATTGTCTATTTTTAATCCCTTTTGCTGCTAGCATAAGTAAATAGATAGGAATGTATATCATATTTACTTGTTTTCAATTTTTATTTTACATTTCTTCAGTCACTTTCTGGTTTCCAGGCCTAGGCAAATGATGTCACACATCCCAGAAGTCTTCAGGAGGGGTTTTTTCAGCTAAATTCACCCTCCTGTCTGCATGCCTGAGCTAAAGGAAGATGGATTCCAGGAAGTAAATGCCACATGAATAATCTGCCCTTACTCATGATGGACACGGCCAGAAATGCCGGGAGTGTGTTTCAGATTGATTTCTCAGCAAAAGAGAAGCATTGAGACATGGATGGATGGGGGAGTTTGCTTTTGAATATTTAAAAGGAATTAAATAGCATTTTTGGTTTGTGGTGCTCAGATACAATGTAGTTCCACTTTAATATAGGAGCTGATTTCATTTAAAAAAAATTAATAAAAATTGTATTCACAAAAGCTGAGCAGTGGCTCATACTGTATCTAATAAATAGAATCAGTGTTTAATGTGAAAGGTAAAATCTAATTGGATTTCTACTTTTCCTCTCTTTTCACACTCTTTTTATTGTTCCAAACTTACAGCTACAACTCAAGCAACTAGTAAAAAACATATATGTGAACTGCATTACCTAACAAAACATTTTCAGCCAGTCTTGTGATCCAGACAGCACTGCATAGACAGGTCAGTGAACTCATTTTTCTCCACTGCAGTTTTATTAGAGCTTGGCCACTTACCTGCTCCCTACCAGCACAATGAACAGTGAAAGGAGCATCACCACACTGTGAGGACATCTCTTAACTCTGCTCTGTTCTGTCAGTAAACTCTCAGAATTAGGCCAGGTTCACACTGACAGCAGGAATGAAATCATGCGAGTTCTGCTAAACTCGCATGATTTCATTCCCGCATGTCAGTGCCGACTTTTTGGGCGATTTCAGAGACATCTGTGTGGGTTTCTGCAAAGATGTCTATTGTAATCGCCCCCCGAAGTTGCCAAAAGTAGTACAGAAACTACTTTTGGCAATCGGTACAGCGCCGTTTTGGACGCTGCCATTGCCCTAGGCGCCGATTTGACATGTCAAATCGCATGCCAAATCGCTGCAATGTGAACCAGGGCTAAAGCACTGACAGATCCCCACTTCATCCAGGGCTGGTGCAAGGATTTTTGTCTACTTAGGTGATGGTGCATTTTGCTGCCACCCTCCTCCCCATCATCCTCCCACCACCCCCTCCACAATGGCAGTCCTGGATCCATTTTTTAAATTTTTTAATGTTTTTGTTTACATGTATTTAAAAATCATCTTAGGCCTGAAGATTACCTAAAAACCTCCAAAATTTTGTTTTTATTTTTTTTCAAAAGCAGACACCCTAGAGAATAAAATGTTGGTAGTTCTAATTTTTTTTATGTTACACGACATTAGCGCAACATCTCAGTGAAAAAAATACATTAAAGTGTATTTCTGGGCACATATATGCAATTTATTACCTAGATTTTTTTTGGGTAAAAATATAAAAGATGAGGTTGTGATGAGTAAGTAGATACTCATGTCAAACCTTAAAATTGCGTGCACCCGCAATGCTTTAAAAGCCACTACAGGTCTGCTCTCACTCCGGCGTTTGCGCTGATATATAAATTGTGTAGGACAATTGCCGTTTCCATATGTAGATGCCCCAATGCATGCATTTTTGTAGGTTTGGGGGGGGGGGGGTTCTAAAAATGTTTCATTTATTTTTTTTTATGTCTCCTTATATGCTTAAAACATTTTTTGGTTAAATTTTTTTTGATTTTTACACAACTTTTATTGCTATCACATAGGGGACCTATAGCCCCCTATGTGATAGCAAATAGGTGACAGACTCTCTTTATGAAGACACCCGGGGTCTATTAGACCCTGGATGTCTCCACTCCAATCGACTGGAGCTGATGGAACCCAGACAGTTCTCCATCAGCTGCTTCCTCAGGCACTGATCCCAGAAAATGATAGCGTCGGTCCAGGAAGTGACGTCATACACGTCACTTCCTGGTCTGTGTACAGGAGAGAGGCTGAGCGGATGGAGGTCCGCTGAGCTCCCACCGCCCCAGCGATACCCGTCATGACAGCACCGGGCCCACAGGTGGGATAGCGGAGCCAGGTGAACATGACGGGGAGAATTGCGCCGGGTGGGGAGAGGCGGCACAGTGGTGGAAGTGATAGGCGGCTTCACAGCCTCTTGTATCACTTCCCATGAAAGCCGACAGTCGGCTTTACTAAAGTGCACACACTCTACAGCGGCTGGGAGCGTGTAAAAAAAAAAAAAACATGTCTGCAGATTTTACCGCCCCTGTCCTGGTGCCCTTAGGTGGCTGCTTAAGCCACCTGTTGGTAGCGCCAACCCTGAATTTATCACAAATAATGTTTGATGTAAGGATCTCACCCTATGAGCTATTGTATTCTGACAAATTCTAGGTGGATGGAGTGATCCTCACTTCTGCTCGATTGTATTCTGATATCAGGGAAACTCTGCTGTCAGAATACACAGATTAGAGCTGCAGCCGCTGATCAAAAGCCTTTTTTTCCAACATGCCTGTCCAACAGAAATCAATTGATAGAGCAACTTCTGTTGAGCGCCAGTGGCCTCACATGAATCAAAATTTGACCGGTCCCTGCTGAACCAGACACATTTAAATGCATCTATGGCCAGCTTAACTGTATCTGATTGGATGCAGTTGCTGTTCAGCTGACAATTTCTCATCTGGCTCCTTCAGAGTTTTTTAAATCAAACTTTAGGCTGGGTTTACACCTAAGACGGATGTGGCTCACAGCAGGGGTCTCGTGCATCCCTGTTCTCTGTTTTTATTAAAGCAGGGGTCTCCAAACTTTCTAAACAAAGGGCCAGTTTTTTGTCTTTCAGACTTTAGGGGGGCCGGACTGTGGCTAATGTCAATGTAAAAATATAAACTTAGCTTGCCTTAAAAGTTGACTTCAGTGAGCAACTAGTTTCAGTCCTAATTGCAGGGCAGTGTATAGAGGTCAGTAAAAGGTAGGGTGGTGTGTAGGGGTCAGTAATAGGTAGGGCGGTGTGTAGAGGTCAGTAATAGGTAGGGTGGTGTGTAGAGGTCAGTAAAAGGTAGGGCGGTGTGTAGAGGTCAGTAATAGGTAGAGCGGTTTGTAGAGGTCAGTAATAGGTAGGGTGGTGTTTAGAGGTCAGTAATAGGTAGGGGGGGTGTGTGGAGGTCAGTAATAGGTAGGGCGGTGTGTGGAGGTCAGTAATAGGTAGGGCGGTGTGTGGAGGTCAGTAATAGGGAGGGCGGTGTGTAGAGGTCAGTAATAGGTAGGGTGGTGTGTAGAGGTCAGTAATAGGTAGGGTGGTGTGTGGAGGTCAGTAATAGGTAGGGTGGTGTGTGGAGGTCAGTAATAGGTAGGGCGGTGTGTAGAGGTCAGTAATAGGTAGGGCGGTGTGTAGAGGTCAGTAATAGGTAGGGTGGTGTGTAGAGGTCAGTAATAGGTAGGGCAGTGTGTAGAGGTCAGTAATAGGTAGGGTGGTGTGTGGAGGTCAGTAATAGGTAGGGCGGTGTGTAGAGGTCAGTAATAGGTAGGGTGGTGTGTAGAGGTCAGTAATAGGTTGGGTAGTGTGTGGAGGTCAGTAATAGGTAGGGTGGTGTGGAGAGATCAGTAATAGGTAGGGTGGTGTGTAGAGCCCAGTAATACGTAGGGTGGTGTGTAGAGGTCAGTCATAGGTAGGGCGATGTGTAGAGGTCAGTAATAGGTAGGGTGGTGTTTGAAGGTCAGTAATAGGTAGGGAGGTGTGTAAAGGTCAGTAATAGGTAGGGTGGTGTGTAGAGGTCAGTCATAGGTAGGGCGATGTGTAGAGGTCAGTAATAGGTAGGGTGGTGTTTGAAGGTCAGTAACAAACAACCCATTTAGTTTAAAATAGAAATGAAAGGCAAACATTTGTGTATAGATATAAAAAACATAAATGCCCTTTTTTCCCATTTTTATAACTGATCACATTCCCTCTGTTCCCAGCTGCATAGAGAGCTGGAGGAGAAGAAACAGCAGCACACTGGTCTTCCAGTAGAGGTCAGTAAAGGTAGGGTGGTGTGTAAAGGTCAGCAAAGGTAGGGCAGTGTAAAGAGACCAGTAGTAGGTAGGGCAGAGTATAGGAGTCAGCAGTTTGTAGGACAGATTATAGTGGTCAAGAAAGCAGTGAACGGTGTCAGTAGGGCAGTGGACAGTGTCATTCAGTAGAGCAGTGGATGGTGTCAGTTAGTAGGGCTGTAGGCGGTGTCAGTTAGTAGGGCTGTGGGTGGTGTCAGTTAGTAAGGCTGTGGATGGTGACAGTTAGTAAGGTTTTGAATAGTGACAGTTAGTAAGGCTGTGGGTGGTGACAGTTAGTAGGGATGTGGATAGTGTCAGTTAGTAGGGCTATGAATGGTGACAGTTAGTAGGGCTGTGGATGGTGACAGTAAGTAGGGCTGTGGATGGTGACAGAAAGTAGGGTTGTAGATGGTGACAGTAAGTAGGGCTGTGGATGGTGACAGTAAGTAGGACTGTGGATGGTGACAGTAAGTAGGACTGTGGATGGTGACAGTTAGTAGGACTATGGATGGTGACAGTAATGCCGCATACACACGGTCGGAATTTCCGACAGAAAAAGTTTTTGGTCAGATGATCCGACCATGAGCTTTTGGTCGGATAATCTGACCATGTGTATGCCCCACTGGACTTTTGTGTCTCTCTCTGGTGTGTGTCTCTCTCTGGTGGTGCGGGCACAGCGTGGTTCCTTCTCTGGTGGTGCAGGTACAGTGTGGCTCTCTTTATGGTGATGCGGGTATAGCGTGGCTCCTTCTCTTGTGGTGCGGGCACAGCATGGCTCTCTCTCTGGTGGTACGGGTACAGCGTGTCTCTCTCTCTGGTGGTGCAGGTACAGCGTGGCTCTCTCTTTGGTGGTGCGGGTACAGCGTGGCTCTCTATCTGGTGGTGCAGGTACAGTATGGCTCTCTCTGGTTGTGCGGGTACAGCGTGGCTCTTTCTCTCTGGTGGTGTGGGTACAGCGTGGCTCCTTCTCTGGTGGTGTGGGTACAGCGTGGCTCTCTCTATCTCTGGTGGTGCGGGTAGCGTATGGCTCCTTCTCTGGTGGTGCGGATACAGCATGACTCTCTCTCTAGTGGTATGGGTACAGCGTGTCTCTCTCTCTGGTGGTGCTGGTACAGCATGGCTCTCTCTGGTGGTGCTGGTACAGCGTGGCTCTCTCTGGTGGTGCAGGTACAGTGTGGCTCTCTTTATGGTGATGCGGGTATAGCGTGACTCCTTCTCTGGTGGTGCGGGCACAGCATGGCTCTCTCTCTTGTGGTGCGGGTACAGCGTGGCTCCCTCTCTGGTAGTGTGGGTACAGCGTGGCTCTCTCTCTGGTGGTACAGGTACAGCGTGTCTCTCTCTCTGGTGGTGCAGGTACAGCGTGGCTCTCTCTTTGGTGGTGCGGGTACAGCGTGGCTCTCTATCTGGTGGTGCGGGTACAGTGTGGCTCTCTCTGGTGGTGTGGGTACAGCGTGGCTCTTTCTCTCTGGTGGTGTGGGTACAGCGTGGCTCCTTCTCTGGTGGTGTGGGTACAGCGTGGCTCTCTCTCTCTGGTGGTTCGGGTAGAGTATGGCTCCTTCTCTGGTGGTGCGGATACAGCGTGACTCTCTCTGGTGGTATGGGTACTGCGTGTCTCTCTCTCTGGTGGTGCTGGTACAGCGTGGCTCTCTCTGGTGGTGCTGGTACAGCGTGGCTCTCTCTGTGGTGGTGCTGGTACAGCGTGGCTCTCTCTGGTGGTGCTGGTACAGCGTGGCTCTCTCTCTGGCTTCCCTCTGCATAGTCCTCTCTTTTTCTTTTCTTTTGTAGCACTCAATTGCTATGCTTCTTCCGGGTTCCAGGCTCTCTCTCGCCCCAGAGTGCAGACATGCTGGGGGCTGTAGCTTGTTGTCTGTGGACATCTGGGGCCACCAATCTTCTGGGACTACATTTCCCATGATGCTTCCCCAGTGTCTTCTGATTGACCCTTTGCTGTGGCCAATGGGGAGAGCGGGCAGGAAGGTGGGCAGCGTTGCGGCGAACCTACCAGATTAGAGCCGTTCTCTGTTCTTCTGTTCGGCTGACAGGAGAAAGGGGAGGGGGCGAGCGGGGGAATAAGATGTACCGATGGGGTGGGGGCTCGATGGCACCCACTACAACAACTGCTTCCTGGTCCGGCTCCCCTGCACCCCCATAGCGATGCTACGTAACTTCCATGCAGTGCAGCTACCATACCACTGCATCCCCCTAGATCGGAGCCAGCTCTGATGGGACCCCATGAGCACTTGGGGCCCCTGGGTAGTGCCCAGGGGTGCCCGCTCAATAAGACAGCCCTGGGGGAGAGAAAAGCTGCAGCAAGGTGCAGGGCTGGATTTACACAGGACGTAGACGTTTTTTTACCTTAAAGCAGGGGTCTCCAAACTTTCTAAACAAAGGGCCAGTTTTTTGTCTTTCAGACTTTAGGAGGGCCGGACTGTGGCCAGCGGGAGTGGAAATTTTCCAGGCATCAGTAGGCATAAACATTACCATATTTGGTATTAGGGGAAGGAATAGTGCCCCATTGTTGGTATCATTGGGAGGAATACTGCCCTATTATTGGTGTAAGTGAGAGAAATTATGCCCCGTTGTTGGGTGTCAGGGGAATAGTCTCTCATAACAGTGAGAGGAATAGTACCCCAAGAGTCGGATAAAGGCAAGAAAAGGGCTTGTGTTTCTACCAAACAGTTCTACTTTGGTTTCATCTGACCATATGACATTCTCCCAATCCTCTTCTGGATCATCCAAATGCTCTCTAGCAAACCTCAGATGGGCTCGGACATGTACTGGCTTAAGCAGGGGGACACGTCTGGCACTGCAGGATCTGAGTCCCTGGCGGCGTAGTGTGTTACTGATGGTAGCCTTTGTTGACTTGGTCCCAGCTCTCTGCAGGTCATTCACTAGGTCCCCCCGTGTGATTTTGGGATTTTTGCTCACAGTTCTTGTGATCATTTTGACCCCACGGGGTGAGATCTTGCGTGGAGCCCCAGATCGAGGGAGATTATCAGTGGTCTTGTATGTCTTCCATTTTCTATTTATTGCTCCCACAGTTGATTTCTTCACACCAAGCTGCTTGCCTATTGCAGATTCAGTCTTCCCAGCCTGGTGCAGGTCTACAATTTTGTTTCTGGTGTCCTTCGACAGCTCTTTGGTCTTCACCATAGTGGAGTTTGGAGTGTGACTGTTTGAGGTTGTGGACAGGTGTCTTTTATACTTATAACAAGTTCAAACAGGTGTCATTAATACAGGTAATGAGTGGAGGACAGAGGAGCCTCTTAAAGAGGAACGATACAGGTCTGTGAGAGCCTGAAATCTTGCTCGTTTGTAGGTGACCAAATACTTATTTTCCACCATAATTTGCAAATAAATTCTTTCAAAAATCAGACAATGTGATTGCCTGGATTTGTTTCCACATTTTGTCTCTCATAGTTGAGGTATACTTATGATGACAATTACAGGCCACTCTCATCTTGTTAAGTGGGAAAACTTGCACAATTGGTGGCTGACTAAATACTTTTTTGTCCCACTGTATATGGTACAGCAGGCACATATTATTATTTAATGCAGAGAATGCATTGAGGTAAAAACCTGTAGAGTTCAGAACCACTGTAAGACTGCCATCTTTCTAATACATGGTAAAAAGTAAAGACACCTTAGAAATTCATCCTAAAAAGGGAAGTTTGGCATTATGTACTTCTCCTCCCCTCCTTTAACACTTTTGAACTTTTTTTTTTTTGGGGGGGGGGGGGGGGTCCTTGGATAGGTGGGCGTCCTTTTATTAAAAGTCAGCAGCTGCAGTATTTGCTGCTGACTTTTAATTTCTTTCAAACAGGCGGAAGATCATCTTTAAAGCGAAAGAAAGTCCTAAGTTAATTTTAAAGCAGTATTAGCTGCTTGCCAACCCCATTACTTAAATTTACAGTGGCAAGGCGGCTCTCCTGTGCTGGATCACGTACCTAGTACATGATCCAACACTTCTGGGTAGGGGGCAGGCAAGTGCGCCACAGCTGTGCTATGATTAGACACAGTACAAGCCGATCAGCGGGTGCCAGCCAATGGATGTCTGCTGGCACCTGCCGATCGTCAAGACGAGACACAGAACAGAGCTCTGTCTGCAGCCCTGTCGGCAGGGATCTGATGGAATATAATCCATTAGATCCCTTAGTAAAAACAGCACACATATTGTACACAAATACTGGTTAGGCACATATTTAACCCTTTGATCGCCCCAGATGTTTACCCCCATCCCATGTCATTAGTACAGTGACAGTGCATATTTTTAGCACTGATTCCCACAAAGTGTCAATAGTGTCAGTTAATGTCAGACTGTCCGCCGCAATATCGTAGTCCCGCTATAAGTCTCTGATTGCTGCCATTGCTAGTATAAAAAATAAATAAATAAAAATTGTGGTATATATCTCATAGTTTGTAGATGCTTGTGTACAGTATTGCATGACCACGTAAGTGTCAGTTAAAGTAACGCAGTACCGCATCGCAAAAAATGGCCTGGTCATGAAGGGAGATAAATCTTCGGAGGTCAAGTGGTTAAACCCATAAGCAAACATTTGTTATATTGCAACCTACCAATTTTTAGATGGTTTGGTCAGGTGATCCCACATTCCTGGCTCCCCTGTGTCAGTGAGCGGCTACTGCAGGGGAGAGGAGGGAGCATTGACAACGTCTGGGCCACGGGTGCATCCGGGTGACGTCACGGCTCCCACAATTCAGAGCTGTTGACAAGCACTCCCTGACACAGAGCTGCAGGATCATGTGACCTGACTGAAGCAGATTAAAACTAATAAGTATACACATTGTTTTTTACACAGGTTAGGCGTGATAGGTAGGAGGAGGGGAAGGGAACATTTTTAAGATTAGAAATAGTTAGGGTTTTCTTCCACTTAATGGCTGTTATAGGTAAGAGCTCCATTTTCCAACCACATATCATGTACGATATAGCTGTCATCTGAAGTTCTATCCTCTCACTTATACAAGGGTTGTGTTGGAAATCTTGTCTTAGCTCTCTATCTGTTTTTTAGACAAAGTGGGACTTGTACCAAATAAATACATGAACATACATGGGGTAAAGTGCACACTGGTGGTAATCACGTAATAGAAAGCGTTACTCACTCCAGGCCAGATCACTCCTGCGTAACCTTCAAAGGACTCCTGGATAATAATTTCGTACCCTGCAAACCAGAGGCACTCTTTCCCAAAGCAGGAGTAGATAGTAGGAGCCCATGCCCTGAAGGGCTGGATACATGGTTTGAGGTCACACGTGACATCTAAAACAAAAACACACAAAAGCTACAGTCAGGAAATCCTATTGCTTGGCCAAAATTGGACATCTGTGCAGTCCACTGCAGGCACATTTTACTGGCAAATATAATAAACAAGTCTGCGGCCGCTATCAGAATAAAATAATGAGCTTGCTGGAAAAATAATTACCGATCCCTGGATGACAGCTGCACAATCTGTAGCATAGCAGAGAAGACATTTGAAAGTACGGCAACACGGTATAAAATCCAACCTTCTTTATTAGTATTCCATCAAGACATAAAGGGGGTTCAATATACAAACGAGTTGACACGTTTCAGTCCTCACAGGGTCCTTGGTTACAACTGCGGCCCCTGTGAGGACTGAAACGCGTCAACCTGTTTGTATACTGAAACCCCTATTTTGGCTTGATGGAATACTAATAAAGAAAATTTGGATTTTATACTGTGTTGGTGGACCTTCGTATGTCTTCCATGCTATGCTACAGATTTTACTGGCACCTGTGTAGTGCACTTTGAACTGACACTGACTGGAGGACAAGAGCACTCAACAGACGCCGTGAGTGAAAAAACTGAAGCCATGACATTTCTGGGGGGCGTTCTGTACATCATCTGTGTACAGAATGCCTTCAAGTTGCCACATTGCACTTTACAGAAAAAGACAGCACTGCATATTGAAAAGGAAAGTCATTTTAATAACTTTATATTACAATATTGGCTTGTGTCGCGAATTGCATATGCTATATTATTTTATTTGCAATATTTTTTCCCACAAAAGTGGAGTTACCCTTTAATGATTTGTTAAGAACTTGAACATATGTCACTTTCTATCTCCCTGCAGCTTTAGGCTGGGTTCACACTTTTGCGAATTGGATGTGTGTTTCTCCGCATCCAATTTGCATTACAGGAGAGTGTGACCGGCTCTCAATGTACACGGTTCACACATCTCCGGGGCAGCCGCGGAGCGCAGAGCAGAAGAGTCCTGATTCTTCATTCATGTAAAGATGTAAAAATAGTCATCTAAGTACACAGAGCATATATCATGCCCTATAGACTTTAAAAGGTAAATCCTGGGTGCTCTTCTAAGTGCTGGAGGTGTGGAGCATCTCGGGGGGGGGGGGGGGGGATTTCACACACATCTTTTGGACTTGGCCATGTATAGCTAATTTTTGGGTGAAGGTGGTGAATTTATTAAACTCTATCACCTCTGCTCCTTTACCAGTTTCAATGTCTGTTTGCTGGGTTTGGTAGAGGCTATTACCCCTGTAGTGACTGAGCGAATATTTATTAATACAACATTATTCTATGCAAGAAAAGCCATTGCATTATATTGGAACAAATCCTGTCCTCCTACGCTTTTATATTGGAAACAATTGATAAATAATCTTCTTCAATTGTATAGAGACACCTATAGGAATAGGGGTTGCCCTAGTAAGTATGATAAAGTCTGGGCAGAGTGGTTGGACAAATTGTACACGGCATCTAATATAGATGGGGGTAATGATTCATAGTATGGGTGTTCCCTATAGGGCAGTGATGGCGAACCTTGGCACCCTAGATGTTTTGGAACTACATTTCCCATGATGCTCAACATTGCAGAGTGCATGAGCATCATGGGAAATGTAGTTCCAAAACATCTGGGGTGCCAAGGATCGCCATCACTGCTATAGGGGATACCTGGGGCTATTGGTGATAGAGGGGACCAAGGTTTGCTTCCTCCTGTTCCCATAGTATATGGGGTGAGGCTTGACATTTGAATGGATAAAATATAAAATATTCTCTTTGGTAATTACTGTAATCTTTGTTTCTTTTTTCCTTTTTTGCTATGCAATGTGATGGGATCGTGTTAGTCTACTAATATATTTCAGATTCAATGTGTATGATGTGTTGTCATGTTTTCTTCGTTTGCCTAAGAAATTAAATAAAAGATTTATTAAAAAAAAAAAAAATAGTCATCTAAAAGTTTCTTACACAAACAAACAATTAACCACAAATGAAGTGATTGCTCTCTTATCTCTATCTATCACGGCAATAAGTCCTTTTCCTTTTGGATATTTAATGCAGCAAAAACTTTAAAGCGGAGTTCCACTCAAAAGTAGAAGTTCCGCTTTAGGGACCCCTCACCCCCTTACAAGCCACATTTGGCATGTCATTTTTTTTGGGGGGGGGGGAGGGGCTAGTGGGTACCTAGTCTTGACAGGTACCTACTCCCACTTACGCTCTCGTCGCCTAGGTGACTTGAGCAGAAGTTCTCCTCTCCCCCTCCCTGCCTGCAATCTTCTGGGACACATCACAGGTCCCAGAAGATTGCCTGGCCATTGAGTAGGAGACACCTGATATGCAGCTCATCTGCGTCGGTGATTGCCGCCAACGTCACGTAAGGCTGACGAGGCAAGAGGCGTGGCCCCTGCCCGGGCCATGAGAGTCCGCCCATGACAGGCACTGTCACGTCCAACCATGTCAGCAGGATGGAAAAAGTTCACTTCCGCACAACGGCGCCAAATGATGACATCGTGTGCGGGAGTGGAACGTGACGCCGATGCGATGTGCGGCGCCCACCCGACCCCCCAACACCAAACCAACCCCCCTTGGGGTGGACATGGGGGGGGGTGGGAGGGGCCCGCAGAGCGCATCGCAGCTCCGGATGTGGAACAAGAATTGGCCCAAAACCGGCCACCATGCTGGAGAATGTATGTGGTAACCCAGGGTGGAAAACGACACATCGCCGCGACCGGTGCGTGCAGACCAAAGGGGTTTGTTGGTATGCAGACAAGACTAGGGGCAATGCTTGTTGACCCGATACCTGCACTTCACCACAGCTTGGCCACGTATGTAAATCTCTAGAAACTGACTTGTTGCCCCTTCTGGTTATTAACCAGCCCACTTTCTGATGCTACTTACCTTGTTATTTCAGAAATCCTAGAGCATCCGCCCCTGAAGAAGTGTATTTCACAGAAACGCGTCGGGCATGATGGATGCAGCCCCTGTGCGCTTTTTAGGATTCTATTTTTATGAAATACTTATGTATTTATTTACAATTCATTTTCTACATTATCATGGTCTGTGATTTTTTATATGTACAATCTCCATATGACATACGTGTTAGTTACTTATTACTGGAATGTAGTGCTGCTTGTTCTTTATGCATGTGTATGTATATAGGCTATGCTTGGCGCATATGCACCGGCAACCTTTCACATGTTGAAGGTATATATCAGCTAAATCACATGTAATAAATTGTATTTTACTCTCAACCCCAATCTGTCAACTGTTTCATTCAAAGTCCCATTTCCCCCTTTTTTGTTTCTCTGAATCCGGGATGGAGGCATTACCCCGTGCCTCACTCAAAGTCCCAAACCCTTATTTAAAACTGTAACATATTAAGCTGACCATACACTGATCCAGCAGAGACCATTTAAATTTCAGTGTGTGGCCTCTCCTCTCAACAGAAATATATCATTTAACCACTTAAAGACTGCCCACCGCATATATACGGCTCTATTGCGCGAGATACTGTGGGCGTGTGCGCACGCCCGCGGCACGGCGCGAGAGCCAATCCGCGGGTCCGGCGGAGTCTTTCCTGACACATAAGATATGGGAGAGTGCGTATTTTCATAAATTTCCGAGTAGGATGTTTGAGAGGGAGAGTGGCCAATAAAAATCCTAATATTTTAGCCTGCATGGGCAGTTGGAGCATACCAACTTTTCAATACTTTAGAGTGCCTTGATTTTAGCTAGGTTGTTTTTATTGTGTTTTTTTTTATTGTGCTTTTGTTTCTGTTTGTTTGTTTATTTTTGCTTTGCAATTTAGTCTGGGTACTGTTCACTTTGAAACCTGCAATAAAAATATTAAATAAAAAAGCCTTTTCCTAGTTTATATATTTCACTGATCATATCAGAGCAGCTATCCCTGTATAATAAACTATAAACTACATTAATAGCAGCATTTAGTAAATAGGGCCATCTATGTGTTGAGATAAAAGATTTGGCTATAATAGTAAATCTAAGTATATTATTGACATAAACAAGGCTTTTGTGTATGTCTCTGGAGAAAGAAATAACGCTAAATATTGTCAATAGTGTATCTGAATCCAGAGATAAAACCCTGCAATCTTCAGTCTCCTTGCCTCATTAGAACCCTAGAGCAGCCTTCATGCTGTTGATCACCATCCAGGCACATTATAGAATGGTGTGCTGTCCTAAGGATTGCATCTACAGGTAGTCACACAGAAATCTTTCTGCCCACTAATAATATATAAAGCAATGTTTGAAAAGCTTCACATCATCCTGTTTATTTCAAAATGCTTGGGAGATTTCAACATATATGTAAGCAAAGAGCTGGTATGCATGCACTTCTGTAGCCTGATCTCCAAGTCATCAGTACTGAATATCAGGATGACATGATCAGGGAGACTGGATCCAGCTTGGCATGCAATGATCACACACACACATGGTGTACCTACCTTTCCCCAGTTCAGGGGTCTGTAGAAATTGGGGATCTGGCACTTCCTGCTGCTCTCTTCCCTCCTGATCATCCACAGTTTCATCAGATCCCTCCCAGCTGTCTTCCTCCTCTGCAGGGGAGAGCACAGGCTGCACACAGGACATACACTCCAAACGCTCAGCATCCATAGCAGGTGCCCTGAGCACAGGGGAGAAGACACAGAGTAGCAGTGATCAGTCAGTGGAGCTCATCCTCTAGCTCTCCTCTTATGCTGTGTATTTAAGGAGGGGGTCTCCTGAGAGCCTAGGGGCTGGCTGGGATCTGGAGGAGATTGCAGAAGGATGGTGCTGTGCCTGGGATTGCAGTCTGCGCTCTGATTATGTATCTGATCCACCTCTAGTAAGGAGACACAAAGCCTTCTCCTGGCATGTGTAGTGCTGTAAGTAACCTAATAGTCCACCTAGGCTGCAGGCATAACCCTACAACCAGTAGGATCTGATCATTGGGGAATGATGCAACTTAAAAACCACTTTGTGACAGCTTCAACCTTTCCATGTTCTAAGGAGTGATGGCAAATAACAAACTGACCACCATTCCAACACTACCTAAACAGATAGAAGATAGGCTACAGCTCCAATATTGTCTGATTTCACTATGTTTTCTATGATGCTGCCACTAAAAGAAGTAAAAGTCCCTAATATCACTATTTATGGTCAACATGTACAATCCATTATTAAAGTGGTTCTAAAGTCAAGACATATTTTACCTTTAGGGCTCATTTACATTTGCTTCGACTTTACCACGCATTAAAGCCCCTACCGCTTCAACATGCTTTATTGATGTGTTTTTGGTGCTTCAGTGATGCTTTTTTGAAGCTATATTGACACTTGGAAAATGCCCTGTATGTGTTGATTTTCAATTAGTTTTAAAGGGGCCCAGTAGAACCCCAGCTCAGTAGTACCCCAACTCAGAAGATCCCATCTCATTAGTACCCCCTGTTCAGCAGACCCCCAGCTCATTGGTACACTCGTTCAACACATCCACAGCTTATTAGTACCCTCCTTAAGCAGATCTTCTGCTCAGTACAAGCTCTGTTGATCCCCCACTCAGTAGTAACTTCCAGCTCTGCTGATCCCTCACTCTGTAGGAACCCTCAGCTTTGCTGATCCCCTGCTCAGCAGTAATCCCCCACTCAGTAGTAACTTCCAGCTCTGCTGATCCCTCACTCTGTAGGAACCCCCAGCTTTGCTGATCCCCTGCTCAGCAGTAACCCCCAGCTCTGCTGATCCCCCACTCAGTAGCAACCCCCAGCTCTGCTGATCCCCCACTCAGTAGCAACCCCCAGCTCTGCTGATCCCCCACTCAGTAGTAAACCCCAGCTCTGCTGATCCCCCACTCAGTAGTAAACCCCAGCTCTGCTGATCCCCCACTCAGTAGCAACCCCCAGCTCTGCTGATCCCACACTCAGTAGTAAACCCCAGCTCTGCTGGTCCCCCACTCAGTAGTAACTTCCAGCTCTGCTGATCACCTGCTCAGCAGTAACGTCCAGCTCTGCTGATCCCCCACTCAGTGATAACCCCCAGCTCTGCTGGTCCCCCACTCAGTGGTAACTTCCAGCTCTGCTCATCCCCCACTCTGTAGTAAGCCCCCAGCTTTGCTGATCCCCTACTCAGCAGTAACCCCCAGCTCTGCTGATCCCCCACTCAGTAGTAAACCCCAGCTCTGCTGATCCCCCACTCAGTAGCAACACCCAGCTCTGCTGATCCCCCACTCAGTAGTAAACCCCAGCTCTGCTGGTCCCCCACTCAGTAGTAACTTCCAGCTCTGCTGATCCCCTGCTCAGCAGTAACTTCCAGCTCTGCTGATCCCCCACTCAGTGATAACCCCCAGCTCTGCTGGTCCCCCACTCAGTAGTAACTTCCAGCTCTGCTGATCCCCCACTGAGTAGTAACTTCCAGCTCTGCTGATCCCTCACTCAGTAGTAACCCCCAGCTTTGCTGATCGCCTGCTCAGCAGTAACCCCCAGCTCTGCTGACCCCCCACTCAGTAGTAACCCCCAGCTCTGCTGGTCCCCCACTCAGTAGTAACTTCCAGCTCTGCTGATCCCCCACTGAGTAGTAACTTCCAGCTCTGCTGGTCCCTCACTCAGTAGTAACCCCCAGCTTGGCTGATCCCCTGCTCAGCAGTAACCCCCAGCTCTGCTGATCCCCCACTCAGTAGTAACCCCCAGCTCTGCTGATCCCCCACTAAGTAGTAACTTCCAGCTCTGCTGATCCCCCACTAAGTAGTAACGTCCAGCTCTGCTGATCCCCCCACTCAGTGATAACCCCCAGCTCTGCTGGTCCCCCACTCAGTGGTAACTTCCAGCTCTGCTGATCCCCTGCTCAGCAGTAATGCCCACCTCTGCTGATCCCCCACTCAGTGATAACCCCCAGCTCTGCTGGTCCCCCACTCAGTAGTAACTTCCAGCTCTGCTGATCCCCTGCTCAGCAGTAGTGTCCAGCTCTGCTGATCCCCCACTCAGGGATAACCCCCAGCTCTCCTGGTCCCTCACTCAGTAGTAACCCCCAGCTTTGCTGAACGCCTGCTCAGCAGCAACCCCCAGCTCTGCTGACCCCCTACTCAGTAGTAACCCCCATCTTTGCTGGTCCCCCACTCAGTAGTAACTTCCAGCTCTTCTGATCCCCCACTGAGTAGTAATTTCCAGCTCTGCTGATCCCTCAGTCAGTAGTAACCCCCAGCTTTGCTGATCCCCTGCTCAGCAGTAACCCCCAGCTCTACTGATCCCCCACTCAGTAGTAACCCCCAGCTCTGCTGATCCCTCACTAAGTAGTAAGTTTCAGCTCTGCTGATCCCCCACTAAGTAGTAAGTTCCAGCTCTGCTGATCCCCCACTAAGTAGTAACTTCAAACTCTGCTGACCCCCCACTCAGTAGTAACTTCCAGCTCTGCTGATCTCTTACTCAGTAATAACCCCCAGCTCTGCTGGTCCTCCACCCAGTAGTAACTTTTAGCTCTGCTGACCCCCGCTCAGTAGTAACCCCCAGCTCTGCTAGTCCCCCACTCAGTAGTAACCCCCAGCTCTGCTAGCCCCCCACTCTGTAGTCACTTCCAGCTCTGCAGATTCCCCAACTGAGTAGTAACTTCAAGCACTGCTGATCCCCCACTCAGTAATAACCCCCAGCTCTGCTGATCCACCACTTAGTAGTAATGTCCAGCTCTGCTGATCCCCCACTCCGTAGTAAACGCCAGCTCTGCTGGCCCCCTACTCAGTAGTAACTTCCAGCTCTGCTGATCCCCCACTCAGTAGTAACTTCCAGCTCTGCTGATCCCCCACCCAGTAGTAACCCCAAGCTCTGCTAATCCCCCACTCAGTAGTAACTTCCAACTCTGCTGATCCTCCACTCAGTAGTAACTTCCAGCTCTGCTGGTCCTCCACTAAGTAGTAACTTCCAGCTCTGCTGATCCCCCACTGAGTAGTAACTTCCAGCTCTGCTGACCCCCTACTCAGTAGTAACCCCCAGCTTTGCTGGTCCCCCACTCAGTAGTAACTTCCAGCTCTGCTGATCCCCCACTGAGTAGTAACTTCCAGCTCTGCTGATCCCTCAGTCAGTAGTAACCCCCCAGCTTTGCTGATCCCCTGCTCAGCAGTAACCCCCAGCTCTGCTGATCCCCCACTCAGTAGTAACCCCCAGCTCTGCTGATCCCTCACTAAGTAGTAACTTCCAGCTCTGCTGATCCCCCACTAAGTAGTAAGTTCCAGCTCTGCTGATCCCCCACTAAGTAGTAACTTCAAACTCTGCTGATCCCCCACTCAGTAGTAACTTCCAGCTCTGCTGATCTCTTACTCAGTAATAACCCCCAGCTCTGCTGGTCCCCCACCCAGTAGTTACTTTTAGCTCTGCTGATCCCCGCTCAGTAGTAACCCCCAGCTCTGCTAGTCCCCCACTCAGTAGTAACACCCAGCTCTGCTGGCCCCCACTCTGTAGTCACTTCCAGCTCTGCTGATTCCCCAACTGAGTAGTAACTTCAAGCACTGCTGATCCCCCACTCAGTAATAACCCCCAGCTCTGCTGATCCACCACTTAGTAGTAATGTCCAGCTCTGCTGATCCCCCACTCCGTAGTAAACGCCAGCTCTGCTGACCCCCTACTCAGTAGTAACTTCCAGCTCTGCTGATCCCCCACTCAGTAGTAACTTCCAGCTCTGCTGATCCCCCACTCAGTAGTAACCCCAAGCTCTGCTAATCCCCCACTCAGTAGTAACTTCCAGCTCTGCTGATACTCCACTCAGTAGTAACTTCCAGCTCTGCTGATCCTCCACTAAGTAGTAACTTCCAGCTCTGCTGATCCCCCACTGAGTAGTAACTTCCAGCTCTGCTGATCCCTCACTCAGTAGTAGCTCCCATCTCTGCTGATCCCCCACTCAGTAGTAACATCCAGCTCTACTGATCCCCCACTTAGTAATAACACCCAGCTCTGCTGATCCCCCACTCGATAGTAACTTCCAGCTCTGCTGATCCATCACTCAATAGTAACCCCCAGCTTTGCTGATTCCCTACTCAGTAGTAACCTCCAGCTCTGCTGATCCTCCTCTCTCTCCCTGGTCCCTGCTAACCTTCCACTGTAGTGTTCCCATGTTGCACACCATGTGTGCCATCTGCTAGTTGCGCTGCTCCAGTCCAGACCCCGCTCTCCTTCCTGCTGCTTCACACTGCACACTAGATGTGAAGTCTGCACCAGACACTCCCAGAATGTATACACATGAACCAGAAGTGACTGCTAATGACATTTTTCCGGTTCGCTAATTGGTCTCCCAGTGCATCCTGGGATATCTCATACCTGTAATACCTCCAAAACAAAGCAAAGCCAACACTGAATAAAAGCCTCTTAAAAGCTGCAGGTGCTGTAAGCGAGCATTGTCATAGACTTCTATGGAGGCTTTGAAGATACTTTGAAGCGTCATGAAAGCGACATGGGGTATAATTTTTGAAGCAAACCAAACACAAAGTGTGGACAGGACTGTAGGCTTACCATTTGTTTTAGTGACTGGAGTTTTAAAATGCTTTTTAGAGCATTTTTAAAAAGCGGGTCCAATTTTGAAGCAAGTGTAAATGAGCCCTTAACCTCCCTGGCGGTTTTCCCGAGTGTGGCTCGGGGTTAAAATTCAGTACCATTAGCGGTAACCCCGAGCCACACTCGGGATCGCATTGCAGGATCCTGGGGCGGCGTTACTTACCTTGTCCCCGGGATCCTGCGATGTCCCCCGCAGTGTCCGAGGGCTCCGTCCTCTGCCCGAAGCCTCTCAGTGCCAGGCTCCGTTCCCTGCGAGCGGCGCGACGCACGGGGGCGGAGCCTGGCGGCAAATTCAAAAAACAGTAAAAACCATAACACATACAGTACTGTAATCTTACAGATTACAGTACTGTATGAAATGATTTCACATCCCTTTTGTCCCCAGTGCTTTGGCCCATGCCCTGCATGCAGTTTTACATGATATACACTGTTCTTTCTGCCTGGAAACTGGAGATTGTCCATAGCAACCAAAAAGTGTCCCTTTACGTCAAAAGTGGCTTTAGACCAGCTAGAAAACAGCGATAGTAAATTAGAACACTTGCAGAATTGAGCGATAGTGAATTGTGGGGAAATTTATTTTATTACTATTTTTTTTTATTATTTATATTTATTTATTATATTATAATTTATGTTTTTGTGTTTCAAACTTTATCATACCCGGGATATCTACTAGACTCTGGTTTGGACAGATTTAAGTGTGTTATTGTTAAGATTTACAGACCCACAATATAAAACGCCAAATTTCCATGCAAAATAATTGTACCGCTTTCAGCACCTAAAATCCGAAATAATCATACCGCCAGGGAGGTTAATGTAGAACTATAGGCAAAACTTTATTTTTATTTCCTCTCTATTACTTTTCTGGGGGCAACCCAAAATTTGTGATTTTCTTTTCCTTTTACTTTCAATGATAATGGTACACAGGACAAATCGAGAAAGTGAATCTCCTTAACGGTGGCACAGACAGCAATAAAAACCTAATAGCTGTTCTAATCCCTCTTCAGTCTAACCAAAACGAAAAAAAAAAGTTTTGTCTTTAGTTATACTTCAATGCATTCCCTGTATTAAGCGGTATTAAGCCCAAAACCAAAAATGTAATGTATTGCAGCTTACCAATCTTTAGACGCGGTGACTGCATCAGTTTTCTTTTATAGGCTTTTTCCCATCTGAGTTTTCACCTGGTGATCTGGCCAGTAACACACCTCTTGTATTAGAGTACCCTCACTCTGGATAAAGGAGCACAGGGGGCACAATTGGACAGCAGCATTGTCAGTCTGGTGGGAGGGGAGTGTTAGATGGACTTGAAGATTTAGATACGCTAACAAATTGAATCCAAATTGCAGCTACCACTTTATAATCAGTTACAGCAGACAGTTTTGTTTCCTTTTAAGATAAAGGTTTTACATAAAGAAATGCAAGCTGATCATTGTAAGCACCCCTGCCAGTGGTAAATGTTTTTTTTTCTCATCACTGTAACTGATACAATCTGCAGGAGAGCTTGTTCTTTTGAAAAACAACAGACTTGCTGTCTGGATCACCAGATGACAATAGAAGAAAAAATGCCTAAAAAGAAAACTAATACAGCCATCACATTTAAGAATTGGTAAGCTGCAATTTTGGGATGAATACGGCTTTAATCACCTCAGCCCTGGATAATTTTACCCTCTTTATGACCAGGTCATTTTTTGCTATTCAGCACTGCTCTATTTTAACTGGTGTTTGTGGGGGTCATGTAACACAAAATTTATGTCATTTTTTTCACTCAATTAGAGATTTCTTTTGGGGGTATTTGATCACCAGTTTTTTTTTAATCTTTTATTATGTAAACGAAAAGGCCAAACATTTTGACAAAAAAACAATATTTTTTACTTTCTGCTATAAAACATATCCAATAAAAAAAAGTCAAATTTCTTCATAAATTGTGGCTAAGATGTATTCTGCTACATGTCTTTAATAAAAAAAATCTCAATAAGTGTATATTGATTGGTTTGTGTGAAAGTTATAGCGTCTACAAACTATGGTATATATACTGGAAATTGGTGGTGATTAGCGACTTATAATCAGACTGTGATAGTGCGGCAGAAAATCTGACACTAACTGACGGTGGGGGGAACTGACTAACTGCCACTGACCTCGCCAGTTACATTAATACAGTGATCAGTGATAATATTATACACTGTCATTGTACTAATGACACTGACTGGGAAGGGGTTAACGTCTAGGGCGATCAAGGGGTTAAATATGTGCCTGACTATGTGTAATGTATGTAAAGTGTGCTGCTCTTACTGATAGATCTCTAAGTTTCTCATCCCTGCTTTGCAGAGATAAGAAACAGAGAGATCTTTCCCTTTGTACAGAGCCCTGTGTTGATTGTCAACACAGAACTCTGGGCTGTGATTGTACACTGCCAATTAGCAGGTCCAGTCCATAAATCATTGGCCAGAGCTTGCTGACAGGCTCCGGATTTGGACAATCACAGCAGGTGCCGGTTGGGGGGCATGCATGTGCATGCCCTAAACCCGGAGGTAGGCAGCGACGCAGGGTACGTTGCTTTGCCTACACCAGCCACCTGTCCGCAGTAGATTGTAGGTGGCGGGCAGTGGTTAAGGTAAAAAAAAAAGTCCCAGTATTTGTATAGCCCCCTTCAACCCCCCAAATACTTACCAGCGCTGTGCCCATCTGTAGCGACTCTCTCCTTTTGGCCTCCAATTTACAGGACACAGAGGCAGCAGCAGGAGAAAATTACAATACCAATAAAATCTTATAAGCTGAGCAGAGAGTGGGGGGCAGGGCCGAGTCACACTGTGTGTGTCTATGGACACACACAGCCCAGCTTGGGAGCGAGCCCGCACATCTGCCCCAATAGCAAGCGGCTTGCTATGGTGAAAGGCACAAAAGAGGAGGAGCCGAGAGCGCCAGGAGGTGAGCCCAGAAGAGGAGGTTCGGGGCCAATCTGTGCAATTCCATTGCTCAGAACAGGTAAGTATACCATGTTTATTTTTTTATAACCACTTTAATTTCCACATTATTTCTAATATCCATTATTGACAGGTATTCACTAGGCCCTGCTGTGTCACACATTTCATAGAGCCTGCCTTCAATCTAAACTACAGAGGTGCTGAGAGGAGGAGTTTCTGGATGGAGGCGGAGTCTGTACAGAAATTACAGCTTGCTGACAGCAAGGTACTATGGGATTTGTAGTACTTTGACAAGATGGCAACAGAGATGCAGAACAAAAGGAAATTTTCAAGTAAGCTTATATTGGATTGTCAAAAATAACTGTGGTTTGTATTGGTATTACAATGCTGATAAATTTATAAAATGAGAGTGTATGCTGTGACCATAAAGGGCTTGTTGGCACTTGCTTCAAAATGTGGCATTGGACAAACTTTTTAAAGCATTCTGAATGCCAATCAAAGAACTAAATAAAATAACAAGCTTACAGTCCTGTTTACACATTGGGGGTTATTTACGAAAGACAAATCCACTTTGCACTATAAGTGCACTTGGAAGTGCAGTTGCTTTAAATCTGAGGGGAAGATCTGAAATGAGGGGAAGCTCTGCTGATTTTATTATCCAATCATGTACAAGTAAAAATGCTGTTTTTTATTTTCCTTGTATGTCCCCCTCAGATCTACAGCGACTGCATTTCCAAGTGCACTTGTAGTGAAAAGTGGATTTGCCTTTAGTAAATGACCCCCATTGCGTTTGCTTTGCTTTACTTCAAAAATGATACCCCATGTCGCTTTCTTGGTGCTTCAAAGCTTTTTCAAAGCCTCCAGGTCTATGACAACGCTCGCTTACAGCACTTGCAGCTTTTGAGAGGCTATTTAGCTTTGTTTTGGAGGTATTGCAGGTATGAAATATCCCAGCATGCACTGGTAAACCAACAAGCAAACTGGAGAGACATCATCACCAGTCACTTCTGGTTCCTGAGTATATATTCTGAAAGTGTCTGATGTGCAGCGCGGAGCAGCAGGAATGTGAACGGGGTCTTGACTGAAGCGTAGCAACTAGCAGACAGTACATGTGGTGTGCGACATGGGACCGCTATAGCAGAAGGTGAGCAGAGAGGGCCGAGTGGCAGAGGATCAGCAGAGCTGACGGGCCGGAGCAAGAGAAACTAACAATGTCACATGCAGTGGCGGTGCATCCAATAAGGGCGCACGGGCACCGCCCCCTCTGTCACGCCACCCCCCTCTATGTAAAATGGATAGATTCATGCATAGCATGAATCTATCCATGGCCGCTGTAGCCACCCCCTTACAGCGGCGGGGGTGTTTTTTTGAAGCACCTGATTAGAGCCATAGGCTCCAATAGGCTTCAAAAAAGGTGGACTTGGAACGCAGAGCATTGCGCTCGGAGCCCACCCAGGTGTGTTAGAAAAGCAAATAAAGATTTGCTTTAATAACACTGAACCCCCTCTCAGCCAATTAGGAGGTGCGGGTCTAATACACATCACCTGATTGGCTGATGGCACAGGCGCTCCAATTGGACACCGAACGGAAGAAGAGACGCACAGGGGGACAGAGAAGCATGGAGGATGCAGGGAACGTCACCTGACCCACTGCATGTCCCACAGCTTGCTGCTGTCAGCAGCTGCCTGACCCCCAACCAGGATGGGGTAAGTGCCAGTAACTGGGCAAAGAGGCTGCATATGATGGGCACAGAGGCTGCATATGATGGGCACAGAGGCTGCATATGATAGGCACAGAGGCTGCATTTTATGGGCACAGTGGCTGCATTTTATGGGCACAATGGCTGCATTTTATGGGCACAGTGGCTGCATTTTATGAGCACAGTGGCTGCATATGATGGGCACAGTGGCTGCATTTGATAGGCACAGTGGCTGCATTTTATGAGCACAGTGGCTGCATATGGTGGGCACAGTGGCTGCATATGATGGGCACAGTGGCTGCATTTGATGGGCACAGTGGCTGCATTTTATGGGACGCAGTGGCTGCATTTTATGGGCACAGTGGCTGCATATGGTGGGCACAGTGGCTGCATATGATGGGCACAGTGGCTGCATTTGATGGGCACAGTGGCTGCATTTTATGGGATGCAGTGGCTGCAATTGATGTTTTTTTTTTCCGAATTTTTTAGTTTGTTTGCGCCCCCCAAAAAATTTTGAGCACCAGCCGCCACTGGTCACCTGTGGTGTGCAGTGTGGGAGCAATATAGCGGGAGGTGAGCGGGGACCAGAGATAGAGAGGAGGATCAGCAAACCAGAGACTCGGCAGAGCTGGGGGTTACTACTGAGCAGGGGATCAGCAGAGCTACAGGTTTACTACTGAGTGGGGCATCAGCAGAGCGAGGGGTACTACTGAGCAGGGAATCAGCAGAGCTACAGGTTTACTACTGAGTGGGGCATCAGCAGAGCGAGGGGTACTACTGAGCAGGGAATCTGCTGAACAATGGTATTAAAAAATGCTTATTTTCATAATTCCATGGCATGAGTCCAGAGTCATGTGTTTTTGATCCCTATAGATTTCAACTGGAGCATTGAAATACGCCCGAAAACGTGTGTAATGTAAATTTTTTGTGCAATTTATTGCCTATCCACCTAGTAAGTTGTGTTACATTGGCTAAAACAAAGGCACTTAAGCCTCAAAATGACCCACAAACGTGTTAAAAAAATGCCCAAAAAAGCTTGATGAAGCTGAAGTGTGAACCTAGACTTACAGTCACAGGGACAACAGTTTCATCAGAGAAGAAGTGAGGGAAAATCTCCAAGAGCAACACAGACAGACAAGTAAAAAAGGGGAAGGGTAGAACCCCTGTAAGCTTTTTATTGCTGTCTGTGCCCCGTAGCAGATTTTCCTGTCTGGTAAAATCGATGTTATAATGACAGTGAGGGGAAATCTCCTTAAGGCTCCACTTACAAAAATGCATTTTTCCAAGCTTTTTGCAGAAATGCAGGACATTTTTGTAACATGGGTTCCTATGGAACATGTTCACATCAATGCATTTTTGTGTCTCTGCATTTATGGAAAGGGTCAGGGACTTTTTTAAATGCAAAACGGTACTTTTTTTGCTTTTTTTTGGTTTAATAAATTTCAGTGGAGAAGTCGCAGAAAAGTGTTTTGCGCGGCTGAGCGAAGGTTTAGCCCCCTCATTTCCCAGTTGCACCCCCAATACTAACATTACAGCCTGACAGGGCTGTACACGTGCCATGACCGTGGTGCATTTTATCGCAGCCAGAGCATTTTTAACTTTTTTTACAGAGTTTGACAGGCCACACTGCCTGTCAAACCTGCTGATTGAGATCTAAAGGGTTGTACCACACTTCGCAGTTGCAGCACGGTCCCACCATGTAAAATTACTGTTCAGCAGTGTAAAAAAAACAACAAAAATACAGGTGTCAGAAGGAAACACTAGGGATCTGCTCCCCTCTACTGTCTGTATTTGTAAATAGCTTCTGCTTATTAATTAGCACAGAGGTAGCTGGTTACAGACAGGCATGGCTGGATCTAGGAGGGTGCTGGGGTGGGCTGCGCCCCCCAGATTTCAAGTTTACCTCCCCTCAGGCAACATCCACCCCCATGGATATTGTACCTGGCCAGGTTGCCAACCATCAACCATAAGAAGCTGTCCAGATGGGCTTGCTGCACCTGTGAAGGCTTTAACATTCTCCCGGGGCCCAGCCAGCACCCCCCCCCCCCCCATAGATGGGACAAGAAAGGAGAGAGAGATAGATTTGCTCCATTTCCTCTCGCCCCTCTCTTCTGTGTCTGCCCCACCCCCACTCCAATCCCCAGCCATTGCTGTGACCAAGAAAGGGGTGTGGGTGGGAAATTTGAAGCACTGCACTCGGCAGATGCATCTGGCTGATTGATGCCGCTCTCTGAGCCTGCAGAGACTAGCCTAGGGTGAGTGAGCTCTGCATTAGAACTATCTCCCTCCCCTATCCATCACTTAGGGACAACTGAACTCTGGTGTAAGGGGGACTCCGCCAGGCTCTGATGTAAGGGGGCACTCTGTTGGATTCGGATGTAAAGAGCCACTCCACCTAATTCTGATGTAAGGGGGCACTCTGCCAGAATCTAGTGTATAGGGGGCACTCCACCAGATTCTGATGTAAGGGGGCACTTCGACAGATTCCAATGTAAAGGGGCACTCTGACTAATTCTGATGTAAAGGGGCACTCCATGAGCTTCTGATGTAAGGGGACACTTGCACACTCTGCCAGATTCTGATGTAAGGGGGCACTTCGACAGATTCCGATGTAAAGGGGCACTCTGACTGATTCTGATGTAAAGGGGCACTCCATGAGATTCTGATGTAAGGGGAAACTTGCACACTCATCCCTCATCCACACATTCGAGGTGTATGGGGGAATCATGCCCGCTGAGGTATTGTGTTCTGACAGCAGGGAGACTTTCCCGCCATCAGAATACACTGATCAGCGCTGCCTGGCCACAGCAGTTACACCAATTGAGCAGACATTTTCTTGGAGGCTGGTTGTACAGAAGTCGATTGGTACTTCTGTACAACCAGCCTGCCCACTCAGTACATGGATCGAAACACATCCGACCCCTACTGAACTGCATGAATTTTGATCCATGTATGGCCGCCTAAGACAAAAATATCAGTTTTGTGTGCATAAAAATAAATGCAATGGAAACATTTAATTAAAAAAAAAATTATTTGTCCTGAGGCTTAATTGTGTCTGTGAGACTGGTAGCTGTGGTACCAGTGGCACCCCCCCGGTCAGTCAGTCGATCGGTCCCCGCACTTACCCCATCTAGGTCACGGGCTTCCTCCGGGCGACAGGCGACGGCTCTAATCATGTGCTTAAAAAAAAAACTCCCATTAGAATCCATGTGTCCGGCACCCTGCGTGGATTAGGGGGATGGTGCCCCTGCACCCTGTGTGGACGGGCCGCTGCTGTGTGGCACAGTAATTAGTATTTTATGGGTACAATGACTGTGGTATATGTGTTCATTATATACAGCAGGAGCATATTGGCCAGTGGGGAGGCTACAACTCCCCACTGGCCAGCCGCAGAACTTTTCTGTTCTGTCCCAGGGTGCTCCATGTCTTTGATAATCCTAGTCTTGCTCACATTTTGTCATGCTGTCTTGACTTTTTAATTGCAAAGTCAAGCAGATCACTTGTAATGAGTATTGTTAATGTTTATATATTGCTTATACGGTTTGAAGGCAACCTTGCCTTTAGCAACCTATTACACTTCCTCTGTCCTGATAACTCCCTGTACACTGTCAAACTGACCCCTGTACACTCCCCTGCTGACTGCCTGTCCTCTGCCCTACTGACCCCTGTCCTCCATCCTGATGATCCCTGTCATCTCTCTGCTGACCCCTATCCGCTGCCCTACTGACTCAGGTACACTCCCCTGCTGCCCTCCCATCCACTGCCCTGCTGCCCCCATGTACACTGCCCTGCTGACCGCCTATCCTCTGCCCCTCTAACATTCTTTACTGCACCCCACATCAGACCGGCTAGATCCAGGCCTGCAGACAGGTACTTCCTGGGTCAGAAACCCTAAATGGAGGACTGTGATGTTATATAAAAGGAAGTTTCCAGGAAGTAGACACAAAGAAATGAGCCACATGACCTTATACACAAAGGTGCTGCTGGCAAGACCAGAAGCAGAGACTATTAGGCAAGTATTTGTCTTATGTTCTAATAGTTTAAAGTAATTGTAAAGGCAGAAGTTTTCTTTATCTTAATGCATTCTATGCATTAAGATAAAAAGCCTTCTATGTGCAGCAGCTCCCCTCAGCCCCCTAATACTTCCCGGGACTCTCTTCCTCATTGGCTGAGACAGCAGTGGAGCTTCATTGGCTCTCACTGCTGTCAATCAAAGTCAGTGAGCCAATGAGGAGAGAGAGAGGGTGGGACCTACTTGGGGCTCTGTGGCTGAATGGTCACACAGAGCTGCGGCTCGGTCAAGTGCCCCCATAGCAATTTGCCTGCTGTGGGGGCACTCGTCAGGGGGGAGGGGCCAGGAGAGCCGAAGAGGGACTCGAGAAGAGGAGGATTGGGGCTGCTCTTTGCAAAACCACTGCACAGAGCAGGTAAGTATAACATGTTTGTTATTTTTAGGCAGAAAAAAAATGAGACTTTAGTATCAATTTAGCTGCAGCTGCCTATAGCTTCTTGAGCGTTTATCTAAATCCTTGTGACATTATCTCACATGCATAGTGCAAGATAGCTAGGTCTGTGTTACTGTATGTATAGTGGTCTCTTTCTGTTATCTTAGTAGGTGAACCTGTTTATTGCAATATAATTTATATGCAGCCCCTGATATTTTAGTTAACCCTCTGTATTCTGGTCTGGGATTCTAAAGCTAGTTTTAACTCAGGGCTCAATAACCAACATAGACTAAAGCCAGTTTAGGCATCTGACAGCCACTTCTGGTAGTTAGAGGTCCAGTTGCATGACAGATTAGAAACTACTAGGGAGGGACTAAAATACAGAGTATCTAGGTTGACTCTGAGTTCCAGTGTCACACCACAGTTTTCGGCTGGTGAGAATCTGCATTCCAGGCTGGTTGAACAACGTTTGGAGGATTTCCCCATCACCACTGATCTTGTCTTCAGTTCTCCGACACAAAGACAGATGCTGCATAGTGATCATCCTCAGCTGCGCCTGCAACTCAACTTTGCTGCAACATTAATCTGGAGGTATCATTAATCATAATTCTGCTGTACAGTATATACCTGGGTATATGTGCATAATTTCACATGGGCTCCTATTGGCCCCTTTGCTGATAATACCTGTTTGTACATTGGATATATGTACTGTTATTGTGTGCATCTATATACTTGTGGTTAATGTTATATGCAGGTTGCAGTAGTTCCTTTGCTCCCAATTACTCTGATTATATTACTGGTTCATTTCTCAGGAAGGGAATCACCTCTGTTCACAGAGGCCCTGTCCTGGGTGGAGGCTCTGCCAACTTTATTATCAAACCCACTCTTCCACTTTCATTTACCTACAGGTTTAGTGCAATATCCTGTTTGGGGAGGGTCATTCTTTTCATAACCCCCCAAAAGAGGGCTACAGAAGAATGACACAAAGCTTTTCAATGCCACCATGCCAATACTGTTAATGTCACTATGGTGACACTGAACTACTCTGATGAAAGTATGTGAAAAAAAGTTTAAAAAAAAGTTTAAAAGTGTAATAAAAAATTATTTGATTTCATTTTTTTATTTTTTATTTTTTTTACATATTGTCACTAGTCAGTATCCCTGATCACCGCTACACAAGTGATATGATGATGCTGTACTGCACTGGTGACAGTATGTGAAAATACGTTGTGGAAAAATGTATTACATTTCTTCATATTCCAAAAAATTTGGACAAAAAAAAACTACAACTTCAAAAAACTTCTACTTTCAAAAAAGGGGTCATGTGAAGGTTATTTGTACTGTCCTGACATTTTAAGTGCCCCACAAAATGAGATAATCCATCAGTACATTAGAATTGATCAATGTTCAAATATATTGTATACACCATAGTTTGTAGACCCTATAACTTTCACGCAAACCAATTAATATACACTTATTGGGATTTTTTTTACCAAATACATGTAGCAGAATACATCTTGGCCCAAATTATGAAGAAATTTGATTTTATTGGATATATTTTATAACAAAAAGTGAAATATATTGTTTTTCTCAAAATTTTCAGTCTTTTTTACTTATATAGCACAAAAATAAAAAAAAACCCTGTGATCAAATGCCACCAAAAGAAAGCTCTATTTGTGTGAAAAAATGATATCAATTTAATTTGTGTACAGTGTTGCATGACCATGCAATTGTCAGTTAAAGGAGCACAGTGCTGAATAGCAAAAAAAAATGGCCTGGTCATGAAGGAGGTAAGACCTTCTGGAGGTCAAGTGGTTAAGGAAAGGGTTATAACCTCTGTCTAATTTTGCCCTGGCTGAAAATATTTCTTTTTTTCCTTTCTTGGTGACATTGGTCACTAGAACAGGAAGTGAGGAGAAATTTCCCCAAATCAACCCCAAATATCTGTATGAAACGGAGAGTTCTTTTTAACTCTGTCCAAAAGAGAACTTGCCGAGAGTTCTACTTTACCGAAGCACATGTACTGGTTTTATAACACTGTCTACTCTTCAGTATTTTGTGTTATTTTCCGCCTTCATTGGTGCAGTAGTCAGTATAGTAAATTAATAAAGCGGTTTTATTTTTTCCAACATAAAACAAAACAAAAAAAACATTTTGAAATAACTCACATAGGCATTTTTTCAGCTACTTAGCACAGGTCGTCATTTTTCTGAGAACATAGTAATAGTGCAGACCATTTATTTTCTAGGTCAACACAAACACAAACTATTCAGTTTGCAAATCTAGTGACAGCAATATGCTCTTAAACCAGTGTCCTGAATAAATAGAAGACGAAGCCTTATGCTAGGGAACCAGCACATGGCTTTTTTTCTAGAGTCTGCTATATTTTCTGTTGTGTTCTCAAGAAAAGGCTTTGGAGCAATTACTTAATGATAATTATTATAATTGATTAAATTTGAATTGAACAATATGTTAAAAGTCATTTACATAACTTACATAACAGTAAATGAAATAAAATACTACCGCATTTCCCCACAAATAAGATCGGGTCTTCATTTTGGCTCCAAAAGACGCATTAGGGCTTATTTTCAGGGGATGTCTTATTTAGTCATGTACAATAATTTACATTTATTAAAATAGAGTCATGTCATCTTCTTCTGGAACGTTGTCATAACATAGTCTCCTGTCAGCAATCCATTCACAGATGATGTCTTCCAGCTCAGAAAATAATGCCTGCCGACCTGATGCACACCTGCGCTTCTTAGCATTTCCCTAGTCCACCTGTTGACTGAGGTTATTGTACTCTGCTCGCCATTTTCGGACCATTCGGAGATCTAACTTCATCTCTTTGCAGAAAACCGTAAAATTCTTGCCTCAGGAGTCCTCCATGATTCCTTTTTGCACTCGTCTTGTCTGGGGATCAAAATATTACTATACGCGTCAAGTGCGCATGTGCATTGTGTCTATACTCTGATTGGTCATTCGGCAATAAGTCTAGAGTTAGTCTGGCTGACTTTTAGGGTAGGGCTTATATTACAAGCATCCTGAAAAATCATGCTAGGGCTTTTTTTCCGGTTAGGTCTTATTTTTTGGGAAATACAGTAGTGGTTACAAAGGGTGAGATTTAAATTAAAGATGTATTAGATGTATTTAAAAACTTGTAAAAATATTGTATGTTAGTGCAAATAAAAAAAGTATCACGGACAGTACTCAATTTTCTATGTATTTAAAAAAAAACTTTGTTGTAGTTCCCAGCTCATTTTATTTGGCTTAGAAGTAAGTGCATAGATTGATAGTGAAAATACTCTCCAGCCTCCCACAACTAAGCCATTGTGTGGTTTATCTGATGTGGCTCTGCATAGAAACCTGAAGTTGATTGGCTACCATGCACAGCTGCACCAGATTTTGGTGTCCGTTTATGAAGCAGTGAAATCTATTCACTGCTTCGTTCTCCGGCATTCACAGTGAAGAATCTTCTCCTCTGTGTGCCAGTTTATGAAGGGGTGTAGATCGCTTCAGCTTTGGAGGAGTGAAGAGATCTACAAATGCTTCAAATAGTGGAGAACGGCCCCTGATACTGGAATCTCGTGAGACTTTACGAGATTATAGTACCAGATGTCAGTTTATCAAGCAGTGATAAATTATCACCGCTCAACGGCGTGGATTAATGTTAATAAAATAACGAGTCCCCCTACATTATACACATATGTATACACACACACACACTATATATACATGTATATACACACACATGATATTTATATACATATACACATTATATGTATATATGTATATATATGCATACTCATAAATATGACAGGGGGACATGCTTATAGTGTTGGGGGGTCTGAACGAGGCATAAGGAAGTTAAAAATCTTCCTCCTTCCCCCTCAGATCCCCCAGATTTCCTCTTCACTCCCCGATTCACCACCTCTGAGCTGGTGAACCTGGGAGTGTGAATTCTGACACAGATCGCCAGTGAAGCGGTGAGATCAAAGGCTTTATAAACTGGCCGTTACTGTGTCATTCAATGAGGATTCTCCGTGTGTAGAGATAATCGGCGGGAAAACAAGTTCAAACATGTTCTCCCCCCGATTATCACTGTTTCATAAACTGTTTATGGACTGTGATCAGCGGTGATCCTCGGGATCACCGCTGATCACTGCTTCATAAACGGACACCTTTCAGTGCACTTGTGTTAGTGAATATACCCCTGTGGGGTTCATTTACTAATATTGGAGAGTGAAATATCTGGTGCAGCTCTACATAGAAACCAATCAGCTTCCTTTTTTTTTGCCAAAGTTTAATTAAAGAAGCTGAAAGGGTAACTCCACTTTCACGGGGAACACAAAATAGCAACTAACGAAAAAATAATATAGCTTATACAATTGCGACACAATTTCCCCGTATCCAGTTCGCAATAGCAGGGGATTGTGACCTCTATGGAGCCTGGTTCACATATCTTCGCTGTGGCTCTGGTGCGAATTTGCACTGGGTCCTGTGCGTCTTTTGGTCTGTTTCAGGTCCAAATTCAGCCAAAAATTTGGGCTAAAATCGGACTTTAAACGGTGAACGGGGATGCACAGGACCCCTGCTGTAAGCTGCATGTGGCTTAGATGTGAACCCAGCCTGAATGTTATTAAAAATTACCTTTCCTTTTCAATCTGCAGCTGCTGTAATGTTCTGAAAACGCAATGCAATATGGCTGCCTGGAGGTGTTCAACACCCCCAAAAACATAATTTCCTGCTTGTGTGATTGGCTCACCAATTTTCCCAGAAGTCTGCCTAAGATACAAGTGAGATTTCAGGCACCCCCTGCAATGAAAATGTCATTTTTGGTGAGATACTCCCAATAGGAACACGTCTAAAGGGATGCAGGTCCAACAGATTCCCTCATTAGTACTCTGCAGCTGCACAGCTGGCTGATAATTATGAAGCCACTCCCATTAGACCCACTTGGCACAGAGGCACAAAGGAACAAACAGTGATTTCTTCAGAATAACAAAAGGTAGGAATCTGCAACAAAGTTTCTTATAATTCTTGCAATGTACATATATCACATAGGGGGGAATATATTTTTCTTAACAAAATTGGAGTTACGCTTGAAATTAGAAGCTGATTGACTACCATGCACAACTGCACCAAATTTTAAATGCACTTGTGTTAGTAAATCTACCCATGTGTGCCTAAAATACATTTTGTTTTTCTCCAATGTTTCAGCGTCTCTTTAACCATTGCGAATGCACACAAGCCATAATTTGGAGTAGAGAACCAGGAGACTTTATTAAAGTAAGCACCCAAAAAAAAAGGTGATGTGCTTCACACAAAGCTAAAGTATATGTAAGTCCTTGTAAAACAACCCTTTCAATTTAAAATTGAATTGAAAGGCAACAAATTTCTATATAGATAAACAACATTATAAATACCTTTTTTTTTCTTATAACTGATCACATAATTTCTGTTTTCAGCTGCATAAGGGGCTAAGAGAGATGAGGGTGGGGAAACAGCAGGACACTGATCTTCCCAGTGAATGGCTGTGCAGGGAGAGTGTCAGCACAGGTCTGATCATTGGAGGACAGGCAGGCTGTGCTCCCAGCACAGCCAGAAAACTATCAATGCTGAGATGGATGTACTCATAGGCCTAGCGTGGTCAGTTTGAAATAGGAAAACAGGGGGACTGGCAGGATCACCAGGCATTTCATACAAAGGAAGAAATACAAAGAGAACATGATATTTTTGAACACAAGTATATGGTACAGAAAGACACATATGGGGAATATGAAATGTTGTGGTAACATGTTCTTTAAATCTTGTAGCTAAGGACCAGCAAAGTTTGGGAATTGGAAACAAAGAGAATGTATATATAATGTATATTCTCTCTAACCACTGTTACACTATACCATAAGGTAATAAAACTGCATCAAGCACACACACAGTTATAGATAATGAATATTGTAAAACTCCTAATTTGTAAAAAGCCTCAGTGAACAATGTACAGAGGAGTATGGTACTGCCCATGTGCACATCTTTATGAACACGCATAGAAATGCAGGTACCAGCCAATATATAAGATTTCATGAGTTGGGTGTTCGGAATTGAAATTTTATTTAATAGTTAATAAAATCCATACTGTGCCTTTTTTCCTATGACAACGTGGCATACAGGATATGTGTTGCCTAAGAGACATTGACCATAAAATGACTGTTGGTGCCACAACTAATGCTTGGTACTTCACTGCAATTTTTATGCATTATCATGTTTAGGCTTTAAAGAATTTGGTGGGAAAACCAACTGCGCTGGATGAACTGATAATGTACACATTATTATTATGAGGGTTAACCTCCGATTATAAATACTATGTTTAGAAACTTGACACATGCTGGCAAAATTATTTATAAGAAGATTACAATTTCACATAGGTTAAATATGTATGTCTTGCAGGGAATTTTTAAGCGGTTTTTAATATGCCCCAGGATGACATCAGTGTGTGACGAAACATGTCAGTCGGAGCGATGTGCTGACGTCACCACGCTTCTCTGTTCCCGGAAGCGTGGGCGTTTGTGAACGGCCGGCTTATGTATTTCCAATGTCGCTTTAATGCTTCTTCTTCTCGTGCAATCTTTTTTGTTCCATTAAAGTTTTCTACGTTTTTTCACTATGGCGACCATTATATATTTTTTTGGGGAACTCCAATGAGTGCGATACCCTGAGGGTGGATTTCGTGCTGCATGGGCTCTGTGGAGGGTTCCAGGTGAGTTTGAGCTGAGATCGTGGCTGACCCTTTTCTCTTGGAAATCTGTACACGGTGGGAGTTGCCATCATCATACCCCTCCTGGATGGATAAAGGCCCTGGCTGGGTATAAGCCGCAAGAATGTCTGACCTCCTGTTATAGAAAGTCCATATAAGCTGGTAAGCGAGCATTTTATATGGTGGAGGTCAGACTTCAATTTGGGTGTTGGATGGTGTCAATATCGTTGGAAGGATTCTTCTCATCACAACTTAGACCTTACAGTATATTTTCAAAAAAACTAATTTTTATTTCACATTATTTGCATTGGTGATTTAATGATCAATAATTGCCCAATAGGGTTAATCATATTAATTTGATTGTTTGTTTGGTTCATGTATTACAGCTTGGATTGGTATTTTTGCGCAGATCTATTTACAATTGTATATTATTTACTGCGCATATCTCACAACTGAGTTTCTGCTTTTATAGTTCACTTGGAACTTATAGCGCAGTTTTTTCCCCCCCCTTAATGTTTTTTAATATATGTATTGTGAGATGTCAGGGTTTCTTAGCTCAATGGTAGTGCCAAAACAGTAAGTTTACTCCACGCCAGATATAGTTTTCAGGGCTTTCCTGCCTACTTTTATTTAAAAGAAAGTCAAATTTCATACAGGTATGTCTTTCCACACAGAGGGTTCTTAATCACTGTGAATCAAACATAACGTTCAGCCTCATGGCTCTCCTGTTGCAGCTATACTGCTCCCAGTACCTCTTCAGGGTCCTCTTGACCATTCAGTACCTTTTTGGGCCTCCAGACTAGGGATGAGCTTCGAGTTTGAGTCAAACTCATGTTCGACTCGAACATCGGCTGTTCGCCAGTTCGCTGAACAGCGAACAATTTGGGGTGTTCGCGGCAAATTCGAAAGCCGCGGAACACCCTTTAAAAGTCTATGGGAGAAATCAAAAGTGCTAATTTTAAAGGCTTATATGCATGCTATTGTCATAAAATGAGTTTGGGGACCTGGGTCCTGCCCTAGGGGACATGTATCAATGCAAAAATAAGTTTTAAAAACGTCCGTTTTTTCAGAAGCAGTGATTTTAATAATGCTTTAAGTGAAACAATAAAAATGTAATATTCCTTTAAATTTCGTACCTGGGGTGTCTATAGTATGCCTGTAAAAGGGCGCATGTTTCCCGTGTTTAGAACAGTCTGACAGCAAAATGACATTTCAAAGGAAAAAAAGTAATTTAAAACTACTCACGGCTATTAATGAATTGTCGGTCCGACAATACACATAAAAGTTAATTAATAAAAACGGCATGGGAATTCCCCACAGGGGAACCCCGAACCAAAATTTTAAAAAAAATGCCGTGGGGGTCCCCCTAAATTCCATACCAGGCCCTTCAGGTCTGGTATGGGTATTAAGGGGAACCCTGTGCCAAAATTTTTAAAAAATGGCGTGGGGGTCCCCCTCAAAATCCATACCAGATCCTTTAGGTCTGGTATGGATTTTAAGGGGAACCCCGCGCTAAAATCTAAAAAAAAATGGTGTGGAGTCCCCTCAAAAATCCATACCAGACCCTTATCCGAGCACGCAACCTGGCAGGCCGCAGGAAAAGAGGGGGGACGAGAGAGCGCCCCCCCTCCTGAACTGTACCAGGCCACATGCCCTCAACATTGGGAGGGTGCTTTGGGTAGCGGCCCCCCCAAAGCACTTTGTCCCTATGTTGATGAGGACAAGGCCTCATCCCCACAACCCTTGGCTGGTAGTTGTGGGGGTCTGCAGGCAGGGGCTTATCGGAATCTGGAAGCCCCCTTTAACAAGGGGACCCCAGATCCCCACCTGTGTGAAATGGTAATGGGGTACAAAAGTACCCCTACCATGTCACAAAAATGTCAAAAATTTTAAAAATGACAAGAGACAGTTTTGACAATTCCTTTATTTAAAGTCTTCTTCTTTCCATCTTCTTCGGGTCTTCTTGCTTCTTCCTTCCTTCTTCCTTCAGTTTTTTCCTCCATCTTCTTCTTCCTCCGATCCTCTGCTTCTTGTTCTGGTGTTCTCGTCTGGCATCTTCCTCCACAGCATCTTCTTCCCCGCTGCGTTCTTGGGCCGCTCATGCATCCATGGGAGGCTCTGGCTGTGTGACGCTTCTCTTTCTCTGACACTTCTTAAATAACAGAGGGCGGGGCCAACTGTTGACCCTGCCCCCCTCTGACGCACGGGGACTTGATGGGGACTTCCTTGTGGCATTCCCCGTGATGTCAGAGGGGGTGGGGCCACCCGTTACATAACCGGGGGACCCCGCCCCCTCTGACATCGCGGAAAAAGCCACAGGGAAGTCCCTGTCAAGTCCCCTTCGTCAGAGGGGGGGTCACTGGGTGGCCCCGCCCTCCATTATTTAAGAAGTGTCAGAAGAAGAGAAGCTTCACACAGCGGGAGCCTCCCATGGATGCGGAGCGGCCCAAGAATGAAGCGGGGAAGAAGACACCACGGAGGAAGATGCCGGACGAGAACACCGGAGCAAGAAGCAGAGGATCGGAGGAAGAAGAAGATGGAGGAAGAAACCGAAGGAAGGAAGAAGGAAGAAGACCCAAAGAAGATGGAAAGAAGAAGACTTTAAATAAAGGAATTGTCAAAAACTGTCTCTTGTCATTTTTACCTTTTTGACACTTTTTTTGTGAAATGGTAGGGGTACTTTTTTACCCCATTACCATTTCACACAGGGGGGGCGGGATCTGGGGTTCCCCTTGTTAAAGGGGGCTTCCAGATTCCTATAAGCCCCCCGCCCGCAGACCCCCACAACCACCGGCCAAGGGTTGTGGGGATGAGGCCCTTGTCCTCATTAACATGGGGACAAGGTGCTTTGGGGGGGCTGCTACCCCAAAGCACCCTCCCAATGTTGAGGGCATGTGGCCTGGTACGGGTCAGGAGGGGGGGCGCTCTCTCATCCCCCCTCTTTTCCTGCAGCCTGCCAGGTTGCATTCTCGTATAAGGGTCTGGTATAGATTTTGAGGGGGACCCCCACGCCATTTTTTTAAAATTTTGGGGCAGGTTTCCCCTTAATATCCATAAAAGACCTGAAGGGCCTGGTATGGAATTTAGGAGGACCCCCACACCATATTTTTTTAAAATTTTGGTTCGGGGTTCCGCTGTGGGGTAATCCCATGCCGTTTTTATGAATGAACTTTTATGTGTTTTGTCGGACCGACAATTCATTAATAGCCGCGAGTAGTTTTAAATGACTTTTTTTCCTTTGAAATGTCATTTTGCTGTCAGACTGTTCTAAACACGGGAAACATGCGCCCCTTTACAGGCATACTATAGACACCCCCCGGTACGAAATTTAGAAGGAATATTACACTTTTATTGTTTCACTTTAAGCATTAATAAAATTACTGCTCCTGAAAAAATGGCCATTTTTAAAACTTTTTTTTTGCATTGATACATGTCCCCTGGGGCAGGACCCAGGTCCCCAACCACTTTTTATGACAATAACTTGCATATAAGCCTTTAAAATTAGCACTTTTGATTATTCATGTTCGTCTCCCATAGACTTTAATGGTGTTCGTGTGTTCGAACAAATTTTTTGCCTGTTCGCATGTTCTGGTGCGAACCGAACAGGGGGGTGTTCGGCTCATCCCTGCTCCAGACCATGAAATACGTCCAGATGTTTATGTACAGACGCTTCTCCTCAGCTCTGCGTCTTCTTTACAGCTTCCTAGCTGCTCTTTTCCTCATAGACTCTCTCTACAGCTTCCTAGCTGCTTTGTCCCTCCTGGACTCTCTCTACAGCTTCCTAGCTGCTTTGTCTCTCCTGGACTCTCTCTACAGCTTCCTAGCTGCTTTGTCCCTCCTGGACTCTCTCTACAGCTTCCTAGCTGCTTTGTCCCCCATGGACTCTCTCTACAGCTTCCTAGCTGCTTTGTCCCCCATGGACTCTCTCTACAGCTTCCTAGCTGCTTTGTCCCTCCTGGACTCTCTCTACAGCTTCCTAGTTGCTTTGTCCCTCATAGACTCTCTCTACATCTTCCTAGCTGCTCTGCCCCTCATGGACTCTCTCTACAGCTTCCTAGCTGCTCTGTCCCTCATGAACTGTCTCTCAGACTCGGACCTTGCTCTGTTCCAACCTGGACACCATGGTATACACCAGCACCTCTCACGGCTCCCTTCACACACTGACACCCTCGGGAGAGAGGGTCTCTGAGCTCTAACTCTGGCTCTCATATGAAGCCAGCACAGACCTGTGCCATTAGTCTGTTTGCTTCATGCAAAATCTGGTTTAACATGCTTCATCACACAGTGACACAGGCTCGCCCTGCCACAGTATATATATGCATGTGTCAAGGTATATGTGCAATTTTTTATACACTCTTTAATTGATTAGACACAGCACAAGTCTGGCAGCTGATTTCAACCAATGATTTTGCTGAAGTCACACAAAGGGTTCCGTATTTACAATAACAGGGTACAGGAAACAGTGATCGGACTGTTTCTAAAAAACAGCCAGATAGTAAAGTAAAAACAGCACACATTACACATTATTAGGCACACAGTTACCCCGTGATTGCCCCTAGATGTTAACCCCTTCCTAGTCAGTGTACAGTATTATCACTGATCACTGTATTAGTGTCACTAGCAACATTAGTGTCTGTTAGTGACCCTCCCAGATAGTGTCTGTTGCACCCTATCACAGTCCCACTATGAGTCGCTAATCACCGCCATTACAGTATAGTGCCTATAGCTGTGTATATTCCAGTGTATATACAGTTGTGCTCATAAATTTACATACCCTGGCAGAATTTATGCAGAGAATATGAATGATAAAACAAAAATGTTTCTTTCACTCATGGTTAGTGTTTGGCTGAAGCCATTTATTATTAATCAACTGTGTTTACTCTTTTTAAATTATAATGACAACAAAAACTACCGAAATGACCCTGATCAAAAATTTACATACCCTAGTTCCTAATACCGTGTATTGCCCCCTTTAACATCAATAACAACTTGAAGTCTTTTGTGGTATTTGTGGATGAGGCTCTTTATCTTCTCAGATGGTAAAGCTTCATTCATCTTGGCAAAAAGCCTCCAGTTCCTGTAAATTCTTGGGTTGTCTTTCATGAACTGCACGTTTGAGATCTCCCCAGAGTGGCTCAATGATATTGAGGTCAGGAGACTGAAATGGTCACTCCAGAACCTTCACTTTATTCTGATGTAGCCAATGACAGGTCAACTTGGCCTTGTGTTTTAGATCATGTCATGTTGGAATGTCCAAGTACGTCCCATGCACAGCTTCCTGGCTGATAAATGCAAATGTTCCTCCAGTATTTTTTGATAACATACTGCATTCATTTTGCCATCAATTTTGAAAAAAAATCCTATGCCTTTGTAGCTCACACATCCCCTAAACATCAGCGATCCACCTCCGTGTTTCGCAGTAGGAATGGTGTACCTTTCATCATAGGCCTTGTTGACTCCTCTCCAAATGAAGCATTTTTGGTTGTGGCCAAAAAGCTCATGTTTGGTCTCATCACTCCAAAAGACTTTGTGCCAGAAGGTTTGAGGCTTGTCTCTGTGCTGTTTGGCGTATTGTAAACAGAATACTTTGTGGCATTTGCATAGTAATGGCTTTATTCTACTCGACCATGCAGCCCATCTTTCTTCAAGTGCCTCCTTATTGTGCATCTTGAAACAGCCACACCACATGTTTTCAGAGAGTCCTGTATTTCACCTGAAGTTATTTGTGGGTTTTTCTTTGCATCCTGGCATTCCTGGCAGTTGTGGCTGAAATTTTAGTTGGTCTACCTGACTGTGGTTTGGTTTTAACAGAACCCCTCATTTTCCACTTCTTGATTAGAATTTAAACACTGCTGATTGGCATTCTTAGTTCCTTGGATATCTTTTTATATCTCTTTCCTGTTTTATACAGTTCAACTACCTTTTCCCACAGATCCTTTGACAATTCGTTTGCTTTCCCCATGAATCAGAATCCAGAAACGTCAGTGCAGCACTGGATGAAACATGCAAGGGTCTGCCAGGAGTCCAGAAACTCATTGACCTTTTATACACACACACACACACTAATTACAGGCAAACAGATCACAAGTGAGGATGGTTACCTTTATATATATACATACAAAACAGCGCTCGCAAATATTATGTGATATGGTATTCTTCAAACTCAAAACTAGCCTGTTGCAGCTGCAGAATAAAAAGTGCTGCACTTTAGTGATATATAACCAAAAAGACTGCGCTAGCAACTTACTAAAAATAAATAGTGTCAAAACCAAATACACTATAAGAGAAAATATAGTAAATGTGACAAAATATTATATGAAAAAAGAAGAATTGAATGTACACCTAACACAACACACCAAGTGCTGGGTGGAATCGTGCACGAATGCACTGACAAAATAGATACCTAAAATGTGATAAAGGATGAATCAAAAATGTACATAATATACATGTGCAACTGTGAGGTGATATAGGTAAAATTATCTCTATACTCATACAAAAATAAATATAAATATATGTGCTCTCATGGATTCGCAAACACAATTGACAATGATGGTTACCTTTATAGCCATTCAAACCCCTTTGTGTCAACTTGTGTGCATGTTATCAGGCCAAAAGCACCAGGGTATGTAAACTTTTGATCAGGGTCATTTGGGTAATTTCTGTTGTGATTATGATTTAAAAAGAGTAAACACAGTTGATTGATAATAAATGGCTTCAGCCAAACACTAACCATGAGTGAAAGAAACGTTTTTGTGTTATTATTCATATTCTCTGAAAAATGGCCAAGAAATCATAAATTCTACCAGGGTAAACTTATGAGCACAATTGTACCATAGTTTGTAGACACTATAACTTTCATACAAAGCCCTATTGGGATTTTTTGTTACCAAAGACATGTAGCAGAATACATTTTGGCCTAAAATTATGAAGAAATTAGATTTTTTTATTGGATATGTTCTATATCATAAATTTGAAAATAATGTTTGTTTTTTTTCAAGATATTCAGTCATTTTTAGTTTATATAATAAAAAATAAAAAGCCCAGTGGTGATCAAATACCACCAAAAGAAAGCTCTATTTGTGTGATAAAAATGATATAAATAGCTGAATAGCAAAAAATGCCCTGGTCATAAAACCTTCCAGAGGTCAAGTGGTTAATCAGTTAGCAAGCTGGGGCTATGTTTTGACCAAGCTGCAATGCTAGGGTGGAAGTGGACAGTCTGGCTGTACTACCTGTCAGGAGTTCCTGGATCAAAATAGTGGTTGTGCAGAATTGCAAATCCTTTTGATAGGTAAAAAATAATTTGTGTTGACACTCACTGGCCACTTTATTAGGTTTACCTTTTCAATAGCTTGGTAACACAAATTGCTACTCAGCCAATCACATGGCAGCAACAGCATTTAGGCATCCAGATGTGGTGAAGACGTCTTGCTGAAGTTTAAACTGAGCACTGAAATGGGGAAGAAAGGGCATTTAAGTGACTTTGAACGTAGCTTGGTTGTTGATGCCAGACAGGCTGGTCTGAGTACTTCAAAAACTTCAAAAACTGGGATTTTCACACACAACAATCTCTAGGATTTATAGAGAATGGACTGAAATATCCAGTGAGCGGAAGTTGTGTGGACGAAAATGCCTTGTGGATTTCAGAGGAGAATGGGCAGACCGGTTTGAGATGATAGAAAGGCAACAGTAACTCAAATAACCCCTCATTACAACCAAGGTATGCACAATACCATCTCTGAATGCACAACACATCGAACCTTAAACCAGATGGACTACAGCAGCAGAAGACCACGTCGGGTGCCACTCCTGTCAGCTAAAAACAGGAAACTGAGGCTACAGTTCACACAAGCTCACCAAAATTGGACAATAGAAGATTGGAAAAACGTTGCCTGGTCTGCTGAGTCTCGATTTTAGCTGTGACATTCAGATGGTAGGGTCAGAATTTGGCGTAAACAACATGAAAGCATGGATCCCCCCTGCCTTGTATCAATGGTTCAGACTGGTGGTTGTGTAATAGTGTGGGGGGATATTTTCTTGGAACACTTTGGGCCTCTTAGTACCAACTGAGCATCGTTTAAAGGCCACGGCCTACCTGAGTATTGTTGTTGACCATGTCCATCTCTGTGTACCTATTTTCTGATGGCAACTTCCAGCATGATAATGCAGCATGTCACAAAGCTAAAATCATCTCAAACTGGTTTGACTGTACTCCATTTGGTCTCCAGAGTCCCCAGATCTCAATCCAATAGAGCACCTTTGGGATGTGGTGGAACGGGAGATTCGCATTATGGTTATGCAGCCAACAAACTGCAGCAACTGCGTGATGCTATCATGTCAATATGGACCAAAATCTCTGAGGAACGTTTCCAACACCTTGTTGAATCTATGCCACGAAGATTTAAGGCAGTTCTGTAGGCAAAAGAGGGTCCAACCCGGTACTAGCAAGGTGTAACTAATAAAGTGGCCAGTGAGTGTAGTTCAGATGAGTATTTGACTGGTTTCCTGGGGTTTAGCTTTAATATCTGCCTAAATGTTCCCTAGTGTCATCAGATTTAATTACGGTATGTGCTTAAAGTGGTTGTATACCTTTTTTTTAATTTTTACCCACAGGTAAGCCTATAATAAGACTTACCTGTAGGTAAAATGAATATCTCCTAAACCTGTACGGTTTAGGAGAAATTCACTTTGCATGCAACCGCCGACATGCACTGTTAAGGTCCGGCTGAAGGTCCGGCGGACGCTGGCAGACCTTGCCGGAAAAAAGTCTCCCACGCGCACGCACGGGAGTGACGTCATTTCGGCTCCGGCCACTCACAGCGCAGGAGCCGTGAACCCGGAAGTCACGCCGAGGGGGAAATGTCAGCTTCCTCAGCAGTGACTGGGATAAGATGCCGACGCCTCGTTCTAAGGTAAGTATTTTATAATGAACTAGTATGCGGTGAATACTAGCTCATTATGCTTTTGCCTTACAGGTTTAAAAAAAAAAAAAAATGTGCGGGTATACAACCGCTTTAAGGAGGCTTTGGCTAAGGTCCTCCCTATTAAATATATAGTTCTTATGAGCTGCAATAGCAGTATTTAGATTTGTTGCAGAGGAAATGATAGTTTATTGAACAATCCACCTTTTTAGTGCAATTGATTGTCGAAAGATCATAATCGTTCATCTGAGCAGTCATTATATTGTCATATTGTTAAGTGTATGGCTGACATTATGGTCCTCTTATTAGGCTTCTGCCTGTTAATACAATGTAATTTTCTTATGGTGACAGAAGTGAGTTTTGACAAATTTACTGCCAATTAGACATGTACAGTAGTAGGCAATTCCTTCCTGCTGGCAAATGGTGATGAGGTCATGAAAATAAAATAGACATGGCTGGATACCTGTTCTTGAATTGGATTCCATATGATGGGCACTAGGGATGAGCCGAACACCCCCCGGTTCGGTTCGCACCAGAACCCGCGAACGGACCGCAAGTTCGCACGAACGTTAGAACCCCATTGACGTCTATGGGACTCGAACGTTCGAAATCAAAAGTGCTCATTTTAAAGGCTAATTTGCATGGTATTGTCCTAAAAAGGGTTTGGGGACCCGGGTCCTACCCCAGGGGACATGTATCAATGCAAAAAAAACTTTTAAAAACGGCCGTTTTTTCGGGAGCAGTGATTTTAATGATGCTTAAAGTAAAAAAAAAAAAGTGAAATATTCCTTTAAATATCGTACCTGGGGGGTGTCTATAGTATGCCTGTAAAGTGACGCGTGTTTCCCATGTTTAGAACAGTCCCTGCACCAAATGTCATTTTTAAAGGAAAAAATCTCATTTAAAACTGCTTGCGGGTTTAATGTCATGTCGGGTCATGGCAATATGGATGAAAATCAGTGAGACAAACGGCATGGGTACCCCCCAGTCCATTACCAGGCCCTTTGGGTCTTGTATGGATATTAAGGGGAACCCCGCACCCAAATTAAAATAAGGAAAGGTCCCTATATACTCTGAACAGCAGTATTCAGGCGGTGCAAACAAGACAGGGACTGTAGGTTTGTTGTTAAGTAGAATCTGTTTGTAATTTTGAACATTTTTAATGTGTTTAGCTCCAGCCAAAAAATCTTTTCTAAGCTTTTTGGAAAACATAGGGAAGGGTTATCACCCCTGTGACATTTGTTTTGCGTCTTTCCTCCTCTTCAGAAGATTTCACCTCACTTTTTTGTCCCAATGAAAAATGTTTTTTGAAAATTTGGGTTTTTTTGTGGAACAAGGATTGGAAAGCATCAGTGGAAAGGAGAAATTGTTTTCCCATATTAACTCTTACAGGAGAGAATTTCCCTTCCTTAGGGGTAGATTTCATCTCACTTCCTGTTGTCTCCTTCCGTTTGCAAGTAGGAGTCGTTTGTAAGTTAGATGTTTGAAAGTAGGGTCCTGCCCTATATACTCAGCAGAAATTTGGGCCTTAGGTGTTGCTGTGGCCAAAACACTGTAAGCCCTCACAGGGCCCTGCTGTGAAATATTAGATCAAGAATTGTAATTACATGCCCCTGTTGAACAGGAGCTGAAAAATTAGGCCTTAGGCACTGGTGCTGGTGCCACAACACTGCAACCCCTCACAGACACTCTAGTTGAAACGCAGGAACAAGCCCTGCTGCAAAGTATTGCATCAAAAATTGTAATTACACGCCCCTGTTAGACAGGGGCTGAAAAATTGGGTCTTAGGCACTGGTGCTGGTGCCACAACACTGCAACCCCTCACAGACACTCTAGTTGGAATGCAGGAACGAGCCCTGCTGCAAAGTATTACATCAAAAATTGTAATTACACGCCCCTGTTAAACAGGGGCTGAAAAATTGTGCCTTAGGCACTGGTGGTGGCGCCCAGAACCAAAAATGTTCTTACAAGCTATCAGCGTGATGATTGAGGAGGAAGAGGATAATTACTCAGGGATAGTCACTCAGCATCAGCATAGGCAGTCTTTGAAGGGATCTGAGATTTCAAAAAAAATTATTCGGTTACATCTGCATCAGGTGCTTGGTAGCTGGTGGTGATCCAAGACTGATTCATTTTTATGAAGGTCAGCCGATCGACCGAGTCGGTGGACAGACGCACCCTGTGATCGGTTACCACGCCTCCAGCAGCACTGAATGTGCGTTCCGAAAGAACGCTGGATGCAGGACAGGCCAGTAGCTCAATTGCATACTGTGCAAGCTCTGGCCAGTGATCCATCCTCAAGACCCAGTAACCCAGAGGATTTTCGGTGGGAAAGGTGTCCAAGTCTGATCTTGCCCCTAGGTATTCCTGCACCATGTAAAACAGACGCTGGCGATGGTTGCTGGAACCGATCATACCTTGGGGCTGCGGACCAAAAAATTGTCTGAACGCATCGGTCAGACGGCCACCTTCTCCACCGCTCCTTCTTTGACTGACCGAAGCCTCAGCAACACGTTGTCCAGAAACAGGAGTTTGTAACCTCCCAGTCTCTGGGAACGCGTTGCACAGACCTTTCTGCAAGGCCTCCCGAAGATGTTTCATCCTCTGCTCCCTCTGCGATGGCAAGATAAGGTCCGCAACCTTACCCTTGTAACGTGGATCAAGGAGGGTTGCCAGCCAGTATTGGTCCTTCTCCTTGATACCACGAATACGAGGATCCTTACGCAGGCTTTGCAGGATCAGGGAGGCCATGCAGCGTAGGTTTGCTGAGGCATTCGGTCCGGAGTCCTCTGGGTCACTAAGGACAACAACGTCCGCAGCCACCTCCTCCCAGCCACGTACAAGTCCATGTGTTCCTTGGGACTGATCCCTTAAAGACTGCTGATGCTGAGTGCCAGGCTCCACCTCCATACTGACACAATCTTCCTCCTCCTCCTCCTCCTCGTCCTCTTCCTGTGTGATCGGCGGGCACGCAGGAACACTGTCTGGATAAAGGGGGCCTTGAGAGCTAAGGAAGTCCTCCTCTTCCTGCCTCTGTTCTGCCTCAAGTGCCCTGTCCATTATTCCACGCAGCGTGTGCTCCAACAGGTGGACAAGGGGGACAGTGTCACTGATGCATGCACTGTCAGTGCTCACCATCCTCGTGGCCTCCTCGAATGGTGACAGGACAGTGCATGCATCCCTGATCATGGCCCACTGGCGTGGGGAAAAAAAACCAAGGTCCCCTGACCCTGTCCTGGTGCCATAGTCGCACAGGTACTCATTGATGGCCCTCTGCTGCGTGTGCAGCCGCTGCAGCATGGCCAACGTCGAGTTCCACCTGGTGGGCATGTCACAGATTAGGCGGTTCTTGGGCAGGTTAAACTCCTTTTGGAGGTCCGTCAGCCGAGCACTGGCATTATATGACCGGCGGAAATGCACAGAGACTTTCCTGGCCTGCCTCAGGACATCCTGTAAGCCCGGGTACCTGCCCAAGAACCGCTGCACCACCAAGTTAAGGACGTGAGCCAAACAGGGCACATGGGTCAGTTGTCCCTGTCGGAGGGCAGAGAGGAGGTTGGTGCCATTGTCGCAAACCACCATTCCTGCCTTAAGTTGGCGTGGCGTCAACCACCTCTGAACCTGCCCCTGCAGAGCTGACAGAACCTCTGCCCCAGTGTGGCTCCTGTCCCCCAAGCACACCAGCTCAAGCACCGCATGGCATCTTTTGGCCTGCGTACTTGCGTAGCCCCTTGAACGCCTACGGAGCACCGCTGGTTCCGAGGAAGAGGCCATGGAGGAAGAAGAAGAGGAGGGGGTGGAGGAGAGAGGTGTGTCACAATCAGCATTTTGGAGGCGTGGTGGCGGAACAACCTCCAACACTACTGCACCTTGTCCTGCATCCTTCCCAGCTGCCAGCAGAGTCACCCAATGCGCCGTGAAACTTAAGTAACGTCCCTGTCCATGCCTGCTGGACCATGAGTCAGCGGTAATATGCACCTTACCGCTGACCGCCCTGTCCAGCGAGGCATGGACATTGCCTTCCACATGCCGGTAGAGAGCCGGAATCGCCTTCCGTGAGAAAAAGTGGCGTTTGGGTACCTGCCACTGAGGAACCGCACATTCCACAAACTCACGGAAGGGGGCAGAGTCTACCAACTGAAAAGGCAGCAGTTGAAGTGCTAGCAATTTTGCCAAGCTAGCATTCAACCGCTGGGCATGTGGATGGCTGGGAGCAAACTTCTTTCGGCGGTGCAGCAGCTGGGGCAGGGAAATTTGCCTGGTACAATCTGACGTCGGTGTACCAAAAGCAGATTGCCCACAAGTACTTGGCTGTGACACACCTAATTCTACACCTTCATTCCTCTCACTGCAGGTCTCAGAGAGGACTGAAGGTCTAGTGGGGTTGGAAATCTCAGCTGATGAGGAGCAAGGAGAGATCGTCTTTGTTCTTTGGTGTGGGTCTTTTAGATACGCTTGCCAACGAACTGCATGGCAGGTCAACATATGTCTGGTCAAGCATGTGGTACCCAAGCGGGAGATGTTTTGGCCACGCGAGATACGCTTGAGACATATGTTGCAAATAGCAGCGGTGCGATCTGATGCACTCGTCTCAAAAAAGGCCCACACCAAAGAACTTTTTGAATAACGCGCAGAGACTGCAGCGCCCTGCACATGTGGAGCTTTGGGGTGTGATGCAGTCAATGTGCTGCCCTTAGGCTGGCCCCTGGAGGGCATCCTGCCTAGTTGGTGATGTGCCACCTCCTCCTCCTCCTCCTCCTCCTCCTCCTCTCTCCTATCAGGCACCCACGTTGAGTCAGTGACCTCATCATCCCCTCCCTCCTCATCACTGGAGCAAACCTGGCAGTATGCTGCAGCAGGGGGAGCATGACTGCCAGATTGCTGTCCTTCTTGGGCACCCCCTCTGTCCGTGCTCATGTTACTGCCTTCATTGAGCTCAGTATCATCATCAGAGCCTTCCAAACGCTGGGCATCCTCCTGGAGCATGTACCCAACACTGTGGTCAAACAGTTCGAGGGAATCCTCATGAGGACATGGTGGAGCTAGGGAAGGAGTCACTGATGACATTGAGCTGAGGGAAGAGGCCGCTGCTTTGCCAGACAAAGCACCCTGGGCATGGGTGAGAGAGGATGAGGAGGATGAGGACGGCTTGGTCATCCACTCGACCAAGTCTTCCGCATGTTGCGGCTCAACACGGCCAGCTGCCGAAAAAAAGGCCAAGCGTCTCCCATGGCCACGTGCTGATGAGGATGCACCGTCTCCACGACCAGCACTAGACACAGAGCCTGCTTGCCCTCTCTTATTGGCTTGTGACTGTCTGCCTCTCCTTCTTGGCCTTCCAGACATACTAATGGCCTGTAGCTGCACTAAGCTGGGATAGAACACCTGTAATTTTCTTCAGGTAGCTTTATATACTGTAACCAGACAAGCCTGCCTGTCAGTAGGAAGATAACACGAACGGATCTAGCTGAACACTGTGAGCAGGACGCACTGTACTAAATGTAAATAGTCTAGCTGCCTGACCGTGGTACTAATAGGATCAAAAAGAACACCTGTAATTTTCTTAAGGTAGCTTTATATACTGTAACCAGACAAGCCTGCCTGTCAGTAGGAAGATAACAGGAACGGATCTAGCTGAACACTGTGAGCAGGACGTACTGCACTAAATGTATATAGCAGGAACGGATCTAGCTGAACACTGTGAGCAGGACGCACTGCACTGAATGTAAATAGCAGGAACGGATCTAGCTGAACACTGTGAGCAGGACGCACTGCACTAAATGTAAATACCAGGAACGGATCTAGCTGAACACTGTGAGCAGGACGCACTGCACTGAATGTAAATAGCAAGAACGGATCTAGCTGAACACTGTGAGCAGGACGCACTGCACTGAATGTAAATAGTCTAGCTGCCTGACCGTGGTACTAATAGGATCAAAAAGAACACCTGTAATTTTCTTAAGGTAGCTTTATATACTGTAACCAGACAAGCCTGCCTGTCAGTAGGAAGATAACAGGAACGGATCTAGCTGAACACTGTGAGCAGGACACACTGTACTAAATGTAAATAGTCTAGCTGCCTGACAGTGGTACTAATAGGATCAAAAAGAACACCTGTAATTTTCTTCAGGTAGCTTTATATACTGTAACCAGACAAGCCTGCCTGTCAGTAGGAAGATAACAGGAACGGATCTAGCTGAACACTGTGAGCAGGACGTACTGCACTAAATGTATATAGCAGGAACGGATCTAGCTGAACACTGTGAGCAGGACGCACTGCACTGAATGTAAATAGCAGGAACGGATCTAGCTGAACACTGTGAGCAGGACGCACTGCACTAAATGTAAATACCAGGAACGGATCTAGCTGAACACTGTGAGCAGGACGCACTGCACTGAATGTAAATAGCAGGAACGGATCTAGCTGAACACTGTGAGCAGGACGCACTGCACTGAATGTAAATAGCAGGAACGGATCTAGCTGAACACTGTGAGCAGGACGCACTGCACTGAATGTAAACAGCAGGAACGGATGTAGCTGAACACTGTGAGCAGGACGCACTGCACTGAATGTAAATAGCAGGAACGGATCTAGCTGAACACTGTGAGCAGGACGCACTGCACTGAATGTAAATAGCAGGAACGGATCTAGCTGAACACTGTGAGCAGGACGCACTGCACTGAATGTAAATAGCAGGAACGGATCTAGCTGAACACTGTGAGCAGGACGCACTGCACTGAATGTAAATAGCAGGAACGGATCTAGCTGAACACTGTGAGCAGGACGCACTGCACTGAATGTAAACAGCAGGAACGGATGTAGCTGAACACTGTGAGCAGGACGCACTGCACTGAATGTAAATAGCAGGAACGGATCTAGCTGAACACTGTGAGCAGGACGCACTGCACTGAATGTAAATAGCAGGAACGGATGTAGCTGAACACTGTGAGCAGGACGCACTGCACTAAATGTAAATACCAGGAACGGATCTAGCTGAACACTGTGAGCAGGACGCACTGCACTGAATGTAAATAGCAGGAACGGATCTAGCTGAACACTGTGAGCAGGACGCACTGCACTAAATGTAAATACCAGGAACGGATCTAGCTGAACACTGTGAGCAGGACGCACTGCACTGAATGTAAATAGCAGGAACGGATCTAGCTGAACACTGTGAGCAGGACGCACTGCACTAAATGTAAATACCAGGAACGGATCTAGCTGAACACTGTGAGCAGGACGCACTGCACTGAATGTAAATAGCAAGAACGGATCTAGCTGAACACTGTGAGCAGGACGCACTGCACTGAATGTAAATAGTCTAGCTGCCTGACCGTGGTACTAATAGGATCAAAAAGAACACCTGTAATTTTCTTAAGGTAGCTTTATATACTGTAACCAGACAAGCCTGCCTGTCAGTAGGAAGATAACAGGAACTGATCTAGCTGAACACTGTGAGCAGGACACACTGTACTAAATGTAAATAGTCTAGCTGCCTGACCGTGGTACTAATAGGATCAAAAAGAACACCTGTAATTTTCTTAAGGTAGCTTTATATACTGTAACCAGACAAGCCTGCCTGTCAGTAGGAAGATAACAGGAACGGATCTAGCTGAACACTGTGAGCAGGACACACTGTACTAAATGTAAATAGTCTAGCTGCCTGACCGTGGTACTAATAGGATCAAAAAGAACACCTGTAATTTTCTTAAGGTAGCTTTATATACTGTAACCAGACAAGCCTGCCTGTCAGTAGGAAGATAACAGGAACGGATCTAGCTGAACACTGTGAGCAGGACACACTGTACTAAATGTAAATAGTCTAGCTGCCTGACCGTGGTACTAATAGGATCAAAAAGAACACCTGTAATTTTCTTAAGGTAGCTTTATATACTGTAACCAGACAAGCCTGCCTGTCAGTAGGAAGATAACAGGAACGGATCTAGCTGAACACTGTGAGCAGGACACACTGTACTAAATGTAAATAGTCTAGCTGCCTGACCGTGGTACTAATAGGATCAAAAAGAACACCTGTAATTTTCTTCAGGTAGCTTTATATACTGTAACCAGACAAGCCTGCCTGTCAGTAGGAAGATAACAGGAACGGATCTAGCTGAACACTGTGAGCAGGACGTACTGCACTAAATGTATATAGCAGGAACGGATCTAGCTGAACACTGTGAGCAGGACGCACTGCACTGAATGTAAATAGCAGGAACGGATCTAGCTGAACACTGTGAGCAGGACGCACTGCACTAAATGTAAATACCAGGAACGGATCTAGCTGAACACTGTGAGCAGGACGCACTGCACTGAATGTAAATAGCAGGAACGGATCTAGCTGAACACTGTGAGCAGGACGCACTGCACTGAATGTAAATAGCAGGAACGGATCTAGCTGAACACTGTGAGCAGGACGCACTGCACTGAATGTAAACAGCAGGAACGGATGTAGCTGAACACTGTGAGCAGGACGCACTGCACTGAATGTAAATAGCAGGAACGGATCTAGCTGAACACTGTGAGCAGGACGCACTGCACTGAATGTAAATAGCAGGAACGGATGTAGCTGAACACTGTGAGCAGGACGCACTGCACTAAATGTAAATACCAGGAACGGATCTAGCTGAACACTGTGAGCAGGACGCACTGCACTGAATGTAAATAGCAGGAACGGATCTAGCTGAACACTGTGAGCAGGACGCACTGCACTAAATGTAAATACCAGGAACGGATCTAGCTGAACACTGTGAGCAGGACGCACTGCACTGAATGTAAATAGCAGGAACGGATCTAGCTGAACACTGTGAGCAGGACGCACTGCACTGAATGTAAATAGCAGGAACGGATCTAGCTGAACACTGTGAGCAGGACGCACTGCACTGAATGTAAATAGCAGGAACGGATCTAGCTGAACACTGTGAGCAGGACGCACTGCACTGAATGTAAATAGCAGGAACGGATCTAGCTGAACACTGTGAGCAGGACACACTGCACTAAATGTAAATAGTCTAGATAGAAGATAACAGGAACGGATCTAGCTAAACTGAATACAGTGTATATATATATATGCAACACCTGGGATGCATATATATACACAATACACTGTAAGTGCAGCTAACTGACTGACTGTTCTGCCTAATCTATCTAACTCAAATCAAATGACACTGTCTCTCTCTCTCTCTATCTCTCAGCACACCGGAACACACACTACACAGGGCCGCCGTGCAGGCGGCCTTATATAGTGTGGGGTGTGTACTAAATCCCCTGAGCCATAATTGGCCAAAGCCACCCTGGCTTTGGCCAATTACAGCTCTCTCTACTGACGGCGCTGTGATTGGCCAAGCATGCGGGTCATAGTGCATGCTTGGCCAATCATCAGCCAGCAATGCACTGCGATGCCGCAGTGAATTATGGGCCGTGACGCGCCACACGAATTTGGCGCGAACGGCCCATATCGTTCGCAATTCGGCGAACGACCGAACAGCCGATGTTCGAGTCGAACATGGGTTCGACTCGAACACGAAGCTCATCCCTAATGGGCACCTATTACTTGCCAATTCAACATACCTACCATGCATTTCTTAACTACAATGTTTTTCAGATATAGTAGCAGTGGCGGCCCATCCATTAGGGGCGCATGGGTGCCCCCATCCATGCGTCTGGCCCCCTAATGTACATGCAGGGCACTGGACGCATGGATTTCAATGGGTTTATTTTTTTTTTAAGCACTTGATTAGAGCCTGAGGCTCTAACTGGCTTTAAAAAAGGTGGGCTTGGGGCGCAGTGGTTGTTTGCCACCCCCTCCCCCAAAAAAAAAAAAAAACAGCAGCCGCCACTGTATAGTAGTATATACTGTATATTACTTTATAGGATACATATGTTCTTATTTGGCCAGATAGTATAAGGACCACTCTGACAATGCCATAATTCCAACCTCCGGTTCCTTGATTTATATACCTGGGGTAATCTCTGTCTGAGTTGAGCCACTGTACGGGGTTCTATTTGTAGACACATTACAGATACCAGCATGCTAGAAAAAATACTTGGCACTCTTGCCAAGGAAAAACGTTATCCAACTATAGACGTTAGGGTTGGAATTTGTCATGACTAATTGAACTTTTGTTTTTGTCTTTGATTTGTTCTCCAGTCTAAACAATGCACCGTATAAATAGATTTTTGATAAGCGGGCTGCACAGGTTCTGGTGCTAACAGATTGGTTGTTTTCAAAGCTAAAAATAAATGTTTTTTCTAATACTAGCTGATATTAGGATGGATAGGTCAATTGACCTTTGACCTTCTATTCCTTTCTAAAGTGGAGGCTGTTAACAGCTCAACACCTTCTGTGCAATCACTAGTTAAAGAGACTAAACTAAACTCTGGTTTTAAAAAAATATATATTTAAGTATGTATTCATAACTCAAAAAAGTACCTTCTATTGCTCCCAGCCTCTTCCTAATCTTCAAATTCCTTTTTTTTTTTGGTGCTGTGATTTGACTTCTTGTTGGTGGGTGGCTATGTTGATTCTCCCTTGTTCCATTGTGTGTAAGAACATTGCCCCCCCTCTTGCTTGCTCCCAAGATGGACTAGGACATATGGATTGTCTTTTTTTTTTTTTTTACAAGAAATATTCCAGGCCCTGTAATTGTTGTGGGGCCCAAAGCAGCTGCCCCTTGAGCCCTCAAAAGCTGTGAGTTAGGGCGTGGGACACACTGAGAGGAGGAGCTGCGGGCACACTGACCTTGAAATGGCCATAAAACTGTTGACAGCAGTTCATCCAGTGTGGTGGGCATGCCGGCAGCTACACTGCAGTCTTTAGCATTCGTCACTCCAGGTCCTAGGCAAAGCTCCTCCCTAAGCCAGCAGTGGGAAGTGGCACTGCAAGCCAATGAGAATAAAGGCAGTAGAGAACGGGGAGGGGGGGGGGGGCTGGACAACAGGCACTGCCCACTCTGGTTGTGCTTAGTGCGTTCAGCTGCCTGCTTACTAGTAGATCACCTGTAAACCTCAGACAGCTCGGCAGTGAGTGTGGCATATGCCTAATGTCTTTTAATTACACACGCAATAGATACACGCTGCTATATAATTATTACACTCCACCACTGACTGCTGTACTGCCACAGGGCAGGGTGTCAGGACCAGTTGCATTAGATTTTTTTGGCAGGATGCTGGGGGGGGGGGGGGTTGAACCCCTCTAAACCCCCTTTATCTATGTCCCTGTGTGAGACACACTGTCAGGAGGATCTGTGGGGCACGTTGGCAGGAGGAGCTGCAGGCATGCCTAGAGGGTGCTGGACACACTGATAGGACTGACAGCGGGAGAGCCGGGGTACTGTGAGGGCTGGGAGTCCTGAATCAGGGGAAAAATTGAAGCACTATGTATATTGAGTATAGTGAGTATTATTGGAGCACTGTAAGTAACTTGGAGTACTGGGAGTCATTTTCGAGTAACTTGGAGCACTGGGACTAACTTGGAGTGCTAGGAGTAACTTGGAGTATTGGGAGTAACTTGGAGTACTGGAAGTACCTTGGAGTACTGGGAGTAATGATATCTGACCTTGAACATTTATTGTTACAAGTATTCCAGACAGACACATTTCAGATGTTATTAACGGTTTTAATCTTAAAGTAGTAGTAAACCCAAAACCAAAAATGTAATATATTGCAGCTTACCAATCATTAGATGTGGTGGTTGCATTAGTTTTCTGTTTTTAGGAGTTTTTCTCTCTGTTTTTACTTGGTGTTTTTACAGGGGACACCTTTGGACAGCAACATTGTCATTTTGTTTGGGGGGGGGGGGGGTGGTATAGTGTCAGATGTACTAGTAAATTGAAATACACTAACAAATTGAAGGCAAACTGCAGCCCACGCTTTATAGTCACTCACAGAAAACATTTTTTTCTTTTTAAGGATAAAGGGTTTACATGACTAACTAAAAGCTGATTATTTGAATCACCCCTGTCATAAATGGTTTGTCTCATCCACGTAAACTGATACATTCTGCAGGAGTGCTTTGGAAAGACAACAGACTTATTGGCAGGATCACCAGATCAAAATAGTAGAAAGAAAGCCTAAAAAAAAGAAAACAAATTCAGCCCTACACATCTAAGAATTGGTAAGTTGCAATATAAAAAATGTTTGCTTTTGGGTTTAATACTGCCTTAACTCCTCTATGGTCGGTAAGTTTATTGCTTTTTGTGAATTTTGAGATTTCCAGAAAACTCTGAAAATTTTAATGATTTCCATTTTTGCTGCAATTATGTTACTTTATTACGTGGCCACCAATTTTTCAATGCTACAAAACATCTCTCCTTGACAGTATGTATCAGAGGGAGGCTGATATTTTGAAAATGAAAAAGCAGCTGGTAAGTGATCCATTGGGCTCTGAGCCTCTTTGGTGTTATGTTTATAAACAACAGCAATATGCAGAGCACATGGGTGTACTTATTTACGTGCATATATTAATTTACAAATCTCATGCTTATTTCCACATGTGCAATAAATAGCAAAGATGATCTAGAGTAGATCTATAAACCAGTTCATTGAGGCTACAGAATGTGGATTTATTATTAGTGGACCCCAACAGGTTGAACTTACAGAAAAAAAAGTATTTTTTTTATCAACCTTGCTGTCTACTGTTTAAAAAAATGCACATATATTTTTTGCTGGCTTGGAGTTTAAGTTGTCAATAATATTCCCAGCATGCATGTAAAGCTATTCAGACGAATGAACACACATAAAAACATACAAAATAAATAAGAAATTGTTTCAGTGTCTGAAAAAAACTTTGTGCAGAGCAGCAGTTTTAAGCACAAAATTAATATTTTATATATTATATTTTTAAGTTTTGATTATATGCAGTAAAAATTCCTAATTGAGAAGAAATCAGACAGTTATTCATCATACGGCTATTTTACATACCTAAGTGGTTCCAATACAGAGATCCTAGGGAATGGCACTGGCTCTAGAGGCTGACACTCTCCAATGCTTCTATCCCACAGCTGTGACAGTTCTTTTTCCAGAACACATTAAAATGAATGGGGCTGGACTGAGATCACCACAATCTGCTTCAATCAGAGTTGTTGAAATGTGCATTCCAACACAAAGTATTGTCTGCTTTTACCTGACATTCGGCCATTTGGCAGCACTAGTCATTTCATATCTAATGATTCAAAAATAATTCAGATATAAATATTTCATGATGCAATGGGCCATCGTCAGGAAAGACAAAACGCAGCCAGATACAAAGAGTAGTACTGATAATATGATTTATTTAGTTTTTTTCGTTAGATTTTGTGAAAACAAGTTTGGAATGACAATCTCAGTCACTTGCAGTTGTTTGACACTTTGCAAGAAACTTTTTACTTAGCTTAGAGAATGCGGTGAAATTTCACCCAATCATATACAAGAAAAATAAAAAGAACTGTAGTTTTTGCTTGCGCATAATTGGATGATGGAAGTCAGAAGAGCTTCACCTCATTAATGAGCGAAATTCTTTTGCAAAGTGAAAACGACCTTTCAAAGTGAACATTCTATTTACCTTGGGGTAAATAGGGTGGCACAGTGGTGTAGTGGTTAGCACTCTCACCTAGCAGTAAAAGGGTCGCTGGTTCGTATTCCAACCACGACACTACCTGGCTGGAGTTTGCATGTTCTCCCTGTGCCTGTGTGGGTTTCCTCCGGGTACTCCGGTTTCCTCCCACACTCCAAAGACATGCTGGTAGGTTAATTGGCTTCTGCCAAAAATTGGCCCTAGTATATGAATGTGAGTTGGGGACCTTGGATTGTGGATCTAATGCAGCCATCACATCTGCGAGTTGGATACCTGCAATATAATACATTTTTATTTTTTGGTTTAATACCACTTTAAATCCTAGATTTTGACAGGAGTATTATTCCCCTAATTTGTTGTACTCTATGAGCTTGTACAGCTAAATCCTGATAAAATAAGTATTGAAAAATATGTCATACAGATAATGAAATTACAAGGTATTTTCTAATTCAGTGCATGATTATGCTACACCAGTCGGTGCTGTAAGTAGGATTAGGATCAGTGAAGAGGGTCAGTTCCCAGCAGTCGGTTCCATATTTGGCAGATACCTCTGAGGACATTGCCAAATAAAACTTCCAGGTGAAGGAGAAAGAAAATGAGTAATCTTACTCTTTTTGCTTTAGATATTTTTTTCTTCAGTTAGGGCTTCCATAACGTTACATACAAATTGCTAGAGAATGTGAGCCTCTTTTGGTGCACCAAATTTTTCTTCCTCTTTTTAACTCTCACTTCTTCTTCTTCTTCTTCTTCTTCTTCTTTCTTATAAGATTAGTAAAATGGTGTCATATATGAATGAAACATCACAACCTTTTTTTGTATTTGAAAAGTTGATTTAAAATAATACAATACAAAAACCTCAGTGCAACTAAATTGATGTGGTGTGGAGGTTTATAAGTTACATAGTTATAGTTACATAGTTAGTCAGGTTGAAAAAACACACAAGTCCATCTAGTTCAACCAAAAAAAAAAAAAATAATAATACAATCCCATATACACTAACCTATACCCACAGTTGATCCAGAGGAAGGCAAAAAACCCCAGCAAAGCATGATCCAATTTGGAACAGCAGGGGAAAAAAATCCTTCCTGAATCCCTGAGAGGCAATCCGATTTTCCCTGGATCAACTTTACCTATAAATGTTAGTATCCAGTTATATTCTTTACATTTAGGAAAGAATCCAGGCCTTTTTTAAAGCAATCTACTGAGTTGGCCAGAACCACCTTTGAAGGGAGTCTATTCCACAGCTTTTCACAGCTCTTACTGTGAAGAAACCTTTCAGTATTTAAAGATTAAATCTTTTTTCCTCTAGACGTAAAGAGTGCCCCCTTGTCCCCTGTGATGACCTTAAAGTGAATAACTCAACACCAAGTTCATTAAATGGACCACTTATGTATTTGTACATGTTGATCATATTCCCCCTTAATCTCCTCTTCTCAAGAGGGAATAGATTCAGTTTCTCTAATCTTTCCTCATAGCTGAGCTCCTCCATGCTTCTTATTAGTTTGGTTGCCCTTCTCTGCAGTTTCTCCAGTTCCCCCATATCCTTTTTGAGAACTGGAGCCCAAAACTGAACTGCATATTCCAGATGAGGTCTTGTTAATGATTTGTACAGGGGGATAGTGATATCTCTCTCTCTCTCTCTGAATTCCATACCTCTCTTAATACGCTTAGGACTTAATACTCTTAGGACTCTGCTCACTTTGGAAACCACAGCTTGGCATTGCATGTTATTATTAAGCTTATGATCTACCAAAACCCCCAGATCCCTCTCTATTATTGATTCCCCCAGTTGTACTCCCCCTATTATGTATGATGCATGCATATGCTTAGCCAGGGGGGCGTGTCCGGGATGGCAGAGGGAGCAGGTGTGTGAGGCCTGAGCTCCCACAGATCGGCATGCATATGCTTAGCCCCCAAGTGCTTAACTTTACATTTATCGACATTAAACCTCATTTTCCACCTAGTTGCTCAATTAGACAATGCATTGAGGTCAGCTTGTAAGTTGGAGACATCCTGTAAGGACATTATTCCACTGCATAGCTTGGTGTCATCTGCAAAAACAGAATGGGGTACACCACTGATAACCTTAGACCATTCAGAATAAGAATCATTAACCACTACTCTCTGAATTTGGTATTTTAGCCAGTTTTCTATCCATTTACAAATTGATCTTTCCAAGCCTGTAGACTTTACCTTACACATTAGACGTGTGTGGGGAACTGTGTCACCGCTTTTGCAAAATCCAAGTATACTACATCCACAGCCACCCTTCTGTCCAAGGTTTTACTTACTTCCTTATGAAAAGAAAGTAGGTTTATCTGACAACTTCTGTCTTTCATGAATCCATGCTGTCTGTTGCTTAAAATATTTTTTTCCCACAAGAACTCGTCTATGTGGTCTTTTGTTAAACTCTCCAGTATCTTCCCAAATATAGAAGTTAAACTAATGCCCTGTACACACGGTCGGATTTTCCGATGGAAAAAGTGCGATCGGATTGTGTTGTCGAAAATTCTGATCGTGTGTGGGCTCCATCGGACTTTATCTGTCGGAATTTCCGACACACAAAGTTTGAGAGCAGGATATAAAATTTTCCGACAACAAAATCCGATCGTTTAAATTCTGATCGTGTGTACACAAATCTAACGCACAAAGTGCCAAGCATGCTAAGAATAAATTAAGAGACTAAAGCTATTGGCTACTGCCCTATTTATAGTCCCGACGTACGTGTTTTAAGTCACTGCGTTCAGAACGATCGGATTTTACGACAACTTTGTGTGACCGTGTGTATGCAAGACAAGTTTGGCCCAAAATCCGTCTGAGAAAATCCGATGGATTTTGTCGTCGGAATGTCCGATTTATGTCCGATCCTGTGTACAGGGCATAACAGGTCTATAGTTACTTGGTAAAGACTTTGATCCCTTTTTAAATATGCGCACCACATTGGCTCTACGCCAATCCAGTGGTACCATTCCAGTCATTAACGAGTCCCCAAATATTAGAAACAATGGCCTTGAAATGACAGATCTCCATTCTTTTAGGATCGGTGGGTGGATGCCATCTGGTCCAGGTGCTTTATCCACCTTTATTCTGTCTACTATCTTTTGAAAGCTGTCGTTCGTTTTTGAATTTTTGAATTCTTGATTACCTTTTTACATATTATATTTTTTGTAACATTAAAACGATGATAACGTTCCTTTATTTTTATATTTTTTAAAAGCTCTTTTTTTGTTATTTATAGCCATTTTAACTTTGGCCGTGAGCCACAAAGGTTTTATTTTTAGCCTTTTTAACTTATTGCCTATGGGAATATACTTTGCAGTGAATTTACATACAGTCACTTTGAAGAATTCCCATTTCTGTTCTGTGTCCATTAATGCCAATATTCCCTCACAGTCTAAGACCTGGAGAGCGGCCCTCATCCTTGGAAAATTTGCTCTCTTAAAGTTATGTGTTTTTATCTTACCTGTAAGCGTTTGTTGCTTACAGCTAACATTAAATGAAATCATGTTATGGTCACTGCTACCCACATGTTCTTTTATATGAATATTGGTAATAAAGCTCTGCTTTATTGGTATAGGTTTGAGATTATCAGGTCCAGCAGAGTGTCATTCCTAGTCAGGGCCTCGATAAACTGGACCATAAAATTGTCTTATAATAGGTTTAAAAATTTTTTCCCTTTAACTTTCCCAGCAATACCCATACTCCAGTCAATTTAAAATCCCCCATTATTATCACTGTCCCAGCCCTTGCAGCCCTTTCCATCTGTGCAAGGTGCCGAGTGTCCACCTCCTCACTAACTCTGGGAGGTCTATAACAAACTCCAATGATAACCTTTGTAGTACGCACACCTATGCACAGTTCCACCCATAATGCTTCAGACAGCTAGGTCCTCTTTCACACTCACTTTGAGATCACTTCTCACATCCTCCGTTTTACCCTGTCTTTCCGAAAGAGAGCATAGTCAGGAATATTAATAGCCCAGTCATGAGAAGAATGAAGCCAAGATTCAGCAATACCAATTAGACTTTAGTTCCCCTCGTGCACCAGAACTTCCAAGTCACTTATTTTTCTTGGCAGACTTCTGGCATTGGTGAACAAACACCAGACACACAGAAACAACAATGAATCTGTGACAAAAGATTCATTGTCACATTTTGTAAATGTATGTTGCATATTTTTTATTTTAGTACAAATAGTACCATTTCCAATGGTTGATTGTAACATAGGAACCTTCATATCATCTGCCATAGCCCGCCCCACATCTTTCTCCATTCCACCCACCAATAAGGGCTGGCCCCTGTCTAAACTGTCTATAAAATCGATAAAATCGAATTCACCCTCCCCCCCACGATCCTAGTTTAAATACTCCTCCAGCCTTCCCATAAACCTCTCCCCCAGCGCAGTAGACCCCCTTCCATTTAGGTGCAAATATTTAGCATATAGGTTGCACCACAATGAAAAGCCAGCCTAGTGCTCTAAAAACCCTAATCCCTCCTCCTTATAGTACTAAGTACTTTGTAGCATCCAGCCTACGTTTATGATTTGCATCAACCTTTGAGGCCGAAATCATAGTTTCGTCTGGATTTCTGAAATTTTAAGACTGGAAAAAGGATTGGCATCTAATCTATGAACAGTATATTGTGTAGGAAAGATACATGTAAAGCAAACCTTTTTATGCCTATTTTCTAAAATTGCAAGATATGCCAAGTACCATTTGACCATATTATTATATTTTATCCTTTTACAAAAATCCTTTTCTCAAAGTCGATAAAGGGCAATACGCGTGAGGTGGGTGGGGCCTTTGTGATGACATCACACTGGAAGGGGCCAGGTGCCATCTTGTTGAGCTGCCAGATCTACACTGTGTATATGCATGCTGTGAATAGACAGTTGTATGTGTCTCTGCGCATTGTGTGTGTTACTACTTTTCATTCTTTTATTAAAAAGTCACTGGCAATATTACACTATTGGAACTTCTTTGCAAATATCTCTTTGAGCTTTTTTATGTAAGACCCAAGGAATATGTAGATGTGACATGGGTTCTTCTGATCTGTTGACTATGTGATTAAATCGATTCTGACCAACTTGATTATTTTAAGGGGTCCACCGCATCACGTGAGGAGACACCTGATTGGCCACATGGGTGATACTCTTTGGTGGCAGTCTATGGTGGAGGATTTCTGATACTGTAGAAGACTTTGCCTTACTTGTGGCATGTGAACTTTGGTGGTGTTCTTCCTTTTTTTAGACACTTATAAGCCTATAATGAGACTTACCTGTAGGTAAAATGAATATCTCCGGGGGGGCGTGGCCTGAAGAGCTATGGAGTAGGACGTCTGCAAAGAGAGCTCCTCTGCCCAAACTCCTATTACAGCCATCCTGCCTTTATCCTAATAATCCTGCCAAGAAAACATCCCCAACAGAGTTACCCCGGTGCCTGCAAGGATTTTGGTGCGGCTAGATTGCCTAGAACCCTGCCCGAGGCCGCGAAAAACCGGATCGCTCCGCTCTGGGGCTTGAAACTAGGAAAGTCCCCGGCTTCGGCCTAGTGCCTGGAGCGGCGGCCATTTTGCTCCACCCGGCGGCGGCTCCGGTCCATCCCACGGACGCACTGAGACCCCCAGAAGCTGATCCTTGCCTGCAGCGGCCCCCGGACTGCCTGTGGCCCCCAGCACTGAGCCTCTGTGCCATATACCTGCCTGTGGAGCGGCCCGCGATTCCGGCCTGGTCCTGAGAACGGCGGCCATATTGCTACACCCAAAAACGGCTCCGGTCCACCCCACGGACGCACTGAGACCCCCCGAAGCTAACCCTTGCCTGCATCGGCCCCCGGACTGCCTGTGGCCCCCGGCACTGAGCCCCTGTGCCCTATACCAGCCTGTGAAACGGCCCGCGGTCCCAGCCTGGACCTGAGAGTGGCGGCCATATTGATACACCCAGAAACGGCCCTATTAGTCCTCCTGGCCTGCCTGGCTCCCCCTAAAAGACAGATCCACACGAACCTAGACCCCAGGATATCCTTAAGGGGTGCAGCACCTGGGGGGAGACCTGGCATGTGTTGAAGTGAGACCCTGCACACAAAATCCCAAAAAGAGATCCTGCGGAGCGCTTCACCGGAGTACTCCATTCCACAGACTCCCCCCTTTTATCCCGGGATAGAGGCAGACTATGTCCCCACCGAGACGGAACACTGGAACGGCAGACAAGCTCGCCCAATACCGCCGCCAGGAAAAAGACATGCAACAGGAAAATGGAGCCAGCGCATGCGCGGACCCCGCTCCTCAGGCATCAGACACCGCCAAAGTTCTGGACGCCATAGCCGCCCTACAAGGTACCTTGACTGCAAAGATAGACGAAGTGAAAATTGATATATCCCTGATAAGACAGGACTTCTCAAAACTGAAAGACAGGGTCACAGAGGCTGAAACCAGGATCAGCGACGCGGAGGATGCCTTGCACCCCATGAGACATACTACAGAGGAGATGCAGAGACAGATACAGCAACTCCATGCCCATCAAGATGACATGGAAAACCGCCTCAGGCGTTGCAACCTCCGATTCATAGGACTGCCAGAGAAAGAGGAAGGCACAGACCCAGCAACCTACCTAGAAACGCTCCTGATCAAAACATACGGTCGGGAAGCCTTTTCAGTAATGTTTGCGGTGGAGAGGGCGCACCGCATCCCCGCGCGGCCACCACCACCCGGAGCGCCATCCCGCACATTCATCGCCAAATTTCTAAATTTTCGGGACAGAGACAAAATCCTCAAACTCACCCGGGAGAGAGGGAATATACAGATCGGGAACAGCCAAATTGCAGTATTCCCGGATTTTTCCAGTGAAGTGCAAAGGAGAAGAGCACAATATCAGGAAGTGAAACGCCGACTGAGGACCCTCCATCTTAAATATGCCATGTTATTTCCTGCTAGGCTGCGGGTGGAGGAGGACGGAAGAGTACAGTTCTTTGACGACCCGGCGGCAGCGACAGCATGGCTGGATCGCAGAGATAGACCTGCTTAATCTGTCCAAGTTCACATAACAACAGTGAGTACTTTCTGACTTTGAATAAAATTCTTCAATACTAGAGGCGCGGGATCTTTTCGGAGGGGAACCAGAATCCAGATGCGGGGTATGAAGAATGGGGGCATACACAGCTTGTGTGCGGGTGGGATGGATGGGAGCAAGAACGCCAGCTCATGTATAACGTTGATATGGAGCTTGGGGGATCATAAAATAAGGTTGCGCAAGTTACCGGTTGCGCCTTTAAAGTTTGAAAAGAGTGGGGACAGTCTATAGTGTTCTGCTTTGCAAGACCTCTAAAGAACAGGAACGAACCCTACCACAGTATACTGGAATAAGGGACATAAATCAACCTGATGCAAAGAGGGGGGAAAAAGGGCAAGAGGAGCTCAATAACTGCAATGTGTGGTAGTCCTGATTATCATTGCTCCACGTTCGACATGGGAACAGTCGCCCCTTTAGTAAAGTTGGATCAGCATAAAAGAAAAACTCATCTATTGCTTTTAAGAAATGTGCCTCCAGTGGAATGTAATCGCTGGATGATATGTTACAAGCTGACAGTTTGGGTATATATGCTCACATCAGGTTCGGGAGATGTGCAGCTGGGAGGGAGGGGAACAGTTAAAAGGATAAGTTATATGTTTTACTTTGGGAATATAAGTATTGTTATGACCTTAAAGTGGCTAAATAGGCAATATACAGTCAACAATAAAATATGCATTAGCAGACTGGTACCGTGGACAGGGCAGACTGAGGGGGTACTACTATTATGTGATCTTACAATATGGCAGATACACTAATTACATTGAGAAACTAACATGGCCAGTGTAAAGTTTTTAACATGGAACGTACGCGGAATGCGGAATAGGGTTAAACGAACCGCAGCACTAACATTTCTAAAATCACAAAAAGCAGATGTTATAGCGTTAACAGAAACGCATATCACAGGCCAGATGCAGGTAGCCTTAAAAAAACCATGGATAGAATGGTTATACCACAGTACACATACCAATCAATCAAGGGGGGTATCGATATTAGTAGCCAAAAGAGTGCCCTTTGAACTAATCGCACTAGAATCAGATAGAATGGGAAGATATATCTTCCTACACGCTACCATAGGAGGCAACTCCCTATTGATTCTGGCATGTTATATCCCCCCCCCCTTTTTCGATGGAGGTAGTATTGAAGGGATTGGCATTCATGGCACAGAACCCATCAGTTCCAGCTATTTGGATGGGTGATTTTAACCAAACCATGAATCCAAATTTGGACAGACCAGACCTAGGAGATGCGTCCAGGACTGTGCCGCACCAAACCAGACTCTGCAGACTTTTCACAGAATTTGCGTTAACAGACGTATGGAGATGGCAAAACCCGACTAAAAAAGCATACACATGTCACTCGGTAGGCTGCGACACGATGTCCAGGATTGATTTTATAATGGCCTCAAACGCATTGCTACCCAAAATTACAGGGTCGGGTATGGCTCCACGAGCATTATCAGACCACTCACCTTGTTGGATGACAGCATCTCTATTAAAAGCGATGCCCACTTCAGGGTGGAGGCTTAATCCATTCTGGTTATCGGTCCTGCCAGATCTCGAGAGCGTAGGGCAAGAACTACAATATATACTAAACAACTTAATAACCACAGATTCAGATACTGCAGCATGGGACAACTTTAAAAATCAAGCCAGTAGACTATTATCATTAAGAATAAACAGATTTAAAAATTCCTCTAAACTGCTATTACAGTTGACCACTGACAAACTACAGGAACTGGAACAGGTATACGCACAAGAACCCAATACAGACAATCTCCATAAAGTACAAATGCAATCCAGAGTAATAACCCAAATGCACATAGAGAAAGCCAGGCAACAGGTTTTTTTCAAAAAACAAAAAATATTTGAACACGGGGAGCGAGCAGGTAAATTACTGGCATATTTAGCTCATTTAAATGAAAAACCCCCAGTAGTGGTGACCCTAGCTACCCCACAAGGAGACGAGGTGACAGACCCACACCAAGTTGCAGACATTTTCCTAAACTTCTATAGGAATTTATATAAAACTCAGACAATATACTCCGCACAAGAAATTAAAAACCACCTACACAGAATTCAATTCCCTAGACTCACATTAGAACAGGCTAAGCAACTAGACGCCCCCATTAGCCAAGAAGATATATCTGAAGCACTGTCCCAACTAGCTAAATCTAAGGCCCCCGGACTAGACGGCCTACCACTAGAATTCTACACTGCATTCCCTGAAATACTAGTCCCGAAATTGCAAAAACTATATCAACAAATATTTAAACATAAAACACTCCCTCCATCAATGCAAGAGGCACAGATAATAGTATTACCTAAACCAGGAAAAGACCCCAGATATCCCGAGTCCTACCGCCCAATCTCACTACTTCAAGTTGATATTAAGATACTGGCCAAAATTCTAGCATCCCGCCTAAATAAAGTCATTCTTTCTTTAATTCACCCAGACCAAACCGGCTTTATGCCCGGGAAAAATACGGCCATGAATATAAGAAGACTTTTTCTAAATATTCAAGCACAGCACGACAATCGAGGTACCAGAGTAGTGGTGGCCCTTGACACAGCAAAGGCTTTCGACTCAGTGGAATGGCCTTTTCTGTGGGAATGCCTACAAGAATATGGATTTGGTCCCAATTTTATACAGTGGGTACAAATACTCTACCAGTCACCAAAAGCACGGGTTTTCGTTAGTGGTTGTATGTCGGAGCAATTCCCCCTAGAAAGAGGCACACGCCAGGGATGTCCCCTCTCTCCACTGCTATATGCCCTGGCAGCGGAGCCGTTGGCCATAGCTATAAGAGCTGACATGGACATAGTGGGTCTCAGAATAGGCGACTATATAGAGAAGATTGGACTATATGCAGATGACACGATACTCTATCTAGCCGATCAGGGCCCATCACTTCAAGCAGCTCTAGACACAATAGATAAAATGGGGAAATTCTCAGGTCTACGGATAAATTGGGAAAAATCACAGATACTCCCCATAGACCAGTTTCCCCCAACCAATATACACCCAGAACTACCATTAGTCAGAGTAAACACTATTAAATATCTAGGGGTACTGGTTACAAGAGACTTACGCGAATATACAACCAATAACATAGAACCATTGTTTAACATGATAAAAACCAAAACACAAGCTTGGTCCAAACTACCACTGGGAGTAATGGGGAGGATAAATATCATAAAAATGATTATCTTACCTAAGATCCTCTACATGGTATGGCATGCTCCACTATATATCCCCATAGGGATTTTCAAAAAATGGAATCTATTTTGAACACCTTTGTTTGGGGACATCAAAGACATAAGGTAGCTTGGAATGTCCTTAAAAACCCTACAGATATGGGGGGAACATCTCTGCCAGATCTGCAGGAATACTACATAGCGGCACAACTGTCACACATGCACCACTACCATAATAATGAAAGACAACGATATAGTACACTAGTATCTAGTAGCCCAGACAGTCCCTTATCTTCCCCACTTCAAATTATACTACGAAAGGGTCAGGTTCACAGGAAAGGTCCACAACTTAATGACGGGCTACTCAAACATCACCAACGAATATGGGGATTAGCCCAGAAAAAAATTAAAATAGGATATATTCACTCCCACACTCCTTTATGGGCTAACGACCAGCTTGCGGAACTCAAAAAAATACCAGACCCTACTATCTGGGCCAGATATGGAATTATATACCTACACCAGGTAATGGCAAGTGCTAGGCCCAAAGCATTTCAAACTCTTAAGGAAGAATACTCTATTCCGCAACAATTATTGTTTAAATACCTACAACTCCGACATGCCTTGCGTTCTCAATTCAGAAACGAAAGTAGCATCCTGGAATATCCCCAAATCCTGGATATAATAATGGGAGCCGATTCGCAAAAATTGATATCTAATTTGTACTACTCCATAAGATTACCCAGAATTAGAGAAGTGATACAAAAAGCCAAAACAAGATGGGAAAGAGATATAGGAGCCGTTAGTGAATCAGACTGGGAGGAAATTCTAGAAAATGTTAAAGTAACATCTCCAAAACTGTCTGATAGGCTAACACAGACATACATTATTCACCAAGCATACCTTACACCTAACATAATAAGGAAGTTTCAACCTACACGACCTATACTGTGTCCTCACTGCCAGGCAGAAAGGGGCAGCTTCTTTCACTTAATCTGGGAATGCACTATTATTCAAACATACTGGAGTCAAGTGATTAAGTTCTTACACGACCAAATGGGTTCCCCTGTGGTGTTGGATCCAAAACTGTGCATACTCGGTCTTCTTCCAGACGTGGATATTGATAAATACCAAGCCACATTTATATATGAAGTCCTGTTTTTAGCTAGGAAAGTGATTGCTAAGACTTGGATGCAGAACGTAACTCCCACTATAACAGGCTGGAAGAGGGAAGTTAACAATTCCCTCCCATACAAGCAGTTGATCTACAAACACAGGGGAAACAGCCATAAATACTCAAGGATTTGGGACGGATGGCTGGGAGACGGGGAAACATGTGTTTAGTAATGCGTGAAAACAAGAATATCAATACCTAGTAACCAAAACGCACAACTATATAGTGGACGTTCCAACTCAGTCTGTTAGAACCCCACAGAGCTATTAACCATAGATATACCTTTGATATGCAATGCCAGTCTTGCAAGGCGCTGATGTATGTAAACGTACCATATGTGATTATATTTTATGTTTCTATGCATAGACCTCAAATGTGCTGTATAAATTTATGCCTAATTTCAATAAAGACTATTTTCCCAAAAAAAAAAAAAAAATGAATATCTCCTAAACGTGCACAGTTTAGGAGATATTCACCATGGATGCAGCTAGTTACGTCATTGGTGCATGTGCTCTTAAGGTTTGGAATATTTTGCCGGACCTTCAGAGCCTCGTGCCGGAATCGAAGGCTCCCGCATGCGTACGTGGGAGTGATGTCATCGCATCTCCAGACAATCACATAGCCGGAGTGCGCAAACCCGAAAGAAAGACCGGGGGAAGATGTCAACCCTCTCAGCAGGGACAGCGTGCCAGTGGAGGGCTTCGTTCCAAGGTAAGTATTTCATAATGGGCTAGTATGCCATGCATACTAGCCCATTATGCAATTGCCTTACAGGTGTTTTTTTTTTAAAACAGCCTTCTCATAATCTTAAATCCTAACATTATATTTACCCATTCAAAGTTGAAGGTCCTTTCTTCTAACCAAAGGTATAAGCAGTGCAGGACTTAGGGTGGTGGGGGCCCCTGGGCTTGAGTCACTCTCAGGCCCTACCATTCTATACATATGCACAGCTCTATAAAACAGAAAAGGACAAGGTGCGCCAGACTCAGTGCAGTATTAAAGAACTTCTATTTACTTGGACAAGACAAAACAGCCAAATGGCTACTCACAAAAGTAGATAATATATAAGCATATAAGTGGGGGGTACTATACTGGTATTCATCCTGGGTCCACAATTAATAAAAGCAATAAAAATGGATAAAATGATAATTACCGTATTTATTGGCGTATAACACAGGCCGGCGTATAACACGCACCCCAAGTTTAGTAGGGAATTTTAAGGAAAAAAACTTTTAGGAGGGAAGTTTAAGCAAAAAAACTTACATTTAAATGCTCATCAATGCAGCCTTATCAGTGTACATCTGAAGTCTTGTTAGTGTCATTGCAGCCTTGCCCCAGTGTCATTTGCAGACTTGTCAGTGTAGCCTTGCTCCAGTGTCATTGCTACCTTGTCATTGCAGCCTTTCAGTTTAAAAATGGCGCCGCTGAGATACAGAGCCAGCTTTCGGCGGCTCTCGGAGGCTTTCGGCCACTCTTGGCCGCTCTCGGCAACTTTCAGCGGTTTTCGGAATGGGCGGGGTCGGCGGGGCCCCCTATTGGCTGGGGCCCATGGGCTTGAGCCCCGTCAAGCTCAATGGAAAGTCCGGCCCTGTGTATAAGGCACTGGAGTGCCAGAATCACCTGGACTCTGCACCAGAGGCAAGCAATTCCAGGTAACCAAAAAGATCCAAAAGTAACCAATTCCTAGAAATACTGCTTAAGGCCTATGCATTTTTAGTGCTTTTTGCATTTTGCAGATTTGCACTGCAGTCCATTTGACATGGATTCCTATGGAACACATTCTGTATTGCAAATCTGCAAAATGCAAAAAGCACAAAAAATGCATAGGTGTGAACCAGGCCTAAAAGGTCTTCTATCATATTAACATTATCATTGTCATGTGATTTGAACTGAATGTATGCAAAATATATTTATTATACCTGTTACTATGTACTCATTCTAGGTCATTCTACTTAGGCTCGGTTCACACATGGGCGGCACGACTTGCAGGTCGCCTCAGCGAGGCGACCTGCAAACGACTGCCGGGGCGACTTGCGAGACGACTTCTGCATAGAAGTCTATGCAAGTCGCCCCAAGTCGCCCCCAAAGTAATACAGGAACCTTTTTCTAAGTCGGAGCGACTTGCGTCGCTCCGATTAGAACGGTTCCATAGCACAGAACGGGAGGCGACGGGAGGCGACTTGTCAGGCGACTAGGTCGCCTGACAAGTCGCCCCAGTGTGAACCGAGCCTAACTGTGCTGTATAATTCCTGTCTGCTTTGGAGCTGCTCATCCATTGCATGGACCATGGGCTGAATTATATTTTGTTATATAGCTGCTGTTCCCAAAATAGAAGCTAGAAATAGATATTATATAGATGTAGCAAGGTCCCAGGCCTCCTTTAGTCTAATGAGAACCTCTAGAGCCAGGAAAAGCTGACATCCTTCTGTAAAGAGTGAGTTGCAAGGCATAGTGGGTGTAATGTAAAATAGATTCATGGGAGCCAGACACTTCTTGAATGCAAAGAGATTTATTTTCTCTTTAACAGAACGGTGGGAGAGAGGGTTAGGGCCAGGACACCCTTAGGTAGTTCCAATGTTAATTGGCAGACTCTGAGACTTCTACAGGACAGCCATGCAGGGAAAGGCATCCAGCAAGATACCACATCTGCATGTGTAGGAGCGCTGTCTCCTATGGCAACAGCCTTAGAACAGTTCCTAACACAAACTATAACAAACTCCTTTACTTTTATACAATCACTTCTTGTAGACTGGTGTCTAGACAATTCCAGACTTAGGGTGAACTCAATTGATCCCTAACAGTTGGAAAAGGCCAATACACCTGGCAGGTAAATTTAGGAGCAACCCTGTCTAGACACCAGGGTGCTACATCCTCCCCCGCTTAAAAGAATACGTCTCAGAGTTTGCAGAAAAAATTAATAATTTGAGCTCTCAAGCCTGAGAGCGAATGTTCTGGCAAAAACTGGGATGGGCAGGGAAACTAGGAAATAATAACAATGACAACAGTACATGTGGCGTACCACATGAAATAAACATGGATATCAGATACATAAAGGAATGGTAATCCACACAGGGTAATTAGACATCAAACATTATATTCAATTTCAAATGCAGCATACCATTTTGATAATTAAAGAAAATATAAAAAAAACTTAACATCCTAACTGCCTATCTAATATGTATATATACAGTAATGAAAGGGCATAAATGGTTAACGTGATCCTCATATGAAACCCCTGTCCCTCCTTGTTCAAGGGAGACGCTCTGGTGCAGCAACACCCGAAAGAGAAACAAACAACAATGCAAATGCATCCTAAACATAGTGCAATATGTATATAAGCGTTTAAGTAATTATTATTAGTTCTTAGCCAAGGACAGCATAGCGGTGTAAGTACACCCTATAATACAATTACATCCTATACATAATGAAAGTGGGCCCCATTCTCAGCCGAGAATGCCACCCCCTTTTTTTTCTCTAATCAAAACTTTCCTTTGTGTTTTATATCAAGTATACAGTCCTGATGCATGGATTAGTCCATTATTCACACAGACGGTAAGAATTTGCCCCTTTGCCACAGCTCATCCTACCCGACTAACTACACCCCCTCAGTGTCCTTGACATGTCATAGTCCATCAACTTTTCACTTGGGGTGAACAACACTTCCCAGCAGTTTCCCTTCTTCTTTAGGGATAACTCCGGGGACAAGGAGGCACAGCTGCAATCAGATAACAAGCAGCCAGGCCATGGTGCAATAACCGCACTTTGGGACATAGGTCCTCTTGCAATGATTTCTCAATCTGTCCACATGACAGCAGGGGACTGAGAAGATTGCCCTCATCAATTGAGAAAACAACAACCTGCTGAATATCACAGGTCACTTTTCAGTGTGAATCACCCCGACAACTTCAAGTATTAGCCAACGTGACTCATGCAGACACTCCCTGTAGCTGTCGGCAGCATTCAGTCCAGCAAAATCTCAGCAGTACAGTCCTCAGGAACGTTCTCCTCTAGCAACGATTTTTGTGCAAAGGTGAAGTGGCTTACAGCATAGCGTCCATGACTCCACAAGATGCACACATTTGTAATCCAAAGTATCATGAAAAGCACAATTCCACATTTCACCAGTAGTATCGGGGATCGGGCAAGATTAAGGACTCTCCTTTAGCATTCACCGTAGTGACAAAGCCTTTAATGTCCTTCTTGTCTGGCCAGCGGATAATTACACTGTCCAGGTTAATTTTATGGCGGTAGCCACAGGTGTGTAGCACAGAGAGGTATCTTTCGGCCACCCTGTGTGACAGTTTTGGAAAGTCTAACTGGAGAGGGATCCGGAGGAAACTGCGCGCAGCTTCATCCACCCATTGGGTCTCTTTATCAAAAATTTCCTCTTCCAAGTGAGCCGGTATATAGGGATATAGATACCCATATTCTTCCGCCAGTTTCTTTATAATGATCCGTTGCACTTTAGACAGCCGAGGCAGAGTTTTAGGGCACTTTAAAAAATGCCTGTTAAAAATGCCTGTCGCTATTGCTATTTAGATGCGCCTTTATCGCGTTAGCGCTAAAATTAGCGCACAATGCTAGCGTTTTTGACGTGTTTTTGATGCGCTTTGGAAGCGTTAGCATTAGCTTACAATCCCACCTGATTACATCACATCCTGTACACTTCCTGGTATTTTGTGGGTGAAGAGACTGAACAAAGAGAAGATGGAGTTTACTGAGCTGCTGTTACTCTTTGTGCTAATGATTTGGGAACATATCCTGAAATAGAGGCAGGAACATCGCTATTGGGTCCATCCCATCCTACAAACGCACTCCTCAAGAAGACAATTTGTGTTGCTCTATCAGGACTTGAGAGAGCACCCAGTAAAGTTCAGAAATTACCCACGGATGAGCATGGCAACGTAAGTGATAATATCGCATTCCCATCCCATTGAGACTATTCCCAAATCCCAAACCAACCCTAACCCTAATCCCGTTCCTACTAGTCCCAAATCCCTAACCCTAATCCCATTCCCACTAGTCCCAAATTTCTAACCCTAACCCTAATCCCTGTCCTAATAGTCCCAAATCCCTAACCCTAATCCCGCTCCTACTAGTCCCAAATTCCTAACCCTAATCCCATTTACACTAGTCCCAAATCCCTAACCCTAATCCCTGTCCTACTAGTCCCAAATCCCTAACCCTAACCCTAATCCTGTTCACACTGGTCCCAAATTCCTAACCCTAATCCCTGTCCTACTAGTCCCAAATCCCTAATCCTGTTCCCACTAGTCCCAAATCCCTAACCCTAATCCCTGTCCTACTAGTCCCAAATCCCTAACCCTAATCCCTGTCCTACTAGTCCCAAATCCCTAACCCGAATCCCTGTCCTACTAGTCCCAAATCCCTAATCCCACTCCTACTACTCCGAAATCCCTAACCCTAATCCTGTTCCCACTAGTCCCAAATTCCTAACCCTAACCCTAATCCCTGTCCTACTAGTCCCAAATCCCTAACCCTAATTCCACCTCCACTAGTTCCAAATCCCTAACCCTAATCCCGCTCCTACTAGTCCCAAATCTCTAACCCTAATCCCATTCTCACTAGTCCAAAATCCCTAACCCTAATCCCTGCCCTACTAATCCCAAATCCCTAACCCTAATCCCTGTCCTACTAGTCCCAAATCCCTAACCCTAACCCTAATCCCTGTCCTACTAGTCCCAAATCCCTAACCCTAATTCCACCTCCACTAGTTCCAAATCCCTAACCCTAATCCCGCTCCTACTAGTCCCAAATCTCTAACCCTAATCCCATTCTCACTAGTCCAAAATCCCTAACCCTAATCCCTGCCCTACTAATCCCAAATCCCTAACCCTAATCCCTGTCCTACTAGTCCCAAATCCCTAACCCTAACCCTAATCCCTGTCCTACTAGTCCCAAATCCCTAATCCCACTCCTACTATTCCCAAATCCCTAATCCCGTTCCCACTAGTCCCAAATCCCTAACCCTTATCCCATTCACACTAGTCCCAAATCCCTAACCCTAATCCCTGTCTGTCAGGGTATCACCGGCACCAGACATGGGCGTCGGCGCGCGCCTATGCGCCGGCGCGCTCCATTGCACACTTCCCAGCAAAATCGTGGTGTTCCCGGGCGTCAGCGCGGCGCTCGGGCGCGCACGCGGGTGCACATGCGCGCGTATGGGCGTGCGCGCGTTCGCGATAGCGCCGGTTTGGCGCCAAAGTGCATATAAAAATCCCCCTGTGCCTCTGGCACATTGCTGCTTCGTCTCAGCTTGTGATTTGTGTAAACCTTGAACCTGATTGCTGTTACCCATCTGACCCGGCTTGTTTGACTATCCGTCCTGCTCCTATCCGACCCGGCTTGCCTGACTACTCTTCTGCTACCTGCCTGATACCGTTGCCAATCTCCGCCTGCCTACCGACTCTGCCTCTGCCTGCTGTTTGTGCCTGTTTCATACCCGTGCTGACCCGGACCGTCTGACCCTGCTTGTGCCTGCTGTTGTCCTTTGCTGTTGCACCTTCAGCTCCAGCTGCAGTGATCTCTGCATCTACAAGTGTTCCAGTGTGCTGCCTCCAGTGTCTACCTGATCTGCAGTCCAGCCATCCCTGAGGGATCTCTCATCACCTCTGCTCCAGAGACTCCGCTCTACAGGCACTCCTACCCCACTGTGCTCAGGAGACCACTGTCCCCACTCCAGTGGCTCCTGAACCAGCGTTGTATGAGAGGTCTTCTCCTACAAGTCAGGCTCTACTACCAGGTACCTAACACTGTCCTACTAGTCCCAAATCCCTAACCCCACGCTTCTACTAGTCCCATTGTGATTTGTGTTTTGGTTAGCATCGCTATTGTTTAACATATGATTAGTAAAGATTAACATAGTTTTAGAAAAGGAGGATTTGAGTTAGGTTTGTCATAGGGTAAGCATAAGGTTAGGCTTTGTTCAGTTAGGATTAGTATAGGGTTATCTGTAGGATTAGCATAAGGTTTCTGTTAACACAGTGTTGTGTTTGGGTTATGATTAGCAGTGGGTTTTATAACATTTAAAAAAACAATTTTTCTATTTCCTTTACCAGATTTGACTTTCTTCTTGACATCTTAACCCCTGACTTGTTGTCAGAAACCATGAATCAGACCGAGACAGAAGTACAGTTAATCACACTTGTTTAATAATGATAAAAAGGTAAACAGAGTAAGCGTAGTCAATACATAGCCAGAGTTCAGTAACCAGATCGGGTAGTCAGCCAATGCCAAAGTCAGAGAGCCAGAGATCAACGTAGTAATACAGCAAGCAGGATCAGGAGCCAGAAGAGACCTCAGCCGAGCAAGTCTTCAACAGGAACGCAGGAGAAAGACTCTGAGATGTGACCAAAGGCAAAGCCAGAGATGAAGTGAGCTGGACGGCTTTAAGTAGGCAGCTGAGTCACTGTGGAGAGAAAGGAGCTGGCAATTAGCTGACAGCTGAGCGGCCAGCTCAGAGAAGGAAGGGCTGAGCCCAGCCCTGACACTTGTTAAGACAGGATACCAATTGCAGGGTGGCAATACCACCATGTGAACGTTTACTTATAACGCTAAGGTAAGTATATATAAATAATTAATAAGTGCACATTTAAACACGTAATAAAATGGCCATAACTTTTTTTTTGCAAAATGTATACATTTATTATTGCACATATATTAACCAATTACGGACCCTCCCCGTAGTCGTTTTACGTCGCTACTTTGAAGAGGAATACTGTTGTTATGCTAGCAGCCAAGTACCATAACCCTAGTATCCTCTTCTTCAGTGGGCAGTCCGCTTCAAGATAAAAGTGCGGCGAGATCACTTTTATCGGCATTGGGAGAGAGGCCCCGCCTCCTGCCGCTCTCCAGTGACCTCCGCCGCTTACCGGAGACGTCGGTAGAGGTGGAGGCGTTCGGACCCTCTCCCTAGCCTGACATGGAGATGAGTGAGGGGAAGATGACACCCACCCATCTCCATATAATTGCAGGGCGGACGCAACGTCAAAACGTCACTTCCGCCCAATGCTCTTAAAGGGACATTTTTTTTTAAATCACATTAATTTTTTTTAATTGCATTTTTAGTGTAAATATGAGATCTGAGGTCTTTTTGATTCCAGATCTCATATTTAAGAGGTCCTGTCATGCTTTTTTTCTATTACAAGGGATTTTTACATTCATTGTAATAGGAATAAAAGTGACACCATTTTTTTTTAAAGAACAGTGTAAAAATCAAAAATAAATGGTAAAATAAATAAGAAAAAAAATGTGGAAACGCGCCCCATCCCGACAAGCTCGCGTGCATACGTGAGTAGCGCCCCCATATGAAAACGGTGTTTAAACCACACATGTAAGGTATTGCCGTGATTGTTACGAGAGCAATAATTCTAGCTCTAGACCTCTTCTGTAACTCAAAACATGCAACCTGTAGAATTTTTTAAACGTTGCCTATGGAGATTTTTAAAAGTTTGACGCCATTCCACGAGCGGGCACAACTTTTGAAGCATGACATGTTGGGTATCAGTTTACTTGGCGTAACATTATCTTTCACAATAAAAAAAAATTGGGCCAACTTTAATGTTGTCTTATTTTTTAATTCAAAAAATGATTTTTTTTCCAAAAAAAGTGTGCTTGTAAGACCACTGCGCAAATACGGTGTGACAAAAAGTATTGCAACAGCCGCCATTTTATTCTCTAGGGTATTAGAAAAATATATATGAATATGAGATACAACAGTCTGTCACATTAAACAAACAAATGTGAAAAGACACATAATATCAAAGCAGCGCTACTGTCAAATTGCAGAGAATTGACACAATTGCATATAGGGTAAATGCACATAAAGTCACTGAACATTAAATCGCAGATCTGAAAAGTGCTGAGAATTGACACAATTGCATATAGGGTAAATGCACATAAAGTCGCTAGACATTAAATCGCAGATCTGACAAGTGCTGAGAATTGACACAATTGCATATAGGGTAAATGCACATAAAGTCGCTAAACATTAAATCTTAGATCTGACAAGTGGATAAACATGAAGGTAAAGTTTGTGGCTAGCTTCATAAGTGAATAAAGAAGTGGAGATGGTCGGATAGTGCACCAATCACCATATTCAAACCCGTGCTCCACACGCCCCTCTGGGGTTCAAACTCACCACAAAGTTGCAGATAATAAGCATTCACGATCTCCCACTGTTTTACTGGAAATCCACATCATCAGCATATATAAGGAAAAAAAGACAGGCTTCACATAGAGTAGTACTATTTTCCAAAGGATTTATTAAAAATGTGTGTTGTCCAAGTTGTATATAAAAAAAACCCTTGCTGTTTCATATAACTGCCGTCAATATCCTCTCATCCAGTGACTTAGTGTCAGGTTTCCAAGCTGACAGTGTTCAGCCAAAGGAATGAAAATGGATCGGAAATGCCAAAAAGCCGTACGGGAGACACTGTAAACCAGTGAGCCACTCAGTACAAATCCTTCCCAAAGACTATGCTGGACATTAGAGCGCAGTATATGTAGATCTATTCAATACGCCATGAGATCGTTCCCTGATCGATTTCGTCTTTCCGACTTTATCAAAGGGGTTTGACCTCATGGCATGGCGTGTCAGAATAAATAGTGTTGTGTGAAGGAAATTAGTGTTAACTCCTTGTATCCCTCTCAGTTGCCATGTTAAACCGGTGCACTCCACAACCTGAGAGTTCCAAAGGAAACAAGGAGGTCAAATAGATTACTAATTTGAACCGGCATTAAGTCAGAGGATCACAGAATCTACAAAAATCATTTACATCATTATTAATAACACCTCTCTCACACAACACTCTATACACATAAAACAAATTCATTAAAATGCATTAAAATAGGTGGTATGCTTTACTCTTAATATTCCTAGACTAAAATATAGTATATATTCACTAGGATCATTCACAGTACAACTTATATCAAAAATAGAAAATAAAAACCTCTCTTGTTATTTCTGAATAACTGAAACAGAGCATTTACTCGGAATAAAAATTACAGTGTCCAAAGCATTAAACAAAGTCAGCCCCGTGTCAAGAAAAAAGGAATAAATAAAAAAATTAAAATCTAAAAAATTAATAATCGCTGATAAAACAGTTCAAATCGAGATCCACATTTAATCCTCTAGGAGCAAGGCTATCTGTTAAATAGATCCACTCTGTTTCCTTTTTGGATAATTCTCTAACCAAATTGGTACCCCTCCAAGAGGGTTTAATGTGGTCTATACCCCAAAATTTAAGACCAGCAGGGTTCTGATTATGGTAGATTTTAAAATGTAAAGATAAATTATGATCTTTAAAACCAATGCGTATATTGTGAATGTGCTCTGCTACATGTATTCTCAAAAGGTGTTTGGTTCTTCCAATATATAATAAGCCACAAGGGCAAGTTAGAGCATACACTACATGTGTCGTATTGCATGTCATAAACTTAATCATGAACTCTTTGTTATTGGAAGGGGAAACAAAGGTCTTTATAAAAATATATATATATATATATATATATATATATATATATATATATATAACGTTTGGGGGTTCTAAGTAATTTTCTAGCCAAAAAAACTATTTTTAACTTGTAAACACCAAATCTCAGAAAGAGGCTCGGTCCTTAAGTGGTTAACAAAACTGCACAACATGTGCATAATACAAAACGTCTTATGATATGACATCAACATGTGCATTTTTAGGAAAACATTTTATTAACCAACGTAAAACTTTTCAAAAAATGTATCTTACACAAACTGTCACAGATCATGATAGGTGGGAGGAGGATGGTGTGTCTCCTCTAGAGGGGTGGGAGGGGGAGGTTGGGCATGTTGAAAATATTGCTGCATTTCGTAAGCTCCTCCTTGAAAACGTGGTTGGTTAAACCTTTGGGACATGATTTAAAATCTTGACCCAGAAGCAGATGGGTATGTGTGTGAGCATGAGGTACCTGGTATAACTGGACCATCGTACCTCCCAGAAAACTGATTAGTAATGTTAACCTCATATGGTGCATCTCTATTTTGTGCAGATTGTTGCTGGTAGTAATTAATGAAACGCATTACTTCAGAGCGCATCTCACATTGATAATCAGCAAATATTTTGGCCATTTGAGGAACCATGCTTCTGGCAAAGGATTCCAATTCTTTTCCTTTTTGTTATTTGTTAAACAATTGTTTAACAACATCTAGGAAGTCCTCTGACAGTTGCTGTTTTGTTTGTTTCCTTCGTTTTTCTCTGTTGGTGGGCAATGTTGCTTCTAATGTTTCAGCTTTATTTTCCTTTATTTTGCGAATTGTCTGCAGCATCTAATTCTTCGATCACCTCTGCATCCTCAGGGTCCTCTTCACTTTAATAGAAAAAAAGGGGGAAAATAATTGCGCTTCAAAGTGTCTAAAATATAATAAAAAAGCAGCGATATCTAAAATGTGACACAAACACATAACATAAAGAAGAAAAAATAAGATGATTCACGCTATATGAATAGTGAATGTGTGGCCAAATGGTCACACCGACAGTGAATGCATAAACCAAAAGTGCAGTAATATATCACAATTAGTGCAAACAAATATATAAAAAATAAAGTCCAAACAAATGTGTTAAAAAATCCTTGTGAATAATAAGAAAGTGTCCATGAAAAAGCACCAAAAAGCAAAATGGTAAAATAGCATTCACGGGTCTTTCAACCACATGGAGCCTCAGATGTGTGGGACCGCCACCAATAATAAGAGCCTGGCCGCTTACCAGAACCCCATGACCCCCCGTTACAGAGGGTCCAAAAGGGCTTATGGGATCCTAGTGGTCCGGATTTCCCAGGAGCGAAGATGGAAATGGAAACTGGAAAAGGGCATCAAATGCTGGAGTGGAGATGGATGGGTCCACAGGAAGGGTGCTCAGCCCTTAGCAAAGTGATGTCATCATAGGAGAAAAGAAAAGAAAGGGAGGGCTCCCCTTTCTTTTCTCCTATGATGACATCACTTTGCTGAGGGCTGAGCCCCCTTCCTGTGGACCCATCCATCTCCACTCCAGCATTTGATGCCCTTTTCCAGTTTCCATTTCCATCTTCGCTCCTGGGAAATCCGGACCACTAGGATCTCATAAGCCCTTTTGGACCCTCTGTAAAGGGGGGTCATGGGGTTCTGGTAAGCGGCCAGGCTCTTATTATTGGTGGCGGTCCCACACATCTGAGGCTCCATGTGGTTGAAAGACCAGTGAATGCTATTTTACCCTTTTCCTTTTTGGTGCTTTTTCATGGACACTTTCTTATTATTCACAAGGATTTTTTAACACATTTGTTTGGACTTTATTTTTTATATATTTGTTTGCACTAATTGTGATATATTACTGCACTTTTGGTTTATGCATTTACTGTCGGTGTGACCATTTGGCCACACATTCACTATTCATATAGCGCGAATCATCTTATTTTTTCCTCTTCACTTTAAGACTCCATATTGCTTTGTGTACTGAAAATAGAAAAATAGACAATTTGTAAAAATTGGTAAAAGTGTTGTTATATCGTACACTCCTAAAAATAAAAATGTAATATTAAACAATTATATATAAAATAAAAAAATGTTCATACATGTTGAAATACTTACATTCTCATCTCTATGATGGGCATCAGGAACATGAGCTGCTCGTAGTGACAATACACTCTACCTTTTCTCTTCCCACCAGAACCACTTTGCATCTTAATTTGTATATTGTGTTCTCTTTTATGGTTATCCCGCATAGTCTTCCACATTTTCTTTATGCTCCGTACACACGGTCGGATTTTCCGACGAAAAATGTGTGATAGGACCTTGTTATCGGAAATTCCGACCGTGTGTAAAGAACCCTCTACGCAGTCTAAGGTTAACCACTTGCTGACCAGCTGCTGCAGTTGCACTGCAGGAGAATGGCACGGCTGGGCGAAACCACGTTATTTGAAACATCGCTTCACCCTGTGGTCACTAGGGGGCGCGCGCGAGCCCCCCGCTTGCCCCCTGAGCTGATGCGAGTGCCCAGCGGTCACGATCACCGCTGGGCTCCCGCGATCGCTGTTGACACACAGAGAACCGGGATCTGTGTGTGTGAACACACAGTTTCCGGTTTTCTGAGGGGAGAACAGACATATCGTCTGTTCATACAGAATATGAACAGCGATCTGTCATCTCCCCTGCACAGTCCCCTCACCCCTTCAGTTAGAACACACACTAGGGCACACATTAACCCTTTGTTCGCCCCCTAGTGTTAAACCCTTCACTGCCAGTGACATTTTTACAGCAATCAATCCATTTTTATAGCATTGATCGCTGTATTAGTGGCAGTGGTCCCAAAAATGTGTCAAAATTATCCAATATGTCTGCCATAATGTCACAGTCCCAATAATGTTGTTGGTTCTCCACATTGTTAGCATGCATAATAACACAGTCTACACAGATGTTACTTGCCACTTTCCCATGGAGCCAGACGAAATCCTGATGGAGCTGTAGCCAGTTGCGATGGGCGACCACTGCAAGGATAATGCCTTTGCCCCATGTTGGGCACCAAATGTAGCAAGGTCCCAGGCCTCCTTTAGTCTAATGAGAACCTCTAGAGCCAGGGACAGCTGGCATCCTTCTGTACAGAGTGGGTTGCAAGGCATAGTGTCAGGAAAAGCCCTCTTGCAGTTATCCTAGCAGATTGAGGGTTAAACGAATGCCTGTGCATAGAGGCGCCATCCGGCGCTCGCGTGCGTGCAATAGCGCCAATAGCGCTAATGGTGATAACAAACGTACGCGCATGCGCAATAGCGCCAATAGCGCTAACGTGCGTACGTGCATGCGCGATAGCGCCACTTGGCGCCAAAGATAGGCTATTTAAAGAAGACTGTTCCAATGCTGCCTTGCTGTCTGGTCTACAGCGTTTCCTGAGACCCCTGCTACCTTGTTACCAGTTTTCCTGTATCCAGTACTTACTTGGCTTGTTCCTGACTTACCTGCTTGCTGCCCGCCCCAATCTTGGCTTGGACTCTGACTATTCTCTTGGTTTGCCCTTCTGTACCTGATCTGCCCGCCAGTACCTTGACCCGGATTGTCTGCACCTCCCTGCTGTCTGCAACCTGCTACAGGACTACAGCGCACCTCCCTGCTATCCGCATCCTGCTACAGTACTACAGTGCACCTCCCTGCTGTCTGCAACCTGCTACAGGACTACAGTGCACCTCCCTGCTATCCGCATCCTGCTACAGTACTACAGTGCACCTCCCTGCTGTCTGCAACCTGCTAAAGGACTACAGTGCACCTCCCTGCTATCCGCATCCTGCTACAGTACTACAGTGCACCTCCCTGCTGTCTGCAACCTGCTACAGGACTACGGTGCACCTCCCTGCTGACTACAGGATCCTGCCTTCTACTTCAGTGTTCCAGTCAGGCACTTGTGCCCCTCTGTACTTTCGAGTCCCTGTTCACACCTTCAGGGGTTCTTAAGTCGGAGGCATACGAGAGGCCGTTCTCTGCATTCCGGGCTCCACCTACCAGGTACGTGACACATAATGGGCGTAATGTAAAGTAAATTCATGGGAACCAAACATTTCTTGAATACAAAGAGATTTATTTTCTCTTCAATAGAACGGTGGGAGAAAGGTTTAGGGCCAGGACACGCTTAGGTAGTTGTAATGTTAATTGGCAGACTCTGAGACTTCTACAGGAGGATAGCCATGCAGGGAAAGCAAAAGGAAATATGAGCGTACAGGCTCATGGTGCAATAACGTCTTTTTATTGGATATAAAAGGATAAAATCGATACACTCACAAGTGAAGTTGAATAAACAATGTCAAATAGTTCCTCCAATAGAGAGCCTTAGAAAGGGACACATCTGTGCTTCAGAATAGATGAGAAGACCGCTAAATGGATGGATGGGCTGGCTCCACAGACACAGGCTCATCAAGCAGCTGCTGGCAAGCCACGAGTGAGCCACTCACTGACTGAAGAGACGGCCGGTCAGGAGAGGGCTGTGAGGCGCCTACAACATTTGTCCCAACACTTGTCCCGGGTAGAGCTATGATGGAGCCAACTGACAAAGGACACTGGAGTTGTCAGGATCAGTCTTGACAACTACAGTGTCCTCTGTCAGTTGGCTCCATCATAGCTCTCCCTGGGACAAGTGTTGTCGGCATCCCACAGTCCTCTCCTCAGCAGCCATCTCTTCAGTCAGTGAGTGGCTCACTCGTGGCTTGTCAGCAGCTGTTTGATGAGCCTGTGTCTGTGGAGCCACCCCATCCATCCATCCAGCAGTCTTTTCATCTATTCTGAAGCACAGATGGTCCCTTTCCAAGGCTCTCTATTGGAGGATATGTTTGACGCTGTTTATTCAACTTCACTTGTGAGTGTGAGTGTATCGATTTTATCTATTTATATCCAATAAAAAGACATTATTGCACCATGAGCCTGTGCACTTGTATTCCCTTTTGTTTTCACAGCTATCAATTCCTGCTGATCACTGAGCTGCAAGGAGTATGGTGCTGACCAGATTGCTTAATACTAAGCATTCTCATTAAAGGATTCTGTGGTCAGTGTGTTATCACTTTGGACTGGACAATTTTAGCGCAAAGACTATTTTTGTTTCATGCAGGAAAAGGCATCCAGCAAGACACCACATCTGCATGTGTAGGAGTGCTGTCTCCTATGGCAACAGTCTTAAAACAGTTCCTAACACAAACTGTAACAAACTCCTTTACTTTTATACAATCACTTCTTGTATGAATAAAGTGATGAACCACAAAGAGAAAAAATTTGATTCCCAAGTTGTTGCCAACATCCCGAATTATATTTATTGAAGTAACCCTCAAAAAAAGGGGAGAGAGAGGGAACAGTTGTACCCCCCGTTACCAGGGACTTTGAAGGCGAACAGTCATAAATGATAAAACCATATTATTTATTTAGAAAAAATTATTTAAAAAAAGCATGATCAATAAAAACATAATGACAATCTGTACATAACAATAGTATTTATCACAGTTTGCATATAATCAATTTTCTATAAATTCCAAACTGAATCCAGATTTCTCCATAAACCTAACATGTTTCAGGACGATGTCCCTTCTTCAGAGGTGTTTTTATAGGAGAGAAAAATGGGTATATTCTGAAAGACAGGCAGAAACAGATTTAACATAGACGTTTCATTCAAAGTGACCATCGCAGCATACCAAGAATGTCCAGTATACATACCAGTATTGATGTGAAGAGATATGTATATAAATATATGCAAAAAATATTTTCCTTAAGGATTTTGAATAGACCTCTGCTACCAACTGTCCATCAAAAAGATGATGGTCCCCACTCGTGCCCAGAAAAGCCCACACAAAGGTCCCGCAGAAGGACGGCCAACACGGCGTACCCGCAAGGGACCCTAGGAGGATAGTAAAATAGCATGAATTATAACAGATTGAATGAAGTGGGATTACATATAGAAGGAGAAATTACCCACATGAGCAAACCTCCCCTGTCTCAGTATTTTATATTCCTCTAGATATAAGACACCTTTAAAAGTAATATCAGCTTGCAATCCCATAATAATTAATATGAAGGGGAACGTTTTTACAGAAGCAAGGAGAGATGAAAAGAGAACTGCTCACCCTCTCCTTAGATGGAATATCAAAGGGTTCAGAAAAAAAGGAAAGAAAAAAGGTACATCAGCTAAATGGTATAATTGCTTACTTTTGAAATAAATCAGAGTGGCCAGGGCATTGTTCTTCTGGTTAAGCATCGGTCTGCACTTAGCAGAGCCCCTGCAGTGGGCTTTAAGGACCGCTCGGCGCCTGCGCAGTGCGTACGATCCCACAGTGTCTGCAATGCATGTATCAAACGAAGGGGTCGTATCACCGCGTGCAGCACGATGACGTCACTACTCCGCGACCAGGAACTGGAGCAATGATGAAGCCGATAGTGACATTGCAAAGAAAAGGGGGGGGGGAGAGGGAGAAAGCAAGGGCCACACATAATGGTATGCTAGACCAAATACAATAAGAACACTCTCTCAAACGTCCCCATGGTAACCATTCATAACAGGAAAAGAGTAAGCATACACTCTGTAAAGATGAGCCATGGACAGACACCCAATAAGACCTCCAGGGCAGGATCTGCACAGCGCCCACCCACTGCCAATCACACTGGAGGGGTGTCATGCAAATGAAGCCCACCGACGCAGCAACACCGCAAGCGCCCAGGGTGCCCAGGGAAAACCTGGGCCAACCAAGCATGCGATGCAAATAAGAGGCCCGCTTCCCCACCCATACAAGTGGAGAGAGAGGGCCCCCATGTGCCGGGCGGGGATCATCTGGGCACAGAACGGGATGACAGGGAGCAGAGATGTAAATACAACTAATCTGGACATATATCATAACAATAATAGTGTATGTCAAAAGACGTATGGACATAACCATATTGGAGATGGATAAGTGATCAACAAATACATTTTGACTTATGTCAAGGTATAGAGAATCAAGTATATTATATATTATTTGGAAATGCGCAGACAGGAATGCCTTACAAGTAAATAAGTACATCAGAAAAAAACATTAAAACAACAAAATTGGCGTGTTTCATTAGAAATATAGTGAAACATAGGAAAAATTTTTAATGAATATTTATTCCTTTTCACATCCTCCTGACACAAAACCGTCCAAGATTGGACGAAAACTAAATTGGGTATTGAGTCCTGGAAATTGAGTTGCCTTGAGATCAACAATCCAATGGACCTCCCTCTGGAGCAAAATTTTGTTGGACCCGATCGAGGATGGTGAAACAAATAGAGGGAAAACTGCCTGCATGATGGTCTCGCACATGTCGCCCCAGAGGAAGGTCCGGGTTCGCCTGGCTCATACTAGTAATATGTCGTGCTGCTCTTTTGTGGAACTCTAATTTTGTTTTACCAACATAAAAACATTTGCATTGGCAAGTTAAAAGATAGATGACACCAGGTATTTTACAGTTGGTATAATGTCTAGGCCTATATCTTCTACCATTTGGTAATGTAAATTTTGACTGTGTATTCATATATTGGCAAAGGAGGCATCCCCGCAGGTGAAGGTCCCAAATCTTTTACATTTATCAGAACGGAAAATGCCAGTGTACTCACTTTTGACCAGATGGTCTCTTAGTGAGCTTGCCCGTCTGAAAGTAATGGTGGGTATCGCAGGTATATGTAATTTTAGATTAGGGTCAATTTGTAATAAGTGCCAGTGCTTCTGTAGAATGTTTCTGATACTTTTATGTTGTTTGTTGTAGGTGGTTATTAGTCTCGTAATTGGCTTTGAATCAATAGGTGTTTTTTAAGGAAACAATATATTCTGCCTCAGATGCCCACGTGCACGCTTAAAAGCCTTTTTAAGGCATGTAGGTGAATAACCTTGGTCCAGTAATCTTGTCCTTAATAAGTTGGCTTCACGGATAAATTCAGTATCTGTGGAGCAATTGCGTCTGAGTCTTAAATTCTGTCCATATGGGATGGATAGTACTAGGGACCTTGGATACAAGCTGGATGCATGTAAAATGGTATTGCAAGCAGTCTCTTTGCGATAGAGACTGCTGGATAGGGAACCATCTTTAGATTTTATGATGTTTAAGTCGAGAAAGGTGATAGAAGTGTCACTAAACGTCATTGTGAAATATAAATTGGATACATTTTTATTCATGACATGCATAAAGGCTTGTAGATCTTCTGGCATGACATCCCATATCATCAGTATGTCGTCTATATACCTGAACCATGCCACCACATGGGTGGTATAAGACGACAAACCGAGATCAGACAACAAAGATTGCTCCCACTCCCCCAGGTACAGGTTGGCATATGATGGGGCACAAGTTCCCATCGCAACCCCCTGCACCTGGAGGTAGTGGGACTCATCAAAAGAAAAAGTGTTATGCGTTAAGATGAAATCCAACGCATCCAAAAGAAAAAGGTTTAATTTGCGATCATCTTTGTGTGATTGTGATAAAGTGTGTTTAATTGCAGAGAGACCTAAATTGTGGGGGATGGAGCTATATAACGCTTCCACGTCAATAGCAACTAAAAGGGAAAGTGGTGGGACATGTAGTTCTTCTAAATTTTGTAATAAATGGATGGTGTCTTTGATGTGAGAAGATAGATTGGCCACAAAAGATCTAAGGTGACTGTCAACAAATTTACCAAGATTCTCAGTTATAGATCCGTTTCCAGAAATAATGGGGCAGCCTGGAGGTGTTTTTTGGTTCTTATGTACTTTTGAAAGACAGTATAGGGCAGGAATGTGTGGGTATGGTGTTCTAATGTATTCCCAGACATCCTTATCAATAGCGCCATTGCAAAATGCCTCATCTACTAAATCATAAAAGGATTTATTAAATTTATCAATAATACTTACGAGGGAAATCCGATTTTTTTTTTTAAACTTCCCTTGTTTATTTGGTAACGATGAAGGTTGTTTGGTAATATATTCCTCTAAAAGGGTTTCAATATCCATTGCATCAATCAAATCATCTGGAACTTGTTCCTCAAGGAGTGCCTGGAGATCATCTAATGCTTCAACTGATCAACTAGTCTCCATTTGGGAGGTGTTTGCTCCTTTCTCCTTGGAAAAGAGGCTTTTGTAGTAAAGTTTACTCACAAATAGGTGTAAATCCTTTATTACTTCAAAAGTATTCAGGCCAGTGTCTGGACAGAAACTGAGACCTTTGTGTAACAAATCCCTTTCAGCTTGAGTTATGCCCCGTACACACGGTCGGATTTTCCGACGGAAAATGTGTGATAGGACCTTGTTGTCGGAAATTGCGACCATGTGTAGGCTCCATCACACATTTTCCATTGGATTTTCCGACCCACAAAGTTTGAGAGCAGGATATAAAATTTTCCGACAACAAAATCCATTGTCGGAAATTCCGATCGTGTGTACACAAATCCGACGAACAAAGTGCCACGCATGCTCAGAATAAATAAAGGGATGAAAGCTATTGGCCACTGCTATTGGCCACTGCCCCGTTTATAGTCCCGACGTACGTGTTTTACGTCACCGCGTTTAGAACGATCGGATTTTCCGACAACTTTGTGTGACCGTGTGTATGCAAGACAAGTTTGAGCCAACATCCGTCGGAAAAAATCCTAGGATTTTGTTGTCGGAATGTCCGAACAAAGTCCGACCGTGTGTACGGGGCATAAGTGAATGATTGGAAAGATTAACCATGTTTTGGATGTTAGAATTAGAGGAAAATGAAGAATTCTGTGAAGAAATGTGTGGTGTTGTTACATGTCTGGAGGACTCTCCTCCATTCTGTGGACTAAAAAATCTTTGTCAGTTTGTAGCAAGGTTGTGGTAATAGAAGATAGGGAAAATTCACCAGTGTGTGAAATGGAGCCACTACTAGAAAAATCTGTAGAAGAAAGTTGATTACCACCACGTGAATTACCTTTACCCACAGATGAAAGAGTGAGTGTAGATTGAGCAGAAGTGGGGTCTGTGATTCTTTTCTTGTTTGATGATGAATCGTCACCCGATGGAAATCTTTTATTTTTCTGTAGTTTGCAATTTCTGTGTCTATTTTGGGAGGAAGATGAGATTCAGAAGTTAGATTCAGAATTTCTAGAATTTTTATTTAGCCTACCTTTTGGGGAACGTTGTATTGGAGTAGTTTGATGCCATTTATAAGCCTTTCCTTCTTGGAAGGCTCTTATCACGCCAAAATTTCTTGTCTCTAAATGCTAGTTTTTTCTGAGATTTCAGATTAATTTTATTTTTGATTTTTTCCTCATGTTCTTTAAATATGGGCAAGTAACTTAGCATAGATTGTATCTATATCCTTGTCAAAATCCGCAATGCGTTTTCTGTATTCTTCACTTTATAAAGTCATCATAGTCCTAGTACAGAGTTGTAGATTCCTCCCCCATTTGGTTTTGAAGGCGGAATCCACACCCTCTAGCATAGGAAAAATCTGAATTCATAATCCTAGGGGATTAATATCCTCCTGGCTATATCTATCGAACCTGTCAGCATGCCAGAAGCATGCGACTTTTTTTTCCACAATTTTGCCCAATTGAAAGAACAAAGAGGAAATTTCTGATTGAGAAGATGATTTTTTACTGTAGTCTTTGGAGAACCCTGCCATAAGATTATCCCATTCCTTGCCTTGAAACATCTTTGGTTACACAACTTAAACAACAAAGAAAAAATAATATGCATTTATATAATAATGAGTTGTATAGAAAGATATATCACATTTATAACATTTTTTTCAAATATATATCAGTGGTTATGTACAGATTGTCATTATGTTTTTATTGATCATGCTTTTTTAAATAATTTTTTCTAAATAAATAATATTGTTTTATAATATCACTTCTTGTAGACTCTCAGCCCACTGAGCTCCCAGTCTCTCTCACTAGACTTGCTGATTCACTGCCACTGAATCCCATGAGCGCTTCTAATCTTCTTACTTTAGTATCTTCCTCAAGCGCTACCTCCGCTTCCCTGCTGGGTCCCTGGCCTGGCTCCTCCTGAAGTTTCCCGGTTCTTCACTGTCCCTGGTTGGTGAGAATACTGCTCCGATACTTGCTTCAGCTACTCACTGTGGTCCCTGGTAACAAGGTGGTTGGTCCCTTAGTGGCGACAACTTCCCCTCTACCTCCGATCACATCTGGTTCTCCAGCAGAACCGTCATTTCTGGTTGGACTGCAAGCTGCAATCCCAACCCTACGCTGCTTCTGGATAGGCCCTCAGACAGCCTAGCAGCTAGATGTGCCCGGGATAGGCCCAAACTCTGGCCTAGCAGCCCGGGCAGCACAACACACGTCCACCCAGACAGTCGTCCAGGTGGCACAGAACCCCAATCATCTGACCTCACCCAAATAAATAGGCTCTCCCAGCAGGCCAAGGGACCCAAGAAGATTTCTGCCCATTGGCTGAAATACCCTATCTATTCCTATTCTGTCCTTGCAATGCCCTTGTCTTATCTAATGTCCCCAGATACCCGGCCATCTAGGGACAGAAGAGAGAAGTGCAGCAACTCCATACTTAGGGTGAACTCAACTGATGCCTAATAATTTGCCAAGGCCAATACACCTGGCAGGTAAATTTAGGAGCAACCCTACCTAGACACCAGGGTGCTACATAGATTTTCTACATGCACTTTGTGTAAAGTTAAGGACTGTAAGATGAACATTTTCATTACAGAACCTCATCTATAATTACAAACTATGTCGGCGTATGTTTGGGCTTGGGAACTGGCAATATTAATTTAACTAATTGTCGCCCGTCCAAAGTCAAATGACAGCGGGGCGACTCTCGTTCTGGGACGACATCATATGATGGCGTCCCAAAATGGCCGGTCTCGCACGCCCGCGGGGGCACGCAGCGCGGTGATCGTGGCCGCGCCTTGTTGCTAGGACACGCCTTGACCCTGATCTCTGTAAAGAGCCGCGGCTCTTTAACCATGTGATCGGCTGTGTCCAATCATAGCCAGTCACATGTAAACAAGGAAGTGCAGATAATCTGTGAGAGAGTGTGTGGCGAGTATGTGGCGAGTGTGTGGCGTGGAGAGCATCTCCACGCAGGGGGGCATGTAGGAATGTAATCAGGGCACTGATGATCAGTATAGTAAAACAGTGTCATCGTACAGTGCCCACCAGTGCCCACCAATCAGTGCCCATTAGCGATGCCAGTCAGTGCTGACAATCAGTGCCGCCTATCACTGCTGTCGATCAAGGTCCATCACTGCTGTCGATCAATGCCCATCAGTGTCGCCCATCAGTGCCACCCATCAATGCCCATCAGTGTCCATCAGTACCACCTATCCGTGCCACCTATTCGTGCCCACCAGTGCTGCCTAACAGTGCCCACCTGTGCCACCTATTAGCGCCCATCAGTGCCACCTAACAGTGTCCATCAGTGCCGCCTATCAGTGCTCATCAGTGCCACATATCAGTAGCCATAAGTGCAGCATATTAGTGCCTCCTCATCAGTGCCACCTCATCAGTGCCCATAAGTGGTGCCTCATCAGTGCCCATAAGTGCCACCTCATCAGAGCACATTAGTGAAGGCAAAAAATTACTTAGTTACAAAATTTACCGACAGAAAAAAAGTAAAAAACATTTTTTTTTCAAAATTTTTGGTCTTTTTTTTGTAAAAAATAAAAAACCCAGCAGTGATTAAATACCACCAAAAGAAAGCTCTATTTGTGTGAAGAAAATGATAAAAAATTTGTTTGGGTAAAGTGTAGCACGACCGCGTAATTGTCATTCAAAGTGCGACAGCGCTGAAAGCTGAAAAATGGCTTGTCAGGAAGGGGGTGTAAGTGACTGGTAGGCAAGTGGTTAAAGGTGAATTCACGCAGAACAACTGTAGTGGATATGTTTTTGTTAGTTAGGGAATTAAATTACTAAAGGAGCATTTTTATTTAGTATTGTAAATAGTAATTTGCTTGCACATCATAGTTGCAGTAAATCCCCACAGTGCCCAGTGGTGGATGACCAGCACTGGACAGAATATGTGGATTGCATTCAATATGTATTATTTTTCTGTGGAAATTAACAATTATTACTTTATGCAGGTTCTGTTCTTTATTGAAATGTCACATTATTTAACACCTTTCAAAATAGAGGCGAAGAGATGACACTTTACAGTCACACGTGGTGCCTACTATTTTAAAACTTATAATTATATTCAGTGATAGCTTTCCATTAGCATGATAACAGGTAGCATTATAGCAAGGATCCTACAGGGAGATTTTATTACTGTAGTCATCTTATGAGAGTCTAGTGGGTGATACAACTTACCAGCATCTAACACACAAACAAATCTGGATGGCAGCACTCTTTATAGGTTTATTGATAAAATCCACAATATGGACAACACATCGCAGTGGGGGGACAGGAGATGGATAACACGTTATCACAAGGCTCTTAGTCTTAACAACTGGCTTGCTTTTGCTGTGTCCTATATAACCATGGCATTCAAATGAATGCTGCCGTGGTGGATCCCGCCCATAGTCTCCCCCCCTCCCAATCACTATATAAGAGCACAGAGAGGAAAACCAGAACAGAAAACATATCATATATCTTTAGATGGACTATGCAATGCCAGATGCCTGGTATCCAAACGTAGAATGTCAGGCCACTGGCTAATCCCTAGCTATCATAAAAACATAAAAACAAAAATAAGACAAAAGGCTATGTGGTTATCAGGATCAATTTAATCCACTAGTTTACAGCTCTATGTATTACATATACCTATGTAGCGCAGTAGATTTTTTAATCTACCGCTGATAGGTAAATCTTGTGGGTTGCTTGTTAGGTGAAGTTAGATTTGCCTCTGTTCCAGCTTGGCTGAGTTGCGTGTAGTTCCACACTGCGCCGGTGGGTGTCATTGTCCCCATGGGCTACTGTTGGAAAGGCAATGTGTTGAAGCGTATGAGTGCTCCTCTGTCCCGGAGATAACTCGGTGGAGGTGGTCCTCCGAGTTGCATTCTGGGAGAGGGTATTTATGGGCCAGACGCCATGTTTAGGGGTTCGTTTTCAGCCACCTGCTGGCCCTCCTGGCCGACAGGTATGCGTTAAGAGTACCACCTCGTGGTCCTCCGTTCCGGAGGCCCACGTCACTGCGGCGTGTGGGTGGGCCCAGAAGCCTGTCTGGGGCCTACCACAGCAGCAGAGGAATGGTCCTGAGCTGTCTAACCTGAGTGAAGAAGCTGGACAACCGAGAAGATCCCAGGGGAGGACCCATCATGGAAGGATCATGCAGAGTGCTGGTCTGGAGAGGGGTCTGGTGACTCGTTTGGAGGACCTATCCTGAAGTAATCTTACTGCATAGTACTGCTGGGTTGACTTAAAGGTTCAAGTACTTTTTTTGACATTCATCATAAACCAATACATCCTGTGGCAAAGGATTGTACGGGTTTTATTCCAAACAAGTCTGTGGCAGAGACTTTTGTTTGTGCTACGTGCTGCCTGCTAGGCAAGTGAGAGAGGCCTATCCAGGTGGGCAAAGATTGAATCCCACAAGGGGGAGTGTGTTCAACTACAAGTGTTCAATTCCAAATAATTTTCTACAGAATACTAAGGAAAGGTATTTGAGCTTCCCTGCAACTTTCCTTCTGCCTCTTTCCTGCTATTTCCTTTATTACTTGTTCATTAAAACATTGGAAAATATACTCAAGTGTTTGGTGCTTATATAGTCCAGAGGTAAACTCAACGGGACCCTAGACCCAGTGCCAGTGAAACAGAGGTATCGAGAGTGAAGGTAACAGCCAGCTCCACCGTGAGTTAGTGCTACACCTATTAGGTGAAATTAGCTGTAGTGGAAATGTTTGTTTAGATAAGGAATTAAATTACTAAAGGAGTATTTTTATTTAGGTGTACATTTATTACAGTTTTTCTCCATTGTTTTGGCTCATTTCTTGAAACAGAAATGACATTCTCAAAACAACATGGACAAATCTCCAAACCACTTGGCAATTGTTCACAACTGAATTGAATTTCTCACTCATTTCATCAAAATTGCAAATGTCTCAGTACATGTCTCAGTGTCTCAGTACATCTTTCAAATGATTAAGTACAAGTAGCCTACATTTAGCACAATTTCCAAGTGAATAGATCTTGTTGATCTAAACTGATTGTCAATTCTCAGTCTAATGGTTGTTCTCTCCAAAACATATCAGCGTCATTTCATTGTTTAAGTCATCACATGCACAATAGTCTGTTCAATTGTCAAAATTATTCAGGAACATAATACCATGAATACCATATATGAATCTCTTGGAACATTTGATAAAATGATTACAGCAATTGACAGTCAGGTGCAACTAGAACTTGACTAAGGGTCCTTTCACACTGGGGTGGTTTGCAGGCGCTATTGCGCTAATAATAGCGCCTGCAAACCGACCCGAAAGTGCCGCTGCTTTCATTCCAGTGTGAAAGCCCCGAGGGCTTTCACACTGGAGTGATGCGCTGGCAGGACGGTAAAAAAAGTCCTGCCAGCAGCATCTTCGGAGCGGTGAAAGAGCGGTGTGTACACCGCTCCTTTACCGCTCCTGCCCATTGAAATCAATGGGACGGCGCGGCTATACCGCCGGCAACGCGCCTCTGCAGAGGAGCTTTGCGGTGGTTTTAACCCTTTCTCGGCCGCTAGCAGGGGGGTAAAACCGCCCCGCTAGCGGCCGCATACCGACGGTAAATCGCCGCTTACAATAGCGGCACTTTACCGCCGACAACGCCCCCGCCCCAGTGTGAAAGGAGCCTAACAAAGGAGGAGTCGGAGTTGGTCTCAGATGACCAATCAAACAGTATGTTTAGTTACCTGACAGGTGCTGTCCATGATTGTAAATGCTGCCAAACATGTATATATAGAGCTTGACCATGCAGGACCAGTACAATTTCTGAACATGGAGGCACCTGGCCAAGTAAATGAACAAGGGAAACTGCCTGCTCCAGGAAGAGGAAGAAGAAGAGGAAGAGGAGTAAGGGTGAGTGGCGGTGGAATAGGGGGAAGAGGCAGAGGAGCACGAAGACACTATGCTGTCCCTGATGAAATTCGGGCCACAATTATAGATCATGTCATCAACCATGGCCTCACAATGGCGGAGGAAGGTCGCAGAGTGCAACCTAATGTGCCTCGCTCTACAGTCTTCTCTATCATCCAAACCTTTCGCAGGGAAAACAGGTATGTAGTCAGTCAATGATGGAATTATATAATGTATAGGACAGGACACTGTGCATAGAGCAACAAATATGTTTATTTACTCATTTACGTATTCATTTAGTGTGTATGTGTGTGTGATAGGCCTACAGTATTACAGTATCTTACCTCAGTGGGATGTTACGTATGATACTAACAATAACAAGAAAAATATTGTAGGAAATAAACTATGGAATAGTATGGAATAGTTTATTTTCTACAATATTGATGATACAGTTTACAGTAGTATTCCAGTCACTGTGCAGTGATGCATTGGAATTGTGGTAAAGTTACTGTAAGCAAAACAACAATACGATTACATTGGTAACTCATTCTGTACGGAATACATAAGGTATAAATTACGAATGGAGTGTTGTCCTTTGAATTCTATGTTTAGGATTGGACGACAACCTGGCAGGGGTGGCTGAGGAAAACTTCTCAATGAACAACAAGAACAAGAGATCTGTAGCATGGTGTTTGCAAATAATGCCATCACATCGAGACAGATCTGCACTGCAATCCTACAAGACAAAGTCATATTCCAAAATGTCACTCTATAAGCATCTCCACAATAGCCCGCATATTGAAGAAGCATCAGATGACAATGAAGCAAATTTACAGGGTATCATTTGAGAGGAAATCTGACAGAGTGAAAGAGCTGCGGTACCAGTATGTACATGTAAGTCAGTCACTGGTTGTCCATCAAGATAACCTTTTTACAACTACCATAAGCAGTGGTTCCCGAAATGTATTGGTTTCAGTACCCACTTTACCTGATTTCTGAATCTAGGTAATCCAGGTATGAAAGTATTTGATTTACGTATCTGATTTATAAACATTTTGTCTAAAAACTGCAGTTTACTGTATGATGCAATTATCATTATAATCCTTATTTTGAAGAATATAACATACAATACAGTAAGAAAAAGGGTTAAAGAGCTGCAATTACAGTAGTGCCTCCCATATAAAGCTATCTAATACTGTGGGTTTTACTGTAACATTTCAGTAAGTCTACTCATTGATCATTTTTCCCCTCCCCTTTCTGTCAAATACCCCCTGTAGTACCTCTGCATAGGGTACATGTACCCCAGGTTTGGAACCACTGGAATACTGGCCAGTAATATATTGAACTTGTTTAGAACATTCCTATGTAACTGTCTGTAACTGTAGTGTATGACTCTTCTGTATGACTGATTTGATGTTTTCTTTTTTTACTCTATTGTAGAGAATAATGGCATTGGAAGGAAATGAGACCTCTCGCATACTCGTGTATGTGGATGAGGCTGGCTTCAACCTGGCCAAGGGCCGAAGACGTGGCCGAAATTTTATTGGCCACCGGGCCACGGTGGATGTCCCAGGCCAGCGAGGGGGCAATATAACTATGTGTGCTGCCATTTCTGAGAATGGTGTGGCCACTCACATCCCCAGTCTTGGCCCATAGAATACACAGAAGCTCCTTATCTTCTTGGACTGCCTTCATTTGGATTTGATTCCTGAAAATAAGAGAGGTCTCATAGGGCCTCACCTACCACAATATATAATTGTATGGGACAATGTGAATTTCCACCGTGGCCCGCTTATGAGGGCCTGGTTCACTGCTCATCCAAGGATGGATATGGTGTTCCTACCACCTTACTCTCCTTTCCTCAACCCTATTGAGGAGTTTTTCTCCGCTTGGAGGTGGAGAGTGTATGAGCATCGAGCTCAAGATCAGAGGTCCCTGCTCCATGCAATGGATGCTGCCTGTGAGGATATTACAGGAGATCAGTGTAGGGGATGCTCTGATGAAATCCGATTGGCAGATGAAACGCGTCAGCATGATGCCATCACGCTACCCATAGTGTTCCCACAGACCTCCAGATCCACCCACCAGCCCAGGCATCACTGGCCTGTAATTACAGTAACATGGCCGTTTGAAACTTCCCGGGAAATGGAACGAGCGGAGGACTGAACGCTTTAGAAAACCCTGCTTTATTCACCGCATCTCCCTGGGCGTACACCTTCTACTTACCCTCAGTACGCCATCAAAGGATATGCACAGCTGAGGACCCGGCGGAGGGCGGGAGACAACTCAACTAGCCAGCTTGAGACGGCACGAGCCTGAACTCGGTCCGGTGATGTGTCCTGATGCACCACAGAGTCAACACTGGGTGAGATCTAATCTGTTTGTGTCCTGGACAGGGGACAGTTGTCTCAATCAGTGAATCCACCCAGTATGTATGATTCACTAAATGAGTTACACTGCTCAGCCTGATTCAATCTGCTACGGCTCACCATATCCTGCAAACAGGAACTCCCATTCCCTGTCATCAGCGCTGTGAAATATTGATGGCCCAGGGTGATCTTACAGTAACTGACCAGGACTGCAGTATCCAGTGACCACGCTACTGTTGAGTCAGTACAGGGTCTTTCCATTTCCGTTCCCCCCATCTTCCCCTCCTATCCCCCTGGTTCTTCTTGTTCCTACATCTATGAGGACCTGATATCTAGGGCTACTGTATTACCATCCACAACCCCACATATCTCTCCTTTCACTTACCATCTGCTGTTATCATTTGATTTACCAGGACTTTCAGTTATCCAGCAGATGATAATTTAGTATCTAATCTGAATTCATTCTTGTATATCTATCTTGAATGAATTCACATGAGGTGCGTGTGGTATATGTGAGTGGTGGCCATCTGTGTCTGTCGATGACAACGTTGTCATTTTTATATTGGTGATGGTACCTGTTTTTACAGTATATTATTGGATTGGTGTTTATAGTGTACTTTCAATAAAAAGCATTTCATATACGTTTTGACCATTGCATGTTCCTCCTTGATGAATTACCTTTCCCTTTGTTTTTTGTAGGGGACGGTTGCGACATGCACGCAGCTTCTTCCCTCGTTGCATCGCAAGGGAGGATATACGCTGCAATGTTGATGAGAATCTGTGGCCAGACAGACAGCAGCGTGTGGATGGGCAGGAGGGTGAGGACGGTGGCCAGTGAAGAGATGTTACAGTAGTTGTGAAACTCCAGCTTTATTTACAGCATTGTAGGCTAAATGTAATTTTCCTTGTTTTTTGTTTGTGTGTTTATATTTCCTTATATTATGCTGTATACATTTTCTTTTTACTCTGATGTATGGAAGTTACTTTGTGTGTGAATGATAATGGTTACAATACTGTAAAGTAATTTTTCCTTGGCAGTATGAGTGCAATGTGTGATGTAAAACCTTGGAGGCTACTCTTATCCTAAAATCTTTTTTTTTTTTCAGTTTTATACACAATTGTATTCAGTTAGCTAGACAAAAACTGTACAGTAACCATTGTCAATGAAGGACTGGGCTAAGACTGAAAGGTGGACATGAGGGATATTTCAATGGTCCTCTGCCTTAGAGACAAAACATCTAAACATTTTGACTTGCAGTGCTTACACAATGCCAAAGGGATGAAGCATTTTGGGGGCACTGACTATTTGAATGAGAAAGAAATTTATTTTTTTTTTATTTATGTTTTGGGAAAGATATGAGCTTTTGAAGGTGAACCATGGTGTTGTGCTGAACCATCCAGGTTATTTTGGCAAAAGCACCAAGAGAGTTGAGAACGTCTGGTCTGTTTCAAGAAATGAGCCAAAGCAATTGAGAAGAATCTTTGCCATTTTGGTAGCACTGACTCTTTATATGGGAAAGGAATATGGTTTTGAAGCATGAGTGAACAGTTTTGGGAGAGATATGAGCTTTTGCACGTGAGTTATAGAGTTGTGCTGAACTGTAAGACTGTTTTGCCAAATGAACTTAGAGTTTTGAGAATGTCATTTCTGTTTCAAGAAATGAGCCAAAACAATGGAGAAAAACTGTAAACTGAGAAAAGCCTCCCAGTTTAAAAAGTGAAACCAAAGATAAAAATAAAATGTAATTTCATGTATAGACATATGGTAGCTAACAGACAGATAGATACAGTAAACAGATTGATAGATAGATAGATAGATAGATAGATAGATAGATAGATAGATAGATAGATAGATAGATAGATAGATAGATAGATAGATAGATAGATAGATAGATAGATAGATAGATAGAAACAATTATTTTTTAACCCGCTGGTGCTGATATACATGTCCAACAAGCAGAAACGCCTATATAACGAAAAAAAAAACGCAAGTGGTCGCACATGTTACTGCTATATGAAACATGAACAGGGTCTATAGGGAACCAGTCAGGTTCTTATTAACCTATAGATTACACTTTACCTGTGATATTCAGAGGTCTATCTGCTATGCAGTTTGAGGCTGCCTCAATGTGAAGACTAGCAAGCGATCCAAAATCCATATTTCAGAAGGCAATAAAAACTGTCTTGGAAGAGACACCGTGTAAAGTAGAGATGGGCTCGGGCGTGTGCAAAATTCCACGTGCCCAATCCCACCAAGAAGCCGACACTGCACAGGGCTAATCACAGGCAGTGAGACATTTCCCGATCTGTGCAGCTGTGTACTGGGAAATGTCTCACTGCCTGTGATTGGTCCTGTGCAGTACCGACTTCCTGGCGGGATCGGGCACATGGGAATTCGAACATGCCCGAGCCCATCTCTAGTGTAAAGGAATACTTTTGAAAAATATTGTAGTTTGAGTTTTCTACACACAGTGCCTTGCAAAAGTATTCACCCCCTTGACAATTTTCATGTTTTGTTGCCTGGAATTAACATGGATTGTTTGAGGATTTGCATAATTTAATTTATAGAACATGTCCACAACTTTGAAGATTTTTTTTTTTATTGTGAAGCAAACAACAAATAGGACAAAATAAAAGAAAAAGTCAATGTGCATAACTATTCATCCCCCAAAAGTCAATACTTTGTAGAGCCACCTTTTGCAGCTATCACAGCTCCAAGTTGCTTTGGATAAGTCTCTATGAGCTTGCCACATCTTACCACTGGGATTTTTGCCCATTCCTCCTTGTAAAACTGCTCCAGCTCCTTCAAGTTGATTGGTTTGCGCTTGTGAACAGCAATCTTTAAGCCTGACCACAGATTTTCTATTGGATTGAGGTCTGGCCTTTGACTAGGCCATTCCAACACATTTACATTTACAGTTTCCCCTTAAACCACTCAAGTGTTGCTTTAGCAGTGTGTTTGGGGTCCTTGTCCTACTGGAAGGTAAACCTCCATCCTAGCCTCAAATCACACACAGAGTGGTACAGGTTTTGCTCAAGAATATCCCTGTATTTAGCACCATCCATCTTTCCCGCAACTCTGACCAGTTTCCCAGTCCAGACTGCTGAAAAACATCCCCACAGCATGATGCTGACACCACCATGTTTCACTGTGGGGATGGTGTTCTTTGGGTGATGTGATGTGTTGGGTTTGTGTCAGACATAGCGTTTTCTTTCATGGCCAAAAAGTTCAATTTTAGTCTCATCAGACCAGAGCACCTTCCTCCATACATTTTGGGAGTCTCCCACGTGCCTTTTCGCAAACTCAAAACGCGGCATTTTGTTTTTTGCTGAAAGTAATGGCTTTCTTCTGGCCACTCTGCCATAAACCCCAATTCTATGGAGCATACGTCTTATTTCAGTCCTATGTACAGATACTCCAGTCTCTGCTGTTGAACTCTGCAGCTCCTCCAGGGTTACCTTAGATCTCTGTGCTGCCTCTCTGATGAATGCCCTCCTTGCCCGGTCTGTGAGTTTTGGTGTGCGGCTGTCTCTTGGCAGGTTTGCTGTTGTGCCAAGTTCTTTCCATTTGGTTATGATAGATTTGATGGTGCTCCTAGGGATCATCAAAGATTTGGATTTTTTTATGACATAACCCTGACTTGTACTTCTCAACAACATTGTCCCTTACTTGTTTGGAGAGTTCCTTGGGCTTCATGGCAGTGTTTGGTTAGTGATGCCTCTTACTTGGGTGTTGCAGCCTCTGGGGCCTTTCAAAAAGGTGTGTATATGTAATGACAGATCATGTGACACTTAGATTGCACACAGGTAGACATCATTTCACTAATTATGTGACTTCTGAAGGTAATTGGTTGCACCAGAGCTTTTTATGGGCTTCATAACAAAGGGGGTGAATACATACGCATATGCAAATGATCAGTTTTTTTATTCCTGAAAAATTGTTTTATGTATATACTTTTCTAATTTTACTTCACCAACTTAGACTATTGTGTTCTAAACTATCACATATAATTCAGATTAAAAAAACATTGAACTCAAGGCTGTAATGTAACAAAATAGGTAAAAAGCCAATACTGAATACTTTTGCAAGGCACTGTAGCTAAGGTTCAAATACTCACATTTAAATAACTAATTACTTCTGAAAAGATGCACTGTTGAGGTGGCACTGATGGGCACTGATAGGTGGCACTGATGGGCACTGATAGGTGGCACTGAAGGGCACTGATCGGCAGAGCTAATGGGCACTGATAGGTGGCACTGATGGGCACTGGTAGGTGGCACTGATGGGCACTGATAGGCAGCACTAATAGGTGACATTGATGAGGAGGTACTGATGGGCACTGATAGGCAGCACTGGTGAGCACTGACCGAACATTTTTAAAAACTAAAACAAAAAAGGTTTTTTCATAGTTTGTTATAACATTTTGAAAACAGGTAATTTTTCTCCTTGCACTGATGAGGTGGCACTGATGGGCACTGATGAGGCGGCACTGATAGGTGGCACTGATGGGCACTGATCAGCAGAGCTAATGGGCACTGATAGGTGGCACTGATGGGCACTGGTAGGTGGCACTGATGGGCACTGATAGGCAGCACTAATAGGTGACACTAATTTTTCTCCTTGCACTGATGAGGAGGCACTGATGGGCACTAATAGGCAGCACTGGTGAACACTGATTGGCAGCACTGGTGGGCACTGTTGGGACTGCACTGATAATCAGGACACTGATAATCAGTGCTCTGATTATCAGTGTAGATGTCCCCTTCACTTATTATATATAAAGATCAATCAGCGCCACTCTGCAAAGTGTTACGTGCAAATTAAATTAATAAATAGTTAAATAAATAAAATATTGTGAAAAATATGTGCAAAATGCAATTAATTAATTAATCAATTATCTGCAGCTGCTAATCACTCATAGTGTATCACCTCACCATCAAGTATTATAATTGTGTATAAATACTGCAGCGCTGCCAACTCGCATGAAACTAATAAATTGTAAATTTAATATCAACACAGTGCAAAAATCAATTCATAAATATAAAGTTCATCTAAATGCTGATCAACTTCTGTGATTTCTCGATTGCTGTAAATTCTAATAAATAAATAATCCACCACTGTGCTTTTACTGTGCTCTGTAGATAATGTTAAACTGTGCACACCTCCACCAGCCGTTATGCCTGCTCACCTCAACAATGAGCTTTAAATGATCAAAGTGAAATCTCTTTACTTTCTCTCCAATCTGGTATCACTTCTCCTACTCCAGCCTGTTACTCAGTATAGGTTTCTCACATAGGAAGCTTCCCAGATAGGAAATTTCCTCTCAAGATGTGATTCGGAATCATGCAAATATAAATACAGGAAACACAGTGCTTTCCATTTCACTAATTTATTTCAAATCCCCAATAAAAATTGCACTCACAGGAATAAAAATGGAAATTCGCATACCACAATTGTAAAAGATTGTTTTGCTCACCACTGTGGTTGCGTGACGTCACGGGCTCAGCTACTCCCCTCTACACACGTATTGCCCTATGATTGGGCTTTCTCAATAGATCGGCAGCACTGGTGGGCACTGTTGGGACTGCACTGATAATCAGGACACTGATAATTAGTGCCCTGATTATCAGTGTAGATGTCCCTTTCACACAAGCCGGTTATCGGATCTCCTCTCCTCACGCTGTCAGTGATTGGACGCAGCTGCTCATGTGCTGTGATTGGCCCTTTACTCCGATCTGTGATCAGTGTGTCCTAAGGACAGGACTGGACGACCGCGCTGTAGCCGTCATTCAGCTATAGCGTGGTCGAGAAGTGGTTAAAGTGCTATTAACCCCAAAACCAAAGATGTAATATATTGCAGCTTTTCAAACCTTAAATGTGATGGCTGTATTCGTTTTGTCAATGGATTGCACCAGATACTTGCTCCCCCATTTTCCTAAAGAGTGGTGGTGGCCACTGGCCACACAAAATATTGACAGTCTCTGGTGCAATCTGTTTATAAGGAAACCTTGTATTATAACAATATGATCAGGTTTGCCTTCTTTAATTGTTTCCCTATGAAGCCATTCTCCAAATATATATATGTGCTAGTGATGTAAAGATATTGTTTTAGTTTTGACATTTTGTTCTATACTTAACAATAATATGATACCGAATAGAATTAAAGGATTATCATCAGTAAGCTTGCTACTATGATGTGAAGCTGCTGTGTAAGTGATACCGTTGGACTAACATTAATCTTTTATCAGCTGGATTAAGTAAATTGCTCAGTCAGAATAAATGGGCACTTGGTTTGCGTATGTATTGGTCTACTTGAAGCAGATCTAATCTCATTCACCAAAATTTCAAATAAACTTTAGCGTTTTAAAAGTTTTCATATGTTTTAAATCTGTAGCCTTCATTAAAACAATACCTTGTGATCGTGCCAAGTAGAACTAAACTTTTTTTCATTTTAGATATAGGAAGGTTAAAATTTATATAATTTTTTTCTTGCCCTCTTTGTCTCAATTGGAAGATTTCCCCTCTCTTCCTATCCCATAGCCAAAATGAGAAGTAATAGGAAATCCCTCTGAACTGGGGCAATCCCTGGTTGTCACCTCAGTCACTAGAGCTAGTATCCCCATTGGAAGATTTTTCCTTTCAGAACCAGTCTGCATTTAACACCGTTGCTTTCTCCCCTCACTTGTAACCAAATTTCCCTGAATATCCTTTATCAGGTCAATATGCTCCTTCTTTGCCTTTTTATTATCAATATATTTAAACATTTTTTTGGGATTCTTTTTACTCTCCTCCGCTATGTGTGTCTAGTGGTCTATTTTTGCTGCCCTAATCACGTTCTTACATTTCTTTTTGCATTGCTTGTAGTGTTGGAATGCTAACAGTGACCACTTGGCCTTATATTTTTTAAAGGATAATCTTTCACTTTAATAAGCTTCCCTACAGTCAAGCTTAGCTACTTTGGTTTGACTTTATTTCTTTTGTGTTTATTGTTTAATGGAATACATTGGCTGATGCCCTTAATTATTATGTTCTTAAAGCACTCCCACTTTTCCTTGATGGTTTTAGTGTCTAGAATATCCTTCCATTTAATGTCCTGAAACATGGCAGGTTTCTTCAGCATAATTTTTGTTGGTGAAAACCAGGGTCTCCATTAGGGCCGGATATAGCCTGTCTGATGTGGGGGGGTGCAGTAAAAAATGTCAGGGTCCTGTCCTGGGACCAATCCTATTTAATTTATTCATAAACAACCTGGAGGATGGGATAAATAGCTCAATCTCTGTATTTGCGGAGGATAGTAAGCTAAGCAGGGCAATAGCTTCTCCGCAGGATGTGGAAACCTTGCAAGAAGATCTCAACAAATTAATGGGGTGGGCAACTACATGGCAAATGAGGTTTAATGTGGAAAAATGTAAAATAATGCATTTGGGTGGCAAAAATATGAATGCAATCTACTCAGTGGGTGTAGAACCTCAAGGGGATTCAAGGATGGAAAACGACCTGGGGGTCCTAAAGATGATAGGCTCAGCAATGGCATGCCACACAGAATATTGGCATGCATTAAAAAGGGGATTAACTCCAGAGATAAAATGATAATTCTCCCACTCTATAGGACTCTGGTCAGGCTGCACCTGGAGTATGCTGTCCAGTTCTGGGCACCAGTCCTCAGGAAGGATGTGCTGGGACTGGAGAGAGTCCAGAGAAGGGCAACAAAGCTAATAAAAGGTCTAGAGGACATTAGTTATGAGGAAAGGTTACGAGCACTGAACGTGTTCCCTCTGGAGAAGAGACGCTTGAGAGGGGATATGATTTCAATGTACAAATACCGTACCGGTGACCCCACAATAGGGATAAAACCTTTCAGTGTAAGGAAATTTAATAAGACAAGCGGCCATTCACTAAAATTAGAAGAAAAGCGGTTTAACCCTAAACTGCGTAGAGGGTTCTTTACTGTAAGAGTGGTAAGAATGTGGAATTCCCTTCCACAGACAATGGTTTCAGCAGTTTGTAGAGCAGTGTACTGAAGCCTTTAGCTTGTAGGGCAGTGTACAGTGGGTTATCAGTGTTAGTAGGGCAAAAACAAAAGAGCAGCAGAGCAGTGTGTAGTGGGTCAACAGGGCAGTGTACAGGGGGTCAGTAGGGCAGAGGTTGGGAGGTCAGCAGGGGAGTGTACAAGAGTCAGTAGGGCAGTGTACAGGGGGTCAGTAGAGCAGAGGCTAGGGATCAGCAATGCAGAGGACAGGGGGCAGTAGGACAGATAACAGGGGTCATCAGGGTGGAGAACAGAGGTTATCATGGCAGAGGACAGGGGTCCATAGGGAAAAGAACATGGGGTCAGCAGCACAGTGTACAGGGTCAGCATAGTAGAGGAAAGGGGTCAGCAGGGTGGAGGACAGAGGTTAGCAGAGCAGAGAAAAGGGTTCACGAGGGCAGAGGACAGGGATCAGTAGGACAGATAACAGGGGTCAGCAGGGTGGAGAACAGAGGTTATCATGGCAGAGGACAGGGGTCCATAGGGCAAAGAACATGGGGTCAGCAGCACAGTGTACAGGGTCAGCATAGCAGAGGAAAGGGGTCAGCAGGGTGGAGGACAGAGGTTAGCAGAGCAGAGAGCAGGGTTCATGAGGGCAGAGGACAGGGATCAGCAGGTCAGGGGAAAGTGGGTCAGCAGGGCAGGGTACAGGGGGTCAGCAGGACAGATGACAGGGGTCAATAGGGCAGTATACAGGAGTCAGCAGGGCAGAAGACAGTGATCATCAAAGAAGAAAATGGTCACTGCCGGCATGGCACTCAGCAGAGCTACTCCTCCCATCTCCGCACTGAACTCAGCCTGGGCACTCAGCAGATCTCCTCCTCCCCACACAGCACATAAATGAGATCGGATTCCCTTACAGATACAGCGTTGATCTGCACAGTGTGTAGCCGGCTACTGCAGCTGTACTGCCATTCCGATCCAGGAATTTCACATGGCAGAACTGCAGCATAGCAGCCAGCTACACACTAGCAGTTTGAGGCTGTGTCTGTAAAGGAATCCAAACTCAGTTATGTACTGTTTGAGGAGGAGGAGATATGTTGAGTGCCCTGTGTGCAGTGCAGGTAGTGCTAGGGCAATATAGCACCCAGGGTGCAGATAATATACTGCCCCCCCCCCTCACTCTCAGCAAAAATTCCTCCCCCCTCCCAGAAAAACAGAGTTAATCAGCATGCTCACCCCCTAAACATGAAATCCCTTGCAAGCCAAAATTCTCCACAAACAAAAATGCAAAAACTCCCCCCCCCAGTTCAAAACCCCAGCTCAAACACCCCCCCTCATTCCCCCCTCCTAGCACAAATCTCCCCTGCACAAAAAAATCACCTTCCTAGCACACATCCTCTTTCCCCTCATATTTTCCATTTGTAGCACAAATCCCCCCCCCAATCCCCCTCCCAACACAAATCCTCTCTCCCAAATCCCCCTCCTACCACAAATCTCCCCCAATCTTTGCTAGCACAAATCCCCTCCCAAATCCCCTCTTGAATTACCTCTCTTGGCCCAAAATTCTCCACTCTCTCCTATCCCAACCCCCTCCCCAATCCCCCCTCCTAGTACAAATCCTTTCCAGCCTAAATCCTCACCAGGACAAATCCCCCACCCCACCTTAGCACAAATTTCTCCCCAATCTCTCCTCCTACCACAAACCCTCAAATCACCCTTCCTGGCACATGTCCCCCACCCATTCCTCCACCTAACACAAATCACTCCCCCCCAATTACCCTTCCCAGCACAAATACCCCCCCCACCCCCCTCCTTCACAAACCTCTCACCCCAAGCACAAATGATTGTGGGGGGGAAGGAGCTCAGTGGGCCAGGCACAATGTCCATAGGGGGGGGGCTGTTCTGGCCATTGTCTCCACGTTCATACCATTTAAGATTTGTACTCATTCCACTATAGGGGGGCATTACTGATTTCCAAAAGCTGCTAGTAATCAGTGTCTCAGGATGCACTTAGCTTTTGAGAGAGACCCTGGTTTCATCAACAAGACTGCCACCTGAAAGAGGCCCTAAAATCTGACATGCACATTGTTTTGTAGACAGAACAAACAATTTTTCAAAAGTATAAAACTGGTCGACAACCCCACCAAATGTACAGATATGTGCAAGATTTGTTAAAGCACCACCAGCACTGGCCGTGGGTCATAGGATAGATATGACTTAAATCAATAGGGAATAAATATTGTAAGTCTTTTCCTTAAAATAGGAAGATATGGATAGTTTAAGGAAAAACATTCCCTTCAATCATCATTGGAGACGGCCTGGTCCAGGTAATGTTTCTACTTTTCCCAGGAATGTAGATGTACCTTCGGAAGTCCCCCCTTCCAGAATTTAGTAAACCTGCGAAATTATATGCGTGGGTTCTGAAGTGATGTCCCAAATATTTAACACCTCCCCAACCTACATCATCAGGACCAAACTACTACTTCTTAAACACAGCCTACTGGAGCATGGTCATAAGCATCTAAAACAACAGATTAGGGACATTCACCAAATAACACAGCTAGGCTAACTGAGGTCCACTTCTATCTAGAGATAGAGATCACACAACAAGACAAAAGGGAATTTAGTAAAATTACCTTATCCTGACATAGGGGACTATTTCTTCTGATGAAAGTTCTGGGGTTGATAAGCATACACAGATAGAGGCTGTTGTGCCAAACAATAATTCATGCCTTCATCTGTCTCCTCTTGACAATTCCCAAAATACACAGCCTCATTCTTCGCTTTGTTTATTGAGGGAAGGTGTAAGCACAAAATGAATATAGATAAAGCTTCTGTGCACCATATATATCACCTAACTATCAGCAACCCAGAACTGATTCACACTAACAACCAAATTTATAAACCATAAAAGTGCAGCGCTATAACCTGATACAAAAAATTATTTTTTTTCAAAATAAATACATCAGTGTGACAATATCATACATAAGTGAATCAAAGATACTGTGCAGATATTTCACACAAATTCAGTAGTGATATAATCTCATAAATATAACCAAAAGGAATATATATGTAATAAAAAACTTGAAATTAGTCCAAAACTCCTAACCACTTCCACCTGGGAAGATTTGGCTGCTCAATGGCCAGGCCATTTTTGGTGATACGGCACTGCTTCACTGTAACTGACAATTGTGTGGTAGTGCGAGGCTGTACCCAAACAAAATTGACGTCCTTTTTTTTCCTCACAAATAGAGCTTTCTTTTGGTGATTTTTTATCACCTCTGTATTTTTTATTTTTTGCGCTATAAACAAAAGAAGAGCGACAATTTTGAAAAAAACACAATATCTTTTACTTTTTGCTATAATAAATACCCCACATTTTTTTTAAAAAAAAACACATTTTTTTCCTAATTTTAGGCCGATATTTATTCTTCTACATATTTTTGGTAAAAAAAATTGCAATAAGTGTATATTGATTGGTTTGCGCAAAAGTTATAGTGTCTACAAAATAGGGGATAGATTTATGGCATTTTTATTATTATTGTTTTTTTTTTACTAGAAATGGCAGCGATCTGCGATTTTTATCTGGACTGCGATATTGTGGCAGACAAATTGGACAATTTTGACACATTTTTGGGACCATTGACATTTATACAGCGATCAGTGCTATAAAAATTCACTGATTACTGTATAAATGTCACTGGCGGGGAAGGGGTTAACACTAGGGGCAATCAAGGGGTTAACTGTGTTCCCTAGGTGTGTTCTAACTGTAGGGGGGATGGGACTGTCTAGGAGGAGAGAGAGATCGGTGTTCATACTTAGTATGAACACACTATCTGTTTCAACTCCCCTGAAAGAACCCGGGATTTGTGTGTTTACACACACAGATCCGGTTCTCGACCTGTCCAGCAGGCACTCTCATCGGCTCCGGGCACATGCTGTAGGCGCATGCCCCCCCAGTGGCCAAAAGGCGAAACAACGTTAGGACGTTAGCCGTGCCATTCTGCCGCAGTAAAACCGGGGTGGCTGGTCGGCAAGCAGTTAAATTACAGTCCACCAACTCATATATGAAAGTACGGTACTTCAATATATATATATATATCCACAAGTCAGGAGGAACACTGCTTTATTTCCTTATAGGAATAAGAAATCTCCCTCCACATCTGCCATTTGTAATGTTAACTCAGGGGAAATAGAAAGATTCATAATGCTAATAAGGATAATAGAAAGACTCATGGAGGAGAGGAGGGCAGAGACACAAGCATAGCGCTTAGGTGCAGTAGTTACATTTGAGTGAACAGCGAGAGTTATATATATTGTCGCTTGAAAAAGGACAGAATAATGGCCACAATACTGGTGAGATTTGTGCTCCAAGTTGGGCTTTAAAATAGAATTCCAGCCTAAACCTAACTAGTCTTAAAAATGTATTCCCCCATCACTTATGCTGACTAACCTGTGTAAAAAAAATGTATATACTTACTTATTTTTAGCCTGCTTGGTTCCATTCACATGATTCGAGTATCCTGTGTCAGCCAGTGACAACTGCAGGGGAGAGGAGGGAGCGCCAACAATGGCTGGGACAAGGGAGCCTATAGGTGATGTCACAGCTCCCAGGCATTCCCAGCCATTGTCGAGCACTCTTTCCTCTGCCTGCGGCTGCCTCTGGCTGACACAGGGGATCATGTAACTGAACCAGAGCGGGCTGAGAATGCATCTTTTTTTAAATAATTTTTATTGAATTTTTCAGAAAGAAAAAGGAAACAATGATACAATCTGTAATGCATAAAACATATTCCCTCTAAAGTAAGACCGTATTTGCGTACAGAGGCCAAGCATGAGTCAAAAATGCTTCTGAACATCGGGCACAGTATTAACGCAAGTGATACAGCTAAGATGTTGTCCACCACCTCACAACACCCCATATGGGCTCAAACTGCGTCACGGGGAAGTGAGCAACATAACCGACCTGTAATATACTTTTAGTTTAGTACTTGTATTGAATTGATGTAGTAAAGAGTCTTGCCAAATAAGAGCCAAAGTAATATATATATACAGTATAAGAAAAAATGATAAAATATAAAAATAAAAGAAACAAACCTGATGATGCAAGCAAGGGAGTATAAATGGATAAGCTAGAGGAGATACTATCCATGGGTCCCTAAGTCAAACATTCACTAAAGTAGACATAAGGATGGTAAGCTGGACATAAAATTTAATTTTGGTTGAATAAAAGAACTGTAAAACATTAATTGAATCGTGATCTACTGTTCAAAGATGATAATGGTCCAACCCCTTCCTCCCCAACAAATATAAGACCCAGGATCAAACTGCTGGGATGTCTGAATACAGAAATACTCCCTAAAATGTTGATTAAACTAAAACAATATTAGGGGACACCAGAGTTATAAGAAAGAGAGGATAAAGGCTAGACAGAAATAGCATACAGATGCATAAGGAAAAGGCACCAACGATCCTACCAGAGTAAAAAACCTGACTATTCAGAGTGGAGGTAGTTGGATATAGGTCTTCCAAGGTTCCCAGACTGCTTCAAATTTATCTGAGGTATCTAGTAGAATGCTAGCTGACTTCTCCTGAGTCATAATCCAGAAGATCTTACATTTTGCTGCTGAGAAGGATACTGTCGTCTGTTTCCAGGCCCAAGCTATCGTAATCCTAGCCCCTAACAGATCGAAAAGTATGAGTCTCTGGGTGGATTTGGAACATCCGACTGGCTTACTGTTCAGTGGGGCCATTTAGGGTGTTTTTTGCAGTGATAGCCTAGTCACTTTACGCAGCAAATAATAAATCCTGTTCCAAAATCCCCGAATTCGGGGGCATTCCCACCAAGTGTGAAAGAAAGAACCCAAAAGTCCACATCCTCTAAAACACATCGGTGAGGTGTCAGGAAAATGTTTGCCAGGTGGGAGGGAACTAGGTACCAACAAGTGAAAATGTTTATACTAGCCTCCGCATTTACTATCACCTTGAAGGATTTTTGAAATTGAAAGAACCAGGTTTCTGCCTCCCAGCTGACCTCCATATCCCATTCCCAATTCATTGCATAAGTGGGTTTGTCAGGCTTCTCTGTCAGTGAGGCATATATCAAAGATATACACCCTCTCTGATCCAGGATCTCTGAACACCATTTTTCATAGGCAGTGATTCTTGGTGGATCCAGTTTCGCTTCCCAAATAGAAAGAAGGAAATAGCAAATCTAATGTAGGCGGAACCTTTCTGAGTTGGGCATGTTCAGCTTACTGATACAATGACTCGCTGTCAAGAGACCCATAAAGGACATGAAGTGGCAGATCCTGTATAATCCTTTGCCTGTCCACCACTTGAAGGCCCGAATGTCTTGGCCTGGAGGAAACTGGGGTTTATGAAATAAGTGTGCGAGCGAACAGAAGCCAGAGACCAATGAGGGGGATTTATATAGAGAATCACATAGGGCCATCAAGTGAGATAAAATCGGGGCCAGGATTAGAGGTCTGTTTTTGAGGGGAACCCATACTAAATAGTCTAAAGTGTGCAACCCAATCTGGTTTACTACCTTGAGCATAGAAGACAGAGAACTGTGCTAGTTGGGCTGCCTGAAAATACTTCCAGAGATCGGGTAACCCCAAACCTCTTTGCGTGCTTCTTCTATACAATACACTCTCTGGGAACCGGAAACCTTTATTTCCCCAAATAAATTTCATTATCTGCCACTGAAACTTCTGAAAGTGTGACTTCTGGACCGGGTTGGGAGTGAACGAAAGAAGTATAAGATTCTTGGGAGGAGGGTCATTTTAAAAGAGTTTATCCTACCCAGCCAAGAGAGGTCTCCCTGCCCCCAGCTGGACAGATCTGCACTTTTTTGAACATAGGGGGATAATTTGCATTATATAAATAATAATAAGAATCGTGCTAATAAATATAAATTCATATATACATGAATAATTGAATAAAGTGCCAAATCAATCCATAAATAAGTAATGAATAGTGATGTATGTGCAAGAAGTCCATAAACAGGAGATGTATAAGGCTGATTTATTTAATAAGAAAGTCCATCTTCCATCACCAAAACCGCTGTGAATCCACCACCAGCTGAAGAAACTGCTTACCAGCTCCTGTAGACCCCTTATTATAGGGGGTCGGATACTGCCTGTGGCTTATCACCCAGCCTGGGCCTTTCTCCTCATCTTAGGGCTTTTCCACACTTCCGATAACACTTGGCAAACAAGCGATGGAATTTGACACCAAAGAAAGACCAAGAAGGCTCCACATAGTGTAAAAATCCTTTTGGGGTTTATTAAATTAAAAAACAGCACTCACAAAGTAAAAAAATCGTATTGCACCTATTGTTTGGTGTGTTGCCCATACACAACCAAAACACCCGTCCATCGGGACACGAGAGTCAGGGTGACGTCAGTGCATCACTCCTCCCTACGCGTTTAATCGCAAATGACATTGCCCTGGGTGATAAAACCACAGGCGGTATCCGACCCCCTATAACAAGGGGTCTTCAGGAGCTGGTAAGCAGTTTCTTCAGCTGGTGGTGGATTCACAGCGTTTTTGGTGATGGAAAATGGACTATTAAATAGTTAATAGGGGACAACTTGGCAGCCAGTTTGGGACCTATTCTGGCTTTCTGAAGGTAGAAACGGGCGTTCGTCTACCTAAGGTGCTTTTCAGAAAGGATGGTCAGAGCAAGGTTCAGGGCTACCCTACTGGATTCCAACAAGGCTCGCGATTTAGGTGTTGGGTTACTCTTATGGTCCTTTGAGAGTTTGTGAAATTCACGTTGTAAATTATCTACCTCAACTCGCCGTTCTCGTTTGAGCTTAGTAGAGAGTTGGCTAATCTTCCCCCTTATCACCGCCTTATGGGCCACCCATAGAATTGTAGGAGAGATCTCCACATTGTCATTGACTTGAATGTAGTCCCCAATATCTTTATCTAGCATAGTGCAGTGCACTGGATTACTTAGCAGAGATTTGTTCAACCTCCAGCAAAACTTGCCGTCAGATTTGTGCGGTGTCATAATATACAGAACAACTATCGAGTGATCAGACAATTGGGAATCCCTGATAAATGACTTGGAGACAAAAGGAATTATCGAGGCCGCTGTAAAGATATGATTTATTCTTGCTAGAGTTAAATGGGGAGCAGAGTAATGTGTGTAGTCCTTTGCCGTTGGGTTAAATTCCCTGGAGATGTCCACCATCCCATGTGAATGGAGAAGCTTGGCGCTCCTTAAACTTTGCTTGGGGGGACGTAGCTGACATGGGTGGCCATTCCCTGATTTATCTAGCATGTGATCTAGGGCAATATTGGAGTCTCCCCTCAATAATTAAAGTGCCCAGAAAATGAGGGAATAGGGTGGCCATCATAAACTGAAAAAAGGAAGCCTGGTCCCGGTTCAGAGCATAGTATGAAATAAACTTGAATGTTGCCCCATCTAAAGCACCTACAAGGAGACTATATCTGCTCTCGGGGTCCCTGATTTCATGCTGGAAAGAGAAGATGGTGTTTTTGGAGAAAAATATGCCCACCCCTTTAGTCTTATCCAACGCATTGGCTAAATAGAAATGGGGGAATTTAGAGTGTGTTAGACCTCTTGAGAAAAAATAATATCTTTTAATTTTTTTTTTATGTCATGAGCCCCTTGATAGGAAGGGAAAGGAAATGACTTCATCCGTTTACCAACTTTTAATTAATCACCTATCCTTAAATACTATAAGCAAACTATTTGCAAAGCTAGAAACCAAAGAATCAAAGATATTTACATTTTGGGTTGGTTGATAAAAAGACCTGATACCACTGAGATGAGTCGACAAGATAAACACTTGACTGATTGTTCTCCAGGTGAAACCCCTGTCTGTGGACAGAGACTACAGTATTGTGAAGACCACAAGAGTTGTTTATCCAGCTAAACTGGCTAACTAGTCAATCAGGCTGGGCTAATCCATGTTAGGCAACTCAAAGAACTATCTGATTTTTCCTTACTCAAAAATATTTTAAAGTATACCAATCATGGTTGTGACTGACATATATATATCGTGACCATGTCTACATAATTATATACATAGAGCATGTGTTTTTACCTAAATGAATAAGTACTCATAGTATCAACAAGAGTAACACATTTATCCATATTTAATAATTTTATAAGATATTGATGAGTAAAATTATACCCTCACATTGTACTGGTTACCAGGGTTCCTAAATATATATATTAACAACACTATATAGTTAGATACACATTATGAAGATGGACACTTTCTACAAAATATTACTTATAAAATATTTAAAGTTGAATATTTCTGCTCTATGATGACCCTTGGTGGTTAAAAGGAGCAGTGACAATTGAAACAAAAGGATTTTCTGGAAGGTAGATTAATAGCTACCTCAACCAATGGAAATTAAGCCAGACCTTGTGGGCCACGTTATTATAATTTGTATAAGCCTATTTTCCAAAATGGTATATAGGATCAAGATAGATGCTATGGAGGGACACTCAATCAGACACATACACACTTCATTCATCAACTCATATCTCCACATTCATGAAGATTCCTTGACACCTTATACTTTGAAACTCTGAGGACCCAAGACGTAATCCCTCTTTAAGCAGAAGCTATCTTGGAAACCACGGCAGCCATTTTAAAACTCTGGTAACCATAATTTTAGACCAGCAGCCATTTTGGAAAGGGTAATTATGTCGTATTGATCTTTAATTTATATTCATTTGTGGTATCTTAACTATTGATTTATTATTATATACAGTTGGATAACTATTTCTCTCGAGTCGATAACCGCCTTGTAGATTTTTCTCTAAGCTTTAATTTTTCATTATAATTTTTATAGTTTCCATCCTATCGACATAACAAATGTCTAATTTTATTTCACGTTATTAATCACTTACTTACCTGCTGTATAGTAACGGTTGAATTTGCGAAATACAGACGTTCTGTCTAATCATCATATTTACTTGGTTATTGATTCTACAAGGAAGTTTTATAATTTCTGTGTCATTTAAAAAGTACACGCCCATTAGCAGGAGTTTCAATTGATATTTTTAACCACTTCAATACAAGGCACTTATACACCTTCCTGCCCAGACCAATTTTCAGCTTTCAGAGCTGTCGCACTTTGAAAGACAATTGCCCGGTCATGCTACACTGTACCCAAACTAAATTTTTATTATTTTGTTCCCACAAATAGAGCTTTCTTTTGATGGCATTTAATCACCTCTGGGATTTTTATTTTCTGCTAAACAAATAAAAAAAAGACCGAAAATTTTGAAAAAAATTAGTTTTTTTTGTTTCTGTTACAAAACTTTGTAAATAAGTAAGTTTTCTCCTTCACTGATGGCCACTTATGGGGCTGCACTGATGGGCACTGATAAGGTGGCACTGATGGGCACTGATGAGGTAGCACTGATGAGGTGGCACTGATGGGCACTGATGATGGGCACTAATATGCGGCACTGATGGGGCACTGATAGGCGGCACTGATAGGTGGCACTAAAAGGCGGCACTGATGGGCACTGAAAGGTGGCATGGATGGGCCCTGATAGGTGGCACGGATGGGCATGGATGGGCACTGATAGGTGGCACGGATGGGCATGGATGGGCACTGATAGGTGACACTGATGTACACTAATGGATGGTACTGATGGGCATCACTGATTGGCAGGCATTATTGTTTGGCACTGATTGGCATCCATTGTGGGCACTGATTGGCATCCCTGGCTGCCATGGGTGGCACACCTGGTGGTGACTAGTGGTGGTCATCCCTGGTGGTCCTGGTGGCATCCCTGGTGGTCCAGTGTGGGCATCCTCGGGGGGTCTGCGCTGATAATCAATCAGCACAGACCCCCCCCTCTCAGAGGAGCAGCCGATCGGCTCTCCTCTACTTGCGTCTGACAGACACGAGTGAGAAAAAGCCGATCAACGGATCTTCCTGTTTACACTGTGATCAGCTGTGATTGGACACGGCTGGTCACATGGTAAAGACGAGGTAGAGACTCTTTACCTAGATCAGAGTTGTGGTGTGTCAGACTAACACACCGCAACAACAATCGCCGCGATGTGTGCCCCCGGGGGCGCGCAGTGGCTTGATATCCTAGCGACGTCATCAGGATATCGCAACCACTTTGCACTTTGTTGACGTCATATTGCTATATGGCGGGCGGTAAGTGGATAATTTTATATAGCACAATTAATATTCTTAATTTTTGTAACGTTTGTTTCTGTCAACCAAATATATATATATATATATATATATATATATATATATATATATATATATATATATATATATATATATATAAAACCATTTTGTATGAATACATGTCTGGTGAATAAATCTCATATTTTTAGTCTGCGTTCATATTGATTGATCCTGTTTAAAAATGATTCATTTATAAATACCGTGCAGGAAAATTATCCTCATAAGCAGGACAAGGGAATAAATTTAGGGTTGTATTGGTTGGGAAAATGGGTTTCATGTAAGAGAAGCACCTCAAGATGCTGTGAATGGGAATTTTGGAAATATTTCCGGCACTTCAGTGGTGAGTTCAAGCCCTGAATGTTGTGTGAGGCTATTCTTAAGGGTGCTGAGTGTCCTTTAAGCGAAGCCATGGATCAAAGGGGATGGATAATGCATCACTGAGTAGAGACCTACCTGCCTCCAGATCATCTTGGACTGGGACCAAAAAGGTGAGAGATAGATGGGGTCAGCTACCTCCAGCCTTATACGTATGTTGACTCTTTGATGCCTGAGAAAAAATGAAAACATGAGAGAAACATGAAAAAGGGGAAAAGATAAGTGTAGAAGAGAGGGTTATGAAGGTCACGGAGGAATTCTCCCGCAAACTTCCCCAGAATCAAGAAAGTGGGATTAGTTTCCATCCCATCCACTCTAGTAGTTAACAACACAATAGTCCGCCTAGAAGGCAGACCAACAACTACCTCTGAAAGAACCCACTTTCAGAAGTCAGAGGCAGAGGGAGGAGCATAACTTCCGCTTCGGCCTCACCAACCACCTGTTAATGCATATTTTAGGGGGAGGCCCCAAGTGTTATGGAATGGGACTCCAAAGGAGGGAAGAAAGCCTTCTACCCATGCCCAAAGCCCCAGCTCTCCCGGAGAGGAAGACAGCCCGGTTATCAAACAACAAATAACGATAACAACTTACTGTGGAGGAATGAGAAACCAAACAGAACTTGTCCTAGGACAAACTTAACACTCCATCCCCACAGCATCAGGACCCAGGTAGGAGCCGGAGTTGTCCAGGGGAACAGTCAGTCAATCAGAAACGGATGTAGGATCCCTAAATGTCAAGATCCTATTAGAAAGAAGCTTATGAATGAGATAAACAGGTAAAAAGGATTCTTAGAGGTCATGGCGGATGTGAGACTTTTGACCTTTTTGATTGCTGTTTTTGGTGGATCCTGTGGTCTTGTGGCTTGAGGTCAAGGACAGGTCCAATGAGATAAGATTTAGCTGTATCAAGAGGCGTTAATCCTCCTGTAATGTGGAGAAGCCGTGTGTCTTGCTTCTATATGCAAAAGATAGATGAAAAGGAATTGACCACCAGTACTGAACAGACTTTTGAGATAAAACTTGCAGAAGAGGTTTAAGTGCTCTTCTCCATTGAATAGTGGAAGGGGACAGATCCACAAAGACTTGGACGGGGTGGCCTTGAATGGAGAGCCGGTCTGTATTTCTAGAGATATGCATAATTTCCTCCTTCACCCCAAAAAAATTAGGTTTAACCACTATATCTCTGGGTAGGCCATCCGAGCATGGGGAGTGAAGGACTCTGTGAGCTATGTCCAATTCTAGGCGGTCATCCGGGATGTCAGGGATGATGTAATTGATTAAAGCACGAATAGTCCCTGGCTTCACAGCAGCTGAATGAGCTCAGAAAAGTTAACCAGAGGACAGGATGTGTGCCGCGATGGAGTGGGTAGGTCGCAGCTGGACTGAGAGGTTCCGGTTGCGTGAACACAGTCCCCAGCAGCTGCGTTATCGGTTTAGCCCAGGGGGAGATCGCGCTGCTTACGGTGGCGGTGCTGGGAAGGCTGGAGTGGGATGGAGCTCCGCACATGCGCACTTGAGAATACATCTTTTTTACACAGGTTAGTGAACTTAGGTTAGGGGACATTTTTAAGACTAGCTAGGTTCAGGCTGTAATTCTACTTTAAAGTGATTGTAAAGGCTTGGTTTTTTTTTTGTTTTTGTTTTTTTTTAATAACAAACATGTTATACCTTCCTCCTCTGTGCAGTTGGTTTTGCACAGAGCAGCCTGGATCCTCCTCTTCTCTGGTCCCCCTTTGCTGCTCCTAGTCCCTCCCTAGTCCCTCCCTGCTTTGAGTGCCCCTCAGCCAGCAGTTTGCTACAGAGGTCACCCAAGCCAAGTCAGACACGGAGCCCTGACCTTGCCCCACCGCCTCTCTCCCCTGATTGGTTGACTGAACAGTCGCGGGAGCCAATAGTGCCGCTACTCTGTCCCATCCAATCAGGAGGATTGTACTGGATGGCTGAGGGGATCATGGACATCGCTGGAGAGAGAAGTAACTCAGGTTGGTATTTGGGGGGGGGGGGGTGCTGGGGGGGGGGATGCTAGACACAGGATTAAGATAAATAAACTTTCTGCCTTTACAACTCCTTTAAGTGGTCAAATAATAGTTCTTTCTGAAACTGTCAGTAGCTTTCCCAGGTGTGCACATGTCTCAACATCTTTTCTTTTTTTAAATTATGAGAGTGATATGTCTCTCTATAACACCTACCATAAGTTACCCAGAGTTTGTGCCTGAATTGACAGAAAAAAACATCTGACTATGGCTAGAACAGGAACTTATGCAGGCCTCAAAATTCCTGGTCTCTATCAACTGGAAAGCCACCTTCACCTGTTACACTTTCCCCAATATTCCTGTGCTGGCTATTTTGGAGACAGCAGTAACTACTATATTTATGCATTTACTGCCCAAACCCGCTATTTTGAAAGACCTTAATGCCATTTAAAGAATTGTGTGAAGGTAGTGGTACAATCAGTCAGACCTTGTCGCTTTCTAATCAGCTTCTGCTTAACTTACACTCCAATATAATCCCACATGCCTTCTCAAGTGGGAACCAGACTTACAGATAACATTCACAGACATACAGGAAGACAGGATCTGTTGTTTGCGCTAGCCTCCACTTTGTAGCAAATATCAAGAGACCACTTATAAGATCATGCCCCTATGGTATAAGTAATGTCTGTCCTCGCTAAACTCTTCCCAAAACAAAGTGATGTATGTCAGTGATGCAATGTCCATAAGGGCACCTTGATACATATTCTAAACCCATATGCTAATAAAACCCCAGGATGCTGGGGCATGTCCCTTCATGTAAATCACACCCCCATATTACCTCCTCACTTCGCTTCTCCTAACTTTTACAGATGTATTATCAAAGCCTGGGCCGCCATCATTTAATTGTGTCCAATACACCCATGGCCCCACACTCCCTGGCAGCAGCTGCAATCTGCACAATTTAGTTACTATTCTTCTTCCCAAAACCAACCTCCCTTTCTCTTCTGCCCTTTGGAATACCTGCTCTGTCTGTAACAAACTCACCTCTGCTTATGATCTCTGTATCACTAACTCCTTTTATCTACTGTACTTGCTGTTACAGCATGAACCCAACCCTGCTTTTCCTGCTTCCCTCTCCCATGGTGTCCTTCTTTGGACTCACTCTCTCAGACACAGTGGACAGCAGATCGTAAAGCTTGACATTTTTTTTTTAAAACAACAAACATGTCATACTTACCTGCTCTGTAATGGTTTTACACAGAGCAGTCTGGTTCTTTCTATTCTGGGGTCGCCCGCTGGCGCTTCTCGCTCCACCCCCCCACCAGTGCCCCCTTAGGAAGCTGCACTTGTGTATGCTCGATCCCAAGCCGGGCTGTTTGTGTCTATTCAGACACACAGTCCGGCTCAGCCCTGCCCCCCTCTGCTCACAGGTTTTGATTGACAGCAGCAGGAGCCAACGGTTCCCGCTGCTCTTAGCTAAGCTGTACAGAGCAGCTCAGATCCTTCTCTTCTGGGGTCCCAAGCTGATGCTCACCCATTGGCAATGGAGATTTTGGTGCACTGGATACCAAGTGATGTTATTTTATTCACTACACAATGTTATTCTACTGTATGTATATTTCGATGAACATTTAAGTAGAGAATTGAAATATAAAATATATGGTAGTGATATTGCTGACCTTCTTCTGCAAATGCTAGCTGCCTAGGCTTCTCTGGGGGCAATACTTTTTTAAATACGGTTGATTCACTGACCTAGAACAAGCATGTAGCCAGTGAAGTCAGAGGAATAACATGACTCCAAATCTGCCTATTTATCAGTGAGTCAGTCAGTCACCCAGAAAGCACTGAAGCATTTGAATGATTTTAGCATTTGTGCAATATGAGATTATATATCAATTCTGGTGGACCTCCCCAATTTTTTATATCTCTTGGGGATGCCATTGGTGGGATCATAGTTCCTTGCTCTCAATCCTTACCAGTGGCTACATTTGATGGTCGATGCTCTCTTACCTTTAGGATCCCAGCCATATCCCCGCCGATCCTCCTCAGTGCAGCCTCACAGCAGATCCTCCGCTCACACTGCGGCCATCCGAGCAGCAGAGGCTGTCTCACCTCCCTCCCCGGCCAGCCAGCCAGCCACCTCCCCGGTCACATGGGGTTCTGGCTGGGGGGTCTCAGCATCTTCTCCACCCGAACCGCCGCTAACCCATCCCCCCCGATGGCACCCCCAGACCCCTCAGGGTATGGCAAGGGGGCAGAGCACCGACAATACAGCACCAAGTCTGACCGTCCTCCACTATACCACCAGTTCTGCACCACTGCCTGTGTCCTTCATACTAGGAAATATGGAACCCACTACACTGGAGCCTGGCCGTCCATCACTCCAGTCTCCAGTACTGACTATACTCCCAGAGCACACAGCAGTGAGCTGGGAAACCAGAAGTGGTGCTGCAAAATGCACCACCCACCGTCCTCTGGTCCCAGCCAATAAAAAGATAGGAAAGGAGGCCAGAGACAAATGACAGTAGAGTGGGGAGTGTTCGGCTGCATCGCTTGTGCCCCAACCACACCCTAAATATGGGCAAACCAGCTTCCCAGCCTGCAATCAGCTGATTGCAGGCTGGGAAGCTTCCCATAGACCTCTGCATGTCCGGCGCCTGGTCACTCTTAAAGTGACAATTTTTTTATCTATTTATTTATTCATTTATTTATTTATTTTAATAGGTGGGGGGACGGTGCCCGAGCGCCCCCTATGGACAGGCCGCCACTGCAGAGATAGGGGCAAATTTGACAAATTATGGTCCTCCTGGTTTGATGTTCTGGGTTTAGCCCCAGTGGACCTTGTTGTGGACCGTATGCTTTAACAGTTGAAAGGTTACCAAACTATGTATTTGGAGGTCCCATAGTAATGGTTTTGCAGCAATCTCTTATTGTGTTTATTAAGAAATTGTTTAAATGTATAGGTAAGCCGAAGATCAATGCATGTTGTGTGGTGAACATTGACTTAAATCCATATATGTTATTATTTGTAGTCCTTATATACTTATTTTGCTGTGCACTTTGCATTTCTTATTTCTTCTGTTCAATAAAAACCTTTTGTTTGAGAAAAAAATAAATAAATTATATATATATATATATATATATATATATATATATATATATATGCATATATTATGTCAAGAAGCAAACACAGATTTGGATAATTTTTTACTTTCTGAACACTGCTTCAAAAAACTAATGCCGTGAACCCACGACCGGTTTTTCCATCAGAATAAACTCTGACGGTTTTTCCGACGGAGTTCTCACCAAATCACACCAAAGTCCGATTGTTTAGACTGCGATGACATACGATGGGACTAGAAAAAGGAAGTTCAATAGCCAGTAGCCAATAGCTGCCCTTGCATAATTTTTGGTCCATCGGAATAGCATACAGGCGAACGGTTTTCCCGATAGGAATTGATTCCATCGGAAAGATTTAAAACATGTTCTATTTCTAGGTCCGTCAGAATTTTCGAAAGAAAAAGTCAGATGAAGCCCACACACGATCGGAATATCCGATGGAATTATTCCGTCGGACCTTTTCTGCCGGAAAGTCTGGTGGTGTGTACACGGCATAAATGTCACAATGGGCATAGAGACATTGGCTAAAACAGAGTTTCATCCAGAAGCATAGAACTAATAAAAATGCCTATAAGAGCAGTGTTTTTCTTCTTGTATGTATAAATCCTAATACATACCTCCCAACTTTTTAAGATGGGAACGAGGGACACTTATTAGCAAAAGTATGTAGGCATAGGACACACCCCCTGCTATGCCCCCTTAAAGGAAAATGCTTTTTTTTACCACTACTATTCCTTTATACTGGCTTTGGAAATGTACAAATGCAACAATTTAGAAACTGGATGAAAGGTTTAGCATTGGGAAACACACTTTTTAAAAGTTGAAGGCCAAAATGAGGGACAAATGAGGGACAAATGAAAAGGACGGACAGAAGGACTTTGTTCCAAATCAGGGACAGTCCCTCGAAATCAGGGACAGTTGGGACCTATGCTAATAGTGTCCACAGTTTAATAGTGATTGTTGTTTAGAAATATTAAACCTTCAAGGGACAAGCCCTGCCTCATGAAGCAACAGCTACACGGTTGAAACTGAAATCCAACCTTCCATTGCAGGTGATACTCTGTAACAAACCTTGACTCCAGGTGCATTCTCCCAGGGGTCCTCAGAACTTCAAACTGCAACTTTTAAAAAAATAGGGGAGCGGCTTACTGTATAAAAACCTCTAATCCAATTTATTTAGACTCTCCAAAGTACAGACATTTCCTCCTTGTAGAACATTACATTATCAGAGCTTACTCATAGGGACACTATGATATGGGTGAAACGCATTAGAGCTACGTGTTCAACCCAGAGGTACTATCTGTACTTTGGATAGTATAAAGAAAACTGATTGGAGGTTTTTATATGGTGAGCAGCTTACCTCTTCTCTTGAACGCTGAGCAGAAACACGGTGTTACTGCCAAGAAATACCAGAGAAAAAACACATACAGTAGGAAAGCAGCAGAGGATGTTTTATTGTATAACAGGTCAACATTGCAATGCTGTACAAACACTAAGATAAAGAATTAAAGAAAAACTCTTGACACGCACACTTGTCCAAGTCAGTGACTCAAAAAGTATTCTGGGTAGACTGGATCAGCATGACAGCCAAGTAACATTATCGGTAGAGAGGTCAGCAATAGCAGTATGCATACTTTCTCAGTAGAGGTTCTCTTTAATGTTCTGTGAATGATGAATAAAAGAAGTCTTTAAATTGCAGAAAAGGTACAGAATAATGGTAGAATAACCCCCAATGCCCTTTTTCTTCTTCTTTTTCTTTAGGATGATGAGCAGTGATACAGGACTAACAGGAGTTCCCAGAGAAATCAGAATAGAGGATGCATGTCTATTTAGCACCCCATAATCTTATCTGCTGTTTGAAGGATTTGGGCAATGCATGAATGCGATGTGAGGGTCATTGATCTTTGTGTTTGTAAATGATAAATCATGTTTTTTATGTGTCAGGGGAGCTTCTGCTGAGCTGATGTAATTGGAACTGCTGTATATAAACTGTTAAAGCCGTCTGCTTTCAGGGTATTAGAGCCCTCCAGCTCCAGAACAGAATTTCACACTGGTATTCATCCAGCATTCTGGCAAGAGTTACTGAGACATGGTTTATGTACTCATATTTAACAGTGTACCATTCCACATATACCGTCTATTTCAAATCTGTGATTTGAATTTCTTTTAAAATATTTGGTCTTAAAAAGCAACACATTAAAATAATCATTTAGCCTAGGTTCACACATATGCGGTGCTGGAAACCCTATGCATTTCCCGTACCTTGTTGCAATCACACTGTCTTTGCAATCCGCTGCTGCTGTCAATACAGAGTTAACAACACCCCAAATGAATCCCAAATGCAGTGAGATTTACCCGCACCGGATCACCTGGTACAAAACGACAATGCAGTTGCGGTGCGGCTCAGTGGCGGCTGGTGCTCAAAATTTTTGGGGGTCGCAAAAAACAAACTGAAAAATGCTGAAACCCCCCCATCAATTGCAGCTTCACTGTGCCCATCAAATGCAGCCATTGTGCTCATCAAATGCAGCCACTGTGCCCATCAAATGCAGCCACCGTGCCCATCAAATGCAGCCATTGCGCCCGTTAAACACAGCCACTGTGCCCATCGTATGCAGCCATTGTGCCCATCATATGCAGCCACGTGTGCCCATCATATACAGCCACTTGTGCCCATCATATGCAGTCACTTGTGCCCCATCATATGCAGCCACTGTGCCCCATCATATGCAGCCACTTGTGCCCATAAAATGCAGCCACGTGTGCCCATCATATGCAGCCACTTATGCCCAGTATATGCAGCCACATAAGTGACTGCACTTGATGGGCACAAGTGGCTGCATATGATGGGGCACAAGTGGCTGCATATGATGGGGCACAAGTGGATGCATTTAATGGGCACAAGTGGCTGCATATACTGGGCACAAGTGGCTGCATATGATGGGCACACGTGGCTGCATTTGATGGGCACAAGTGGCTGCATATGATGGGGCACAGTGGCTGCATATGGTGTGGCACAAGTGACTGCATATGATGGGCACAAGTGGCTGCATATGATGGGCACACGTGGCTGCATATAATGGGCACAATGGCTGCATATGATGGGCACAGTGGCTGTGTTTGATGGGTGCAATGGCTGCATTTGATGGGCACAGTGGCTGCCTTTGATGGGCACAGTGGCTGCATTTGATGGGCACAATGGCTGCATTTGATGGGCACAGTGAAGCTGCAATTGATGGGGGGGTTTCAGCATTTTTCAGTTTGTTTTTTGCGCCCCCCCAAAAATTTCGAGCACCAGCCGCCACTGAGCCACACCGCAACTGCATTGTCGTTTTGTACCAGGTGATCCGATCCGGGTAAATCTCACTGCATTTGGGATTCATTTGGGGTGTTGTTAACTTTGTATTGACAGCAGCAGCGGATTGCAAAGACAGTGCGATTGCAATAAGGTACGGGAAATGCATAGGGTTTCCAGCACCGCGTATGTGTGAACCTAGGCTAAATAATTATTTTAATGTGTTGCTTTTTAAGACCAAATATTTTAAAAGGAATTCAAATCATAGATTTGAAATAGTCGGTATATGTGGAATGGTACACTGTCAAATATGAGTACATAAACCGTGTCTCAGTAACTTTTCTTTTGGTGGTATTTGATCACCTCTGCGTTTTTTATTTTTTGAGCTATAAACAAAAAAAGACAGACTTGATGGGCACAAGTGGCTGCATTTGATGGGCAAAAGTGGCTGCATATGATGGGGCACAGTGGCTGCATATGACAGGGCACAAGTGGCTGCATATGATGGGCACAAGTGGCTGCATATGATGGGCACAAGTGGCTGCATTTGATGGTCACAAGTGGCTGCATATGATGGGGCACAGTGTTTGCATATGATGAGCACAAGTGGCTGCATATGACAGCCACAAGTGGCTGCATATGATGGGCACAAGTGGCTGCATTTAATGGGCACAAGTGGCTGCATATACTGGGCACAAGTGGCTGCATATGATGGGCACAAGTGGCTGCATATTATGGGCACAAGTGGCTGCATTTGATGGGCATAAATGACTGCATATACCGGGCACAAGTGGCTGCATATAATGGGCACAAGTGGCTGCATTTGATGGGCACACGTGGCTGCATATGATGGGCACAAGTGACTGCATATGATGAGCATACGTGGCTGCATATGATGAGCATACGTGGCTGCATATGATGGGCACACATGGCTGCATATGATGGGCACAAGTGGCTACATTTGATGGGCACAAGTGGCTGCATATGATGGGCACAAGTGGCTGCATATGATGGGGCACAAGTGGCTGCATTTGATGGGCACATATGGCTGCATATACTGGGCACAAGTGGCTGCATATGATGGGCACACGTGGCTGCATTTGATGGGCACAAGAGGCTGCATATGATGGGGCACAGTGGCTGCATATGATGGGGCACAAGTGACTGCATATGATGGGCACAAGTGGCTGCATATGATGGGCACACGTGGCTGCATATGATGGGCACAATGGCTGCATATGATGGGCACAGTGGCTGTGTTTGATGGGCGCAATGGCTGCATTTGATGGGCACAGTGGCTGCATTCCTAAGAATCTATCATCCGGTCTTCATGTTCCCACTGTCTAGATCTGGAAAAAACAACGGAGAGACCGCAAGACTTTGAGTAACTATGATATGATGGAGGAATTTGTTGGTCTCCTAATTACAGGGGTTTAGAACTACGGTAATAAAGTGAATTTCCTAAAGACATGTGATTTTCACCTTTATTCTCTAAAGCTGGGATCTTTTTTTCTGGGACATTGAGTCCCTTCACATTCAGAGATAGCACTTTCAGAGGCTCCATTTATTCTATGTACTTTTGCTAGAATAGTACCAATATGGTTGCCTGATCAGGTGAGATGGGAAGAAAAGAAAGAAAGAAAAGGAGAATTTGAAAAAGGGAATCCAAAAATTAAGAAAAGGCCAAATCTAGTCAATTATCCACTATGCTATGCTACCTATAGGAGCCTGTGGTGTGGAATGTCATATGCGAGATGGTGGTAAGTGAAAAGAAAATTATGTATACATGATCATGTATTCATGATCATCTGTGAGGCCCTCATATCATTTTTATACAGTCAACAGTCAATTTACACTTGACAGTATACATACTGTAAGCTCTCTTACACCAAACCATGTACAAGGATCTTTTTTCGCTGTCTTATCTTCCAAATTCACTCCACTGTATCAGCTGACACACTAAAGCTGGCCATACATTATACAATTTTCTTATTCAATTTCCTTTAGATTTACCTTCAACTATGTAGTGCAAGGGCCTACCTGATTTCATACACATTGAAAGTGTTTAAATTTGACTTCATATTATATGCTTTTCGTAAATCAAATAGATGATTGTACAAGAAAATTGTACAATGTATGGCTAGCCTAAGATAGGTGGGGTAGAGAGAGAAAAAAAAACAGACATCACCCAAATACCCATACTTATCTGATCTACTATGGAGCATCCACCCCTTATATTATAAATTCACATCATGTGCTGGTATGTTATAGGAACGTTATGAACAAATGTTGTATCATAACTAAATTAAAATCACAAATTACTTTATTTAACAAAAAATTACAAAATCACACACATGGCTAATCTAACAGCATTATTGTAGCAAAAGTCAATGATTTGTGACACAATATACCATTATATTCTCCACATATTACATAGATCACAAAATCTCTTGCTTCAAAGTAGCCAAAGTCATATGGAGTGTCCCAATGCATTTTGAGCACTTGACTTCTTCAGGGGGACATTTGGTATATTATATATACATTTGATATAGGAACCACAAACAGCATTAGCCATGTAGATTAAAAAGTGTAAACTGATGCCTTCACATCACCCACATCGGGACCCACCAAGTTCATGGATCCTGGAGGATAGTTACAAGGGTTATTAATGTGCCTCTAATTGAATTCAAAAGTGAGTCTCTAATCTGACAGCACCTCAGAGGAATCCAGGTCATATGGATGGATCCATCCATAAAAGGTGGGTAGGCATCCCTGAATAAATGAGTTTTCAGGAATCGCCTAAAAGCGAACAAGGTTGGACCTAACCAGACATACTGGGGTGAAATAAATAATAAGGGGTTTTTGGATTACCCCTATTTATTATATACCGTATTTATCAGCTTATAACACATACTTTTTTACCCTTAAAATCAGGGGAAAATTGTGGGTGCGTGTTATACTCCGATCTCCGCCGATGCCCCACTGATTGTGAGCGGAGGAGCGAGCACCACCGATATACATACATAGCCAAGTGTACTCGGCTAGGCTCGGCTCCTCTCGGCTCCGCTCACAGTCATGCCCAGTCCCGCCCTATGATGGACATAACACAGGGACTGGGCGTGACTGTGAGCGGAGCCAAGAGGAGCCAAGCCCAGCTGAGTACACTCGGCTATGTATGTATATCGGCAGCGCTCGGCTCCTCTGGGCTCTGCTCACAGTCATGCCCAGTCCCACCATTGGACCTGTGTTATGTCCATCATAGGGCGGGACTGTGAGAGGAGCCGAGAGGAGCAGAGATACACAGGACCGGCTCTGTGTATCTCGGCGGTGCCATATTTAAACTGAAATGACACTGACAAGGCTGCAATGTCACTGGGCAAGGCTGCAAATGACACTGACAAGGCTGCAAATGACATTGACAAGGCTGCAGATGGACACTGATAATGCTGCATTGATGGGCATTTAAATGTAAGTTTTTTCCTTAAAAAGTTTTTTTCCTTAAAATTCCCTCCTAAACTTGGGGTGCTTGTTATACGCCGATAAATACGGTATATGTATTAACTTGTCTATTCCTATAGGTAACTAGTCTATCAAAGCTCTGACAAAGTTAAAGGTGATGATATAACAACAATATTAGCTGTAAAAAAATACACTGTTTAAATAAGCAAGAGTCTCATTTATTTCCCAAGAAAATAGAAAAGCTAACATAAAACACTAGAGGAAAATATTACAGAGCATATGAAACAAAAGAACATCAATGATACTTTACATAAGGTCGTCCTCTGTTCAGTAGCTTTCAGCTAGGCTCACTGGGGAAAGAGGGAGTCTCTATCTGGCCACCACTTTTAAAGTCCATTCAGACACCACTCACACAAACACCCAATGCCAGCCTATCTAGCATTCTGACAAATGAAAATCGATAAGAGGCAGTCCTTCCTAATCACTAGGAAGTGTATTGTTCTTTTGTCCATCCTCTAGGAAGCATGATGTAGTGACCACTAGGGGAAGCATTTGTCCATGAATCACCACTATTTGACCCGGGTCATCGTTCCTTTGATGTTGGTGTAACTCCAGAAATCAGTCATCTTAGCAGCAGTTGATTTTTGAGGCTTTTGTTTGCAGTCATGATAATCAGGCACTTCAATCTTTATTACACCAGGTGGTTTGAAGCCAAGCTTTCTTATCCCATACTCCCTTGCCAGGAGATGTGCTTGTCCCTTTTCTTCCAGATGAAGATTCTGATTCGCATTCTTCAGGTACATAGCCCTGATGGGTAACCTGCTGAATGGCATTCCAGGCTGCGCCCAAGAGTGACGAGGCTAGGCGTAACCAGATTTCATGTGTTAAGAAATTGAGTAAATAAATTTCATATCTCGCTCCAAACCAATCATATGAACATATATGAATATATATAAAATAAATGTAAATAAATGAAGTGTGCTAAAAATATTGAATTAATATATATAACATATATAGAAAAATAATAAAAAGTCCATAGTTATATTGAATTAATGAATAGATATAATGTCCGTGAACCACCACCAAAATCTTCAGTTCAAGTGAATGGTGAAGAATCGTTCGTATTGAGTTTGTAAATCCATTCTGTTTAATTTTTTGATACTCTTTGTTGCATGACCCCCCCCCCCGCCAGTGTGGTTAAACTCTATCAATCCCACTGAAAGAGGCCAAACTAGGGTCCTGATTATGATGGGTTCTAAAGTAATTGGACAAACTGTGTTTTGGAAACCCAATCCTAATATTATTGAGATGCTCATTAATTCTAACCCTCAACTTCCTCGTCGTGCGCCCCACATACTGGAACCCGCACGGACAGGAAATCAGGTAGGTGACAAAGGTAGAGTCACAAGAGATGAACTTATCGATCTTGTATTGTTTACCAGTACTTGAAGATGTAAAGGACTCAATCTTTTTCTTTGTTATTTTGGTCATCCTACAGGCCTTACACCTCTTGCAATGAATAAAACCCGTAGAGTCCAAACAAGTACTAGAATAGGGGCTCTTCGATAGATAAAGGTGGGTTGTTGACTTCAGGCCGGATATGATCAAGGCAGCAGGCGTATCTCAGCAGCTCCATTCATCCTGTTACCATCCGTTGATTTGGAGCATCATCTACCATAATCCAGACTTACCACAAGCCAGGGGAAGGGGTCCTGACACTGAGGATGCAATCCTCTGCCTCCAAAAAGGCTCTGAAGGGCGCAGAAAGAGCAGGGGCAGACCTGCTCCATGAAGGAGGCAGTGGGAAGCTCCGCCCCCGCCATCTTGTCTCCTCAGCAGAAGGAACAGCGCGCCAAACCAGCGGCTGCAAAGATGGCGCAGGCACAGCGCACAGCGCAGCTTGGAGCGGAGATAGAGACGGTGGAGAACCCGGTAATAGCCATGGACCACAGGCGATCACCAGTCCGATCCTAGAAGCCATAAATGCAAGTAAGGCTGAGCTGATGGGGCGTATAGATCCTCTGTCCTCAGAATGTACCCTGATAAGACACGACTTGAATAAAATCAGAGGCCGCCTCACTATGGTAGAGACGAGAGTCTCATACCCAAGGTGCCCACCTGTCAGAGCTGCGCGACCTGGTCCAGTCTCTGCAACACAGGGCAGATGATGCAGAGGACAGGCAATGGAGGAATAATATCCGGGTAGTCGGCTGCCGGAGGGAGCGGAGGGAGACAGGCCTACTGAATTTGCGGAACTCCTGTTTAAACAGCTACAATCACTGCAAGACATGCCTCCTACACCCTTCCTGGTCAGGTTTTTGAATTACCGAGATCGGGACATGATACTGACCCATTGCAAGAAACATCAGGAGCTACGACATGAGAACACCCCAGTGATGTTGTTTCCCGACTTCAAGGTGGCAACCCAGCAAAAACATTGCTCCTTTAATGATGTACGCAAACAATTAAGAGAGAAAGAGATTAAATATAGCATGCTGTACCCAAGCAAGCTTTGGGTTCAATACAGAGGGTCTGTAAAGTTCTTTGGGAACCGGATAGAAGCATGTGAATGGTTGGATAAAGAGCTCTGAAAGTGATACTGCTTACATACTCCCCCAGCCATGGCCTGCGATAGGGGATGATATAAATCACTGTTGTACCTGTTGTGCCCTGGAAGTTAATCCTAATATGTGTGCACCTTCGGCCCAGCACCTATAACAACTCCTCTTTTTGGATGAAACCTATTCAGGCCCATAGAGGGCGATGGCCTAAGGATCAGAAAATTTCACTTCCTATATCGAGTTGAGGGGTGAAGGAGGGCAAGGATGGGTGATCTGTGCGCAATGAAAGTCACACTCAGGACTCTACAATACGGAAGATTGTACTGCTGCAGGCACTTACTCTCTGAACATGAGTCACTTATTTCAGGGTGCCAATAGAGGGAGCCACTCTCTTATAATGCTGAGTTACTGTTTCAAGTTTGCATTTTTTCTTTTCTTTTTTTACTGCTCCATACTTCCGCTGTAAGGAGCATGTGGAGGATATGCAGAATCAACCATGGAACTGCCGAACTTTCGACTGCTGCGGCGGGATCTCACTGCAATTTTTTTGTTCTGTTCGGGGAATAAGCTGCATACCAGCGTGTTTTTTCTTAGTTTTTCTGGGTTTGTTTCTGGTATAATAGCAGGGGAGGGTGTTCTAAAAGTCACAGCTCAAAATGTATTACCATACCTTGCACAATCCACCGGGTGATCTCTGAGCCCGGGGGTCGATATGTGGCGGTGGAAATGGATATATGTTATCGGAAAATATTGCTGGTTAATATATATATGCCTCCTCCATTCAAGGTACAGCTACTGTATGATTTACTGGTTCAGATGGCACAATATGCACATCTCCCAATCGTCCTGATGGGGATTTCAATGCCGTCTTAGACTCAGCATTGGACTCCTCTAATGCGAACAGAGTGGGCTCCTCTGAATTGAGTAGCTGGGCTTCTGTGACTGGACTGTCGGAGTTATGGCGTTGTAAGCATCCAACAGATGGATGCTTCTCTCACATATCGACGGTCCACAGATCCTCAGCCAGGATAGATCTGCCCTTTGGAAATGGTCCTCTCTTGCCCTTTGTGACAGACATACTTAGCTGGGGAGCTGTCTGACCACAACCCTCTGTTTATTACCCTATCTTTTCCACCGACACTAACTTAAGGAGACTTTTCACTCACTTACAACTCCATCCGCTGGATTCCAGGACTAGAATAGTAGAAACTTTCGACTCTGTCGACTGGAAGTATATGTTCAAAGTCCTGGAAGCCATGGGATGTGGGCCACAGTATAGGAAATGGGTCTCCATGATCTATAGACATCCTAGGGTGGCTGTAAGGCTAGGATCTTCTGTATCTGAATTTTTTGAAGTGGGAAGGGACACCAGGCAGGGATGCTCATTATCCCCCTTCCTGTTTGCCCTCGCAATGGAGCCACTTGCAATCGCACTCAGGTCATCGGGGGAGATACAGGCCATCAAAGTAGGTACGATAAATGAGTCTCTAGCACTATATGCTGATGATATGCTTCTGTTCCTCAGCGACCCAAGAGATTCACTACAAGCGACTCTAGGTATTTTTGAAAAATTTGCTACGTTTTCAGGGTTAAAAGTAAATTGGAGTAAGTCCTCTATTCTTCCCCTAGACTCAGAAGCCAAAGAAATGGCCAATCCAAATCTGCCTCTACAATGGGTCACATCCCTTAAGTACTTAGGAGTTAAACTCACAGCGAATGTGCATGACTACATGCCCCTGAACTTACTCCCGCTACTGACGTTGCTTAAGCAAAAGGTTCAGGCATGGACTAAATTGTTGTTGTCTTTGATAGGCCGGATCAGCCTACTTAAAATGAAGATTCTTCCAGTAATCCTATACTTCCTACGACATGCACCCATATGGGTACCAAAATCGTACTTTAAGAAGATTGATAGCATTATTACATCTTTCCTGTGGGCACCTAAACTCCCAAGAATAGGCATTAAAGTGTTACAGGAATCTGGGGATCAGGGGGGACTGGTGCTACTGGACTGGCAAAAGTACTATTTAGCGGGCCAGATGGTGTATGCCCGTAGATGGTTATTGGCGGATGATGGAGATGTGGCCACAGTACTAGAGGCAGCTCAATTGGGGTCATATGAAAGTGTACGATTAGCTCTGTTCAGGGGAACTAAATCTGATTTACCATTGACGGTAACAATGAAGGCCACAATAAAAGCATGGGAGGCAGCGGTGAAACTGGCATGTCCTAGCTACAAGGGAGTAACTCCATCTGCCCCTCTATGGATGAACCCCACACTGTCCCATTTTTACATCCTGCCGGATCCTTCAATCTGGGCAATTAAGGGGATAAAAACATTGAAAGACGTCACCTGCTTTAGGGATCTATTGACCTTTCCCCAACTTAAATCTAGACACTATCTCGCCAGTTCGTACCTATTTTGTTTTTTTCAACTCAGACATGCTTTCCAGATACAGTTTAGGAAGGTGAAAGTAGAGTCTCTATCATCAGACCTAGAAACACTGTTGTCGGTTGAGGAACTGGCCAAACCCCTCTCAGTGACCTACAAAGAATTCTTCAAAAAGACGCCTCAGGCATTATCCAGGTGCAGGGAAAGGTGGGCTGTAGAGGTCCCTGATATACAGGGGGAGGATTGGGATGACCTATGGACACAACCATTCAAACACCTTGTATCGACAAGAGATAGACTAAAGCTGCGTACACACAAGCGGAATATCTGACAGAAAAAGTCCGACGGAAGCTTTTCATCGTCTATTCCGATCATGTGTATGCTTCATTGGACTTTTTTTTCGAAAATTCTGACAGACCTAGAAATGGAACATGTTCTAAATATTTCCAACAGAACCAATTACTATCGGGAAAACCGCTCCTCTGTATGCTGTTCCGACAGACCAAAAACGACGCATGCTCTGAAGCAAGTACGAGACGGAAACTATTGGCTACTGGCTATTGAACTTCCTTTTTCTAGTCCCGTCGTACGTGCTGTACGTCACCTCGTTAGGGACGGTCGGACTTTGGTCAGACTTTGGTTTGATCGTGTGTAGGCAAGACCGCTTGAATGGAATTCCGTCGGAGTTCCGTCGGAGAAACCTTGGAGTTTATTCCAACGGCAAAACCGGCCGTGTGTACGCGGCATAATACAATTTAAATTCCTACCTAGGAGTTACTACACCCGGCTAGGTTAGCCGAAATTTTCCATACAGCCTCAGCGGAGTGTTGGAGATGCTCCTACTCGCCTGCTAATGCTGATCACATTTTCTGGCAGTGCCCCCACATCCAACAATTTTAGTCGGAAGTCACTTCCTGTATCTCAGACCTCCTGGTAGTGCCCGTACCGATGACGGTGAGGGTATGCCTGCTGGGCCCGGTGGATGACGTGGTGCCATCTCGTGCCCTGAGAACTCTGCTCAACATATTACTGTTCTATGGGAGGAAGACCATATTATTAAACTGGAAAAAAATGGGGGCTCCGGGTATGGCTTTCTGGAAAGGCCCGGTAAACTCCATGATGCCTCACTACAGGGCTAAATACGAAGCCAGGGGTTGTAGGAAAAAATTTGACAAAGTCTGACAGTCATGGTACAAATTTAAGAATACTGTAGGTTAATAAGTGGAGATCAACAATCACCAAGGAAGGTACTGAAAAGAGCCTAACGTCCCACGAATGGAGATAGAAGTATACACTCGCAAGTTAAATGTCATGTAGGAAGATTAGTGAGTAATGAAATAAGCTGTCCCATCTGTCCGCAGTGAGATATATCATTAGCTTCCTGTCTAATTATGGAACTGGGAAAAACTGAAGCATCCTTCTTAGTTGAGCTGTGACTGAAAGGGGGGGAGGGTTTTTTTTGAATATTAGAGATAGCGAGTTGGACTATGTTAGTCAGACATGTTAAAGTAGGCCATGTTGGGCCATGACCGGATAGTGTCACGTTGACACATCCAAATGTTGTATTATATATGTAAAAAACTCAATAAACAGAACTTATAAATAAAAAATAAAGGTGGGTTGTTTAGGGAGAAGACTTGCTAAGGTCTTATCCCTCAAAAAGATAGGCCAATGCTTTCTGACAACCTGTTCCAGAGAATTATAGTCCCTATAAAATTCTGTTAGGAACGCCATATTATTTCTGATAGTACTGGGCTTTTTGGGTTTGTCTATCAGTAAACCCCAACGGTCCATATTTAATACCTGTGTCTGGATGGATGCCAAAATGGTCTCTCGGTAGCCTTTTTCTTTAAACCATTATCTTTTTTGTAAATATATATACATTTATATGAGAATATTTAAAACGATTATTGAGGATGGAAGTAGATTGGATATCCAATTTGCGATATTGTATAAGGAGGAAGTGACGCATTCAACCACGTGACGCCTGAAGACGTCAGACAGTGCTGACGAAACGCATAAGAGCGTATAGTACGTGATATGTCACTTCCGCTATTTGGAGCACAGGTGGAACGCAAACAGTGTACCCGCATGTTTTTAATGGGCAGATTGATTTTTAAGTGTCAATGTAACCTTATGGAATAAATACAAATTTATATACATGGCTGATCGTTGGTGTGTATCGTGCTGAGGGTCAGTCTTTCACTGGAGGACACAATTCCATTGGTATCTACGCTTGTTTGACTACCTGTAACGGGTGTCATTATGGTCTGGTGAGTAGGATGTTTGCTTGATTTTGGTGGAAGATGGAACTTACCTCACTCAGCAAGAAAGGATTCTTCACCATTCACTTAAACTGAAGATTTTGGTGGTGGTTCACGGACCTTATATCTATTCATTGATTCAATATAACTACAGACTTTTTAGTATTTATCTATATATGTTATATATATTATTTCAATATTTTTAGCACCATTTCATTTATTTACATTTATTATATATATTCATATATGTTCATATGATTGGTTTCCAGCGTGGTATGAAATGTATTTACTCAATTTCTTTACACATTTAGACTTTGTTCTCACTACGAGCTGCTCCCCACAGACTCACAAACATTTTTAATTTTAGTTTATTGTTTGGTTCAGTGTGCGCGGCTTATAGGTATCACCTACTTTTTCATGTAATCAGATTTCATATTCAAAAGCATCTAACATTATGAAATAAAACATGTTGCCTTGCCACATATGCTGCTTTGTGCCTGAAGGGCACACATATCCCTTCCTCAGAAACAGCTCTTGTGGAACAGTCCATAGCTATCTTAGCATGTGGTGCTTCCCAACATTTGCTGCTTTGCTCCGGAGTGATACATCACCACCATCCTTCAGCGACAGCTTCCAGGGCACCATTCTGTGTCTTCTCCTTTTTGGAATCTTCACAATGGGGTGCACTACAGGCAAGGGGTGTGCATTCACTCACCATTCACCAACACACACTCAGAGCCACATATCAACCAGCTTTCAAATACAGAACCCTGAGAAGGGCCTTTCTCACCCATAATACTAACCTAATACATATATGCCAAACTATACTATCGCACAAATCAATCCATTTCATAATATATACAGTCAGATCCATAAATATTGGGACATCAACACAATTCTAATCTTTTTGGCTCAATACACCACCACAATGGATTTGAAATGAAACAAACAAGATGTGCTTTAACTGCAGACTTTCAGCTTTAATTTGAGGGTATTTACATTGAAATCAAGTAAACGGTGTAGGAATTACAACGGTTTGTATATGTGCCTCTCACTTTTTAACCACCTTCCAACCGCGCTATGGCCGAATGACGGCCACAGCGCGGACCTTAATTCCCGGGAGGCCGTCATATGATGGCCTCCCCTGTGCGCGCCGGGCGCGCTGTGATCAGCGAGTCACTGAGACTCGGCTGATCACCGATCCGAGTAAGGGGCCGGTCCTGGCCCCTTACCATGTGATCAACTGTCAGCCAATGATGTAAACAAAAGATCGGTAATGTTTTTTTTTTTACTCACGCTAACAGCGTGAGTAGAAAAAAAAGCCGATCACCGGCTCTGATGTGAGGGACATCGGTCCCCAAGTGGAAGAGGCACATCTGCCTCATCAGTGCCACCTAATAGTGCCACCTAACACTGCCCATAGTGCTACCTAACAGTGCCCACAGTGCCACCTAACAGTGCCCACAGTGCCACCTAACAGTGCCAACAAGTGCCACCTATCAATGCCCACAAGTGCCACCTATCAATGCCCACCTGTAGTGCCAATCAGTGCCACCTGGCAGTGCTGCCCATCACTGCCACCCATCAGTGCCCATCACTGCCACCCATCAGTGCCCATCACTGCCGCCTATCAGTGGCCATCACTGCCGCCTCATCAGCGTACATCAATGAAGGAGAAAAATGACCCGTTTAAAATTTTTTATAACAAAATATAAAAAAATAAAAAATTAAAAAAATTCAGATTTTTACATTTTTTTAACAAAAAGTAAAAACTGCAGAGGTGATCAAATACCACCAAAAGAAAGCTCTATTTATGGTGAAAAAATTATAAAAATTTCATTTGGGTACAGTGTTGTACGACCGCGCAATTGTCATTCAAAGTGCGTCAGCTCTGAAAGCTGAAAATTGGTCTGGATAGGGGGGGGGTTAAAGTGCTCTGTAAGCAAGTGGTTAAGGAACCAAAAGTAATGGGACAATTTAACAATCATCCATCAAACTTTCACTTTTTAATACTTGGTTGCAAATCCTTTGCAGTCAATTACAACCTGAAGTCTGGAATGCATAGACATCACCAGATGCTGGGTTTCATCCCTGGTGATGCTCTGCCAGGCCTCTACTGCAACTGTCTTCAGTTCCTGTTTGTTCTTGGGGCATTTTCCCTTCAGTTTTGTCTTCAGCAAGTGAAATGCATGCTCAATCGGATTCAGGTCAGGTGATTGACTTGGCCATTGCATAACATTCCACTTCTTTCCCTTAAAAAACTCTTTGGTTGCTTTCGCAGAATGCTTCGGGTCATTGTCCATCTGCACTGTGAAGCACTGTCCAATGAGTTCTGAAGCATTTTGCTGAACATGAGCAGATAATATTGCCCGAAACACTTCAGAATTCATCCTGCTGCTTTTGTCAGCAGTCACATCATCAATAAATACAAGAGAACAAGTTCCACTGGCAGCCATTCATGCCCACGCCATGACACTACCACCATCATGCTTCACTGATGAGGTGGTATGCTTTGGATCATGAGCAGTTCCTTTCCTTCTCCATACTCTCTTCCCATCATATTCTCTTCCCACCACTCTGGTACAAGTTGATCTTGGTTTCATCTGTCCATAGGATGTTGTTCCAGAACTTTGAAGGCTTTTTTAGATCCTATTTGGCAAACTCTAATCTGGCCTTCCTGTTTTTGAGGCTCACCAATGGATTACATCTTGTGGTGAACCCTCTGTATTTACTCTGGTGAAGTCTTCTCTTGATTGTTGACTTTGACACACATACACCTACCTCCTGGAGAGTGTTCTTGATCTGGCCAACTGTTGTGAAGGTTGTTTTCTTCACCAGGGAAAGAATTCTTCGGTCATCTACCACAGTTGTTTTCCATGGTCTTCCGGGTCTTTTGGTGTTTCTGAGTTCACCGGTGCGTTCTTTCTTTTTAAGGATGTTCCAAACAGTGGATTTGGCTACACCTAATGTTTATGCTATCTCTCTGATGGGCTTGTTTTGTTTTTTCAGCCTAATGATGGCTTGCTTCACTGATAGTGACAGCTCTTTGGATCTCTTATTGAGATTTGACAGCAACAGATTCTAAATGCAAATAGCACACTTGAAATGAACTCTGGACCTTTTATCTGCTCCTTGTAAACAAACTCTTTTATGTCCCAAATAATACACAGGTTCAAAAACAAAGGTTTGGTCTGGTTGGTGATGCAGCACCCCTAGGTTAGACACCTCATCCCAATGCAGGTAGAGACAGCAAAAAATGGTGAGGGGATTTTTGCGGTGCCAAATACAAAAATAAAGGATTTGCTTCCATCAGTTAAAATAGAAGAGTTTTATTACATGACATTTTATTTTATTTTTTTTAAAAACAAAAACAAATTTAGAGCAATTTAAAATTACAGGTGTTTGGTGGTCATATAATAAAGAAATAAATCACAGTTCACAATGGAGACGTTGCACACTAGCCCGACATGTTTCGCTGTTAGCTTCCTCAGGGGATTTGCAAGGCTTAATTGAAACCACTAGACAGACAAGATATGGAGATGTTATAGCATATATATAAATCATACAATCAAAATTAACATGCAAGAAATTGAGTAGAGTATGAGCTTGGTTGCCAAAAAAGAGGGGACATGGGTATAAACACTTACCCAAACAGATGCTAGCACCCGCAGACCACCAGGCTGGACCCTAGACAAGCAACCCTAGTGACCGATCCAAGAGAACCAGTCAGGTGTGACCCTAGAGGGCAGATAGGGCAACACTGGGGGACAGTGAAGGTTTGTAAGGTTAAGATTGATTTTGGTAACTGAATGGGTTCAAAAATAGTAAAAAAAAAAAAAAAGGGGGGGGGGGACAATCGTCTAGACTGGTAAGTCACTACTTAGCCCGACTGGGCTATATAAAATTGAAAGTTCTCTCCTTAGTTTTTGCTTTTATCTTTTCTTTAATTATTTATTCATTCATTGCCTTTACTCACGTTTATCTCTCCCCATTGTTCTAAAAGATGCTACAACAATAAATTGTGTCTGTGATTCTGCGCAAAGACTATCTACTGATACAAAGTGAGCAATAAGTGAAAACAATAATAATAACTGTGCAAAATACTGCTCTATATAAAACCAATCATTTAAAGTGACTTCAGTGCTAATATAGTGAAGTGACTAATGCATAAATAAATAGTGACTGGATAGAGTGCATAAACGTTGATAGAAGATCTGGTGACTTTCGTGGTGTTTTGTCCCCACTAGGGGATGATAATAACTGTGCAAAATACTGCTCTATATAAAACCAATCATTTAAAGTGACTTCAGTGCTAATGTAGTGAAGTGACTAATGCATAAATAAATAGTGACTGGATAAAGTGCATAAACGTTGATAGAAGATCTGGTGACTTTCGTGGTGTTTTGTCCCCACTAGGGGCTCCCAGAACTCTCACCTTCCTGGCACAATAAAAGTGCCTATTAGAATCCTTTGGGTGCAGGCCTCCTTTCCCCTGGATCGATGCTGGCGTTTTCGGGTGCCTATCAGTCATCGGCGATGTTCCCTCCAATGCATCGGTTCCATATGAGAAGTAATCAAAAGAGGGGACCCCAATAGTGTAATAAAGTATGACCAATGGTTTTATTGAAAAATAGTATTGCTTACATAAAAGAAGCGCTAAACAGCAGCGAAAAAACAGCAAAAACACAGCGGTTTCGATCCCCGCTACGTCACTTCCGGTCCGCATGTGTTGTATTTCCGGTCACGTCCTACGCGTTACGTCATGTCACATGACTTCCTCATGTGACATGACGTAACGCGTAGGACGTGACCGGAAATACAACACATGCGGACCGGAAGTGACGTAGCGGGGATCGAAACCGCTGTGTTTTTGCTGTTTTTTCGCTGCTGTTTAGCGCTTCTTTTATGTAAGCAATACTATTTTTCAATAAAACCATTGGTCATACTTTATTACACTATTGGGGTCCCCTCTTTTGATTACTTCTCATATGGAACCGATGCATTGGAGGGAACATCGCCGATGACTGATAGGCACCCGAAAACGCCAGCATCGATCCAAGGGAAAGGAGGCCTGCACCCAAAGGATTCTAATAGGCACTTTTATTGTGCCAGGAAGGTGAGAGTTCTGGGAGCCCCTAGTGGGGACAAAACACCACGAAAGTCACCAGATCTTCTATCAACGTTTATGCACTTTATCCAGTCACTATTTATTTATGCATTAGTCACTTCACTACATTAGCACTGAAGTCACTTTAAATGATTGGTTTTATATAGAGCAGTATTTTGCACAGTTATTATCATCCCCTAGTGGGGACAAAACACCACGAAAGTCACCAGATCTTCTATCAACGTTTATGCACTCTATCCAGTCACTATTTATTTATGCATTAGTCACTTCACTATATTAGCACTGAAGTCACTTTAAATGATTGGTTTTATATAGAGCAGTATTTTGCACAGTTATTATTATTGTTTTCACTTATTGCTCACTTTGTATCAGTAGATAGTCTTTGCGCAGAATCACAGACACAATTTATTGTTGTAGCATCTTTTAGAACTATAGGTAGTGGAGTGGTGTTCACTAATCGATTTTGCAGCAAGACACAGATTATTTATCCAATATTTTAGTAGCGCAGAAGTCCATCGTAAGATATTTCTTATCTCTCCCCATTACTGACGCTCCCTCCCTTCAATGCAGGGGAACTCATTGGAGATTTCCCCTCCGTGCATTTCAATGCTCCTCAATTTTCTATTTCTTCCCTGCTGTTTCCTTTCTAGCTATCCTTTTTTGCCTGCCTCCATCATATTTTTTACTTTTTATTTTTGTTTATTCTCTCTCTAGACCCCAAGCATAATCTTATAGAGATTTTCCTCATTTATTTTTCTAGTCTGCTTCCTGCAGCCTAATTTCCAGAGCCCTACTATAGACCCTGCTAAGTGTGTCTCCTTCATGGATTACTAGACAAATATCTTTCTGTGTAAGTATTTAATCTTAGAGACGATTGTCTGTCCCCCCCCTTTTTTTTTTTTAACCTTTTTTTACTATTTTTGAACCCATTCAGTTACCAAAATCATTTTTAACCTTACGAACCTTCACTGTCCTCCAGTGTCGCCCTATCTGCCCTCTATGGTCACACCTGACTGGTTCTCTTGGATCGGGTCACTAGGGTTGCTTGTCTAGGGTCCAGCCTGGTGGTCTGCGGGTGCTAGCATCTGTTTGGGTTAGTGTTTATACCCATGTCCCCTCTTTTTTGGCAACCAAGCTCATACTCTACTCAATTTCTTGCATGTTAATTTTGACTGTATGATTTATATATATGCTATAACATCTTCATATCTTGTCTGTCTAGTGGTTTCAATTAAGCCTTGCACATCCCCTGTCGGTAGATGATTGTTTCGGTGTATCCAATAGATCCTGTCGTGACTACATTAGTGTATTTACAAGTTAGTGTAGTGCATCCTCTGCATTGTGTGCACCTAAAGCTACCTGAAGAAATGTAGTGGTGGTCTTCTGATCCTATTAGTACAGTACCACAGGCAGCTGTAGTATATACAAGTTAGTGTAGTGCGTCCTCTGCACAGTGTGCACCTAAAGCTACCTGAAGAAAATTAGTGGTGTTCTTCTGATCCTATTAGTACAGTACCGCAGGCAGCTGCAGTATTTACAAGTTAGTGTAGTGTGTCCTCTGCACAGTGTACACCTAAAGCTACCTGAAGAAAATTAGTGGTGTTCTTCTGATCCTATTAGTACAGTACCGCAGGCAGCTACAGTATTTACAAGTTAGTTTAGTGCGTCCTCTGCACAGTGTGCACCTAAAGCTACCTAAACAAAATTAGTGGTGTTCTTCTGATCCTATTAGTACAGTACCGCAGGCAGCTGCAGTATTTACAAGTTAGTGTAGTGCGTTCTCTGCACAGTGTGCACCTAAAGCTACCTGAAGAAAATTAGTGGTGTTCTTCTGATCTTAATAGTACAGTACCGCAGGCAGCTGCAGTATTTACAAGTTAGTGTAGTGCGTCCTCTGCACAGTGTGCACCTAAAGCTACCTGAAGAAAATTTGTGGTGTTCTTCTGATCCTATTAGTACAGTACCACAGGCAGCTGTAGTATTTACAAGTTAGTGTAGTGCGTCCTCTGCACAGTGTGTACCTAAAGCTACCTGAAGAAAATTAGTGGTGTTCTTCTGATCCTATTAGTACAGTACCGCAGGCAGCTGCAGTATTTACAAGTTAGTTTAGTGCGTCCTCTGCACAGTGTGCACCTAAAGCTACCTAAACAAAATTAGTGGTGTTCTTCTGATCCTATTAGTACAGTACCGCAGGCAGCTGCAGTATTTACAAGTTAGTGTAGTGCGTTCTCTGCACAGTGTGCACCTAAAGCTACCTGAAGAAAATTAGTGGTGTTCTTCTGATCCTATTAGTACAGTACCGCAGGCAGCTGCAGTATTTACAAGTGTGCACCTAAAGCTACCTGAAGAAAATTTGTGGTGTTCTTCTGATCCTATTAGTACAGTACTGCAGGCAGCTGCAGTATTTACAGTTTAGTGTAGTGTGTCCCTTGCACAGTGTGCACCTAAAGCTACCTGAAAAAAATGAGTGGTGTTCTTCTGATCCTATTAATACCACAGGCAGGCAGCTACAGTATTTACAGTTAGTGTACTGTGTCCTCTGCACAGTGTGCACCTAAAGCTACCTGAAGAAAATTAGTGGTGTTCTTCTGATAATATTAATACCACAGGCAGGCAGCTACAGCATTTACAGTTAGTGTAGTGCGTCCTCTGCACAGTGTGCACCTAAAGCTACCTGAAGACAATTGCTGGTGTTCTCATACTAAAATTACTACAGACAGGCAGTTGATTCTGCTAGCTGCAGTATCAGTATATATACATCCCAGCTTTGTGCAGCTACATCTCACTGCAGGCCATTAGTATGTCTGGAGGGCCAACAAGGAGAGGCAGACAGTCACAAGCCAATAAAAGAGGGCAAGCAGGCTCTGTGTCTAGAGGCAACAGTGCTGGTCATGGAGACGGTGCATCCTCATCAGCATGTGGCCGTGGGACATGTTTGACCTTTTTTTCGGCAGCTGGCCATGTTGAACTGCAATATGCAGAAGACTTGGTAGAGTGGATGACCAAGCCGTCCTCATCCTCCTCATCCTCTCTCACCGAGGCTCAGGGTACTTTGTCTGGCAAAGCAGCTGCCAACGTGGCCTCTTCCCTCGGCACAATGGCATCAGTCACTCCTTCCCTAACCCCACCATGTCCTCCTGAGGATTCCCCCGAACTTTTTGAACACAGTGTTGGGTACATGCTCCAGGAGGATGCCCAGCGTTTTGAAGGCTCCGATGGTACCCAGCTAGAGGAAGGCAGTAACGTGAGCCCAGAGAGAGGGGGTGCCCAAGAAGGACAGCAATCTGGCAGTCATGTTCCCCCAGCTGCAGCATATTGCCAGCTTTGCTCCAGTGATTAGGAGGGAGGGGATGATGAGGTCACTGACTCCACGTGGGTGCCTGATAGGAGAGAGGAGGAGGAGTAGGAGGAGGAGGCACATCACCAATGAGGCAGGATGCCCTCCAGGGGCCAGCTTAAGGGCAGCACCGACTGCATCACACCGCAGAGCTCTGCATGTGCAGGGGGCTGCTGTCTCTGCGCGCTATTCCAAAAGTTAATTGGTGTGGGTTTTTTGAGACGAGTGCATCAGATCCTACCGCTGCTATTTGCAACATATGTCTCAAGCGTATCTCTCGTGGCCAAAACATCTCCCGCTTGAGCACCACATGCTGGACCAGACATATGTTGACCTGCCATGCAGTTCGTTGGCAAGCGTACCTAAAAGACCCACACCAAAGAACAAAGAGGACCTCTCCTTGCTCCTCATCAGCTGGGATCTCAAACCCCACTATACCTTCAGTCCTCTCTGAGACCTGCACTGAGAGGAATGAAGGTGCAGAATTAGGTGTGTCACAGCCAAGTACTTGGGGGCAATCTGCTATTGGTACACCAACGTCAGATTGTACCAGACAAATTTCCCTGCCCCAGCTGCTGCACTGCCGAAAGAAGTTCGCTCCCAGCCATCCACATGCCCAGTGGTTGAATGCTAGCTTGACTAAATTGCTAGCACTTCAACTGCTGCCTTTTCAGTTGGTAGACTCTGCCCCCTTCTGTGAGTTTGTGGAATGTGCGGTTCCTCCGTGGCAGGTTCCCAAACGCCACTTTTTCTCACGGAAGGCAATTCCGGCTCTCTACCGGCATGTGGAAGGCAATGTCTTGGCCTCGCTGGACAGGGCGGTCAGCGGTAAGGTGCATATTACCGCTGACTCATGGTCCAGCAGGCATGGACAGGGACGTTACCTATCTTTCACCACGCACTGGGTTACTCTTCTGGCAGCTGGGAAGGATGTAGGACAGGGTGCAGTAGTGTTGGAGGTTGTTCTGCCACCACGCCTCCAAAATACTACCAGTGGTGATTCTGCCACACCTCTCTCCTCCACCCCCTCCTCTTCTTCTTCCTCCATGGCCTCTTCCTGTGCTGATTTGACTTCAGAACCAGCGGTGCTCCGTAGGCGTTCAAGGGGCTACGCAAGCACACAGGCCAAAAGATGCCATCCGGTGCTTGAGCTGGTGTGCTTGGGGGACAGGAGCCACACTGGGGCAGAGATTCTGTCAGCTCTGCAGGGGCAGGTTCAGAGGTGGTTATCGCAATGCCAGCTTAAGGCACGTATGGTGGTTTGAGACAATGGCACCAACCTCTTCTCCGCCCTCCGACAGGGACAACTGATCCATGTGCCCTGTTTGGCTCATGTCCTTAACTTGGTGGTGCAGCGGTTCTTGGGCAGGTACCTGGGCTTACAGGATATCCTGAGGCAGACCAGGAAAGTCTGTGTGCATTTCCACAGGTCATATAATGCCAGTGCTCGGCTGGCTGACCTCCAAAAGGAATTTAACCTGCCCAAGAACCGCCTAATCTGTGACATGCCCACCAGGTGGAACTCAACGTTGGCCATGCTGCAGTGGCTGCACATGCAGCAGAGGGCCATCAATGAATACCTGTGCAACTATGGCACCAGGACAGGGTCAGGGGAGCTTGTTTTTTTTTTTTTCCACGCCAGTAGGCCATGATCAGGAATGCATGCACTGTCCTGTCACCATTTGAGGAGGCCACGAGGATGTTGAGGAGTGACAGTGCATGCATCAGTGACACTGTCCCCCTTGTCCACTTGTTGGAGCACACACTGCGTGGAATAATGGACAGGACACTTGAGGCAGAACAGAGGCAGGAAGAGGAGGACTTCCTTAGCTCTCAAGGCCCCCTTTATCCAGACAGTGTTCCTGTGTGCCCCCGATCACACAGGAAGAGGACGAGAAGGAGGAGGAGGAGGAGGAGGAGGAAGAACAGGAGGACTGTGTCAGCATGGAGGTGGAGACTGGCACTCAGCATCAGCAGCAGTCTTTAAGGGATCATATTAGAAGAAAAGATCTTGCGAGCCACAAACGGACCACTGCCTATAAAGTAAAGATGATGATAATAACCAGCTGCAAATGCAGATCACGTTTCATAACCGTGCAGTAGTAAATAAATAAATAAATGCGTTGCGCTAAAAAAATAAAATAAAATAAAATAAAAATAAATATGTATCCAAAGTCTATAATTAAAATATAAATCTATAGGTGGCAAATACAAAAATACTAATAAATGATGAACATTAAATCATAAGTGACAATCCGTGGAAAAAAATTAATTATTAAAGTGCAGAGTGCATAAATATTAACGCTGAAACCAAAGTGCATACATATACTGTAGAGGCACACAGTCCTTCCACATAAAGCTTATAAATGAGAGTTCATATGTGATGGATATAAATATCAAATATATAACAAAGTGTCCATCAGTGGTGTCATCTAGCATGCTCATCCAATGTGTGTAACTACAAAACCATGCTTCGGTGCACTCCAGTGACCCCCCAAAAGCCATAGTTGCCAACATTGTAAAAAAAAAAAGTGGGACACTTTTGTGGCTGTAGGCGGAGCCGTACAATAATTAGGGGGCGAGGCATTTGTTTGTAGGCGTGGTTTAGGAAAAATATACAAGCGGAAAAATGGGCGTGGTTTACGCGACATACTGGGCCTGACTTAAATGGGCGTGGCTCAAGAGGGTGTGGTTAGAGTCTGAGATGAATGAGGGATGGAGAGGGAGAGGGGGAGAGGGGGAGAGGGAAATGACGGGACAGCAGCCCCAGATCCTACACAATAAAAATATGTGTATTCTAGAAAGTTTAACAATCAGCAGATAAAGATACTCCAAACACCTGGTCTTAGCACTTCAATCATCCCGGCACCATGGTTGTTATGGTGTCAGGATGATTGAAGTGCATTATTTCTATTATTACATTGTAATATAAAATGAAATCATTCAACTCACCATAATGCCGAATCAGTGGGATACCTGAGCGTGTCACTAGCCACTTTGCCTGCCACCAGCCGTCCGTCCTTGCGTCAGACGTCCCAGCAGAGTCCGTCCTTGCATCAGGTGTCCCAGCAGAGTCCGTCCTTGCATCAGGTGCCCCCAGCGGAGCCCCCCTTACATCAGATGTCCCCAGCGGAGCCCCCCTCACACCAGGAGTCCCCGGCGGAGCCCCCCCTCACACCAGGAGTCCCCGGCGGAGCCCCCCTCACACCAGGAGTCCCCGGCGGAGCCCCCCTCACACCAGGAGTCCCCAGCGGAGCCCCCCCCACACCAAGAGTGCCCGGCGGAGCCCCCCCTCACACCAGGAGTCCTCAGCGGAGCCCCCTCACACCAGGAGTCCCCGGCGGAGCCCTCCCTCACACCAGGAGTCCCCGACCGAGCCCCCCCTCACACCAGGAGTCCCCGGCGGAGCCCCCCTCACACCAGGAGTCCCAGGCGGAGCCCCCCTCACACCAGAAGTCCCCAGCGGAGCCCCCCCACACCAAGAGTGCCCGGCGGAGCCCCCCTCACACCAGGAGTCCTCAACGGAGCCCCCTCACACCAGGAGTCCCCGGCGGAGCCCTCCCTCACACCAGGAGTCCCCGGCGGAGCCCCCCTCACACCAGGAGTCCCCGGCGGAGCCCCCCTCACACCAGGAGTCCCCGGCGGAGCCCCCCCTCACACCAGGAGTCCCCGGCGGAGCCCCCCTCACACCAGGAGTCTCCGGCGGAGCCCCCCTCGCACCAGGAGTCCCCGGCGGAGCCCCCCTCACACCAGGTGTCCCCGGCGGAGCTCCCCCTCACACCAGGAGTCCCCAACGGAGCCCCCCTCACACCAGGAGTCCCCGGCGGAGCCCTCCTTCACACCAGGAGTCCCCGACGGAGCCCCCCCTCACACCAGGAGTCCCCGGCGGAGCCCCCCTCACACCAGGAGTCCCCGGCGGAGCCCCCCCTCACACCAGGAGTCCCCGGCGGAGCCCCCCTCGCACCAGGAGTCCACGGCGGAGCCCCTCCTCACACCAGGTGTCCCCGGCGGAGCTCCCCCTCACATCAGGAGTCCCCAGCGGAGCTCCCCCTCACATCAGGTGTCCCCGGAGGAGCCCCCCCTCACATCAGGAGTCCCTGGCGGAGCCCCCCTCACACCAGGAGACCCCGACAGAGCCCCCCTCACATAAGGTGTCCCCAGTGGAGCTCCCCCTCATATCAGGAATCCCCGGCGGAGCCCCCCTTACATCAGGAGTCCCCAGCAGAGCTCCCCCTCACATCAGGTGTCCCCGGCAGAGCCCCCCTTACCTCAGGAGTCCCCGGCGGAGCCCCCCCTCACATCAGGTGTCCCCAGGGGAGCCCCCCTCACATCAGGTGTTCCCAGCGGAGCTCCCCCTCACATCAGGTGTCCCCGGCAGAGCCCCCCCTCACATCAGGTGTCCCCAGTGGAGCCCCCCCCTCACATCAGGTGTCCCCAGTGGAGCCCCCCCCTCACATCAGGTGTCCCGAGTGGAGCCCCCCCTCACATTAGGTGTCCCCAGTGGAGCCCCCCTCACATTAGGTGTCCCCAGTGGAGCCCCCCTTGCATCAGGTGTTAGATTCCCACAGCGGTGCGCCCCCCCCATCTCAGAGGTGTCCTAGTGTAGCGGCCGCATGGCTGGAACCCCCGCCCCTTTCCATATCAGACTGGTAGGGGGGCGGGGGGTAGGCAGGGCGAGGCGGAGGGTGGGCGGCAACGCAGGAGCTCCGTCTAGCCCCCCCAGCCGTCTTCCTGAACTTCTTTAAAATGGCGGCCGGCGGAGACAATGTCTCCGCTGGCCGTGGACCTCTAGCGGTGGCGGCGGCGAAATCATGAAGAACCGGATTTCTTGGGACATTTACCGGGACACCACAAATTCTGGAATGGCGTCTAAGTCCCGGGAATGTCTCGGGAAATCCGGGACAGTTGGCAACTATGAAAGCTTATGCGCTCACCTCAGAGTGTGTGGCACAGTAACTAAACTATGTCCAAACACGCTTTGGAGCCACCCCTGGGCTCTATAATGAAGTACAGGTGCCGATCTCCAGCTGGTTCAGTCAGTACCGCTGTAGACGCACACAGCCTGTGGTACGAAGGGCACAGAATCAGACTGGAGATACCTGGGTAAGCAGGTTTCATTTTTCATTGCATCTGGCTGTACATGTTCAATAGGCCTAATAGGGAGGTGTCTGCAATGTGCTTTTATATGGCAGTGCTGTGGGACAACAGGTCCCAGTGTCTGTCAAAGAAAGCACAGCTAAAATATTATTATGTTTCGCTGTTATACTTATATATATATATTTTTATAAATTTTTATACTTACCTCCATTTTTTGCCCCCATTGTTACTCCCATTTTTACTATTGTTAATATTATTGTCTCCATGTTTACTACCATGCACTTCTCCCCATTCATATACATGTTTCCATGCCACTCATTATTATATAACCTCTTTTTTTCTCTGTGTATATTATGTTACCTTGTAGTTCCCCTCCCGCCCACAATTGGCGCTGTGCTTTCTTTGACAGATGCTGGGACTTGTTGTCCCACAGCACTGCCATAAAAAAGCACATTGCAGACACCTCCCTATCAGGCCTATTGAAGGAGCAGTGGCTCCGAGCGTGTAGCCTTCTCTCAACCTCCCTGCAAGCCCTCCTCCCTGGACGATCCCTCCCCTGGATACCGAACCCGGAAGCGGACAGATGACCTGTGACGTCACGCACGTTCCATGTGCGCTCCACGCCGGCCCCTAGTCTCATCCTGGTGGCCACAGTAGGAGCTCCCGGCTGGTAATCCACCTTCTGTAGCCCAGCATCCCTGCAGCGTCACCACCACAGGATCAGAGGGAACACAGAGGTCCACATACCTATACAGATGAGCCTTTTATATGTTTTTATCCTGTAAGTGTGTTTTTACCTGGTGTCAGTAAATATCATTTGTTAATACTACACTCAGGTGGCGCTTCCTTCTCTACCCCTCACTCAACCAGCTACCAAGCACCTGATGCTGATGTAACTGAATAATTTTTTTTGAAATGTCAGATCCCTTCAAGACTGCCTATGCTGATGCTGAGTGACTATCCTGTTATGCTGAGTGACTATCTTCTTCCTCCTCAATGATCATGCTGAAAGCTTGTAAGAATATTTTTGGTTCTGGGCGCCACCACCAGTGGCTAAGGCCCAATTTTTCAGCCCCTGTTTAACAGGGGCGTGTAATTACAATTTTTGATGCAATATTTTGCAAGGAGGGTTCGTTGCTGCACTCAACTAGAGTATTTGTGGGGGGTTGCAGTGTTGTGGCACCAGCACCAGTGCCTAAGGCCCAATTTTTCAGCCCCTGTCTAACAAGGGTGTGTAAATACAATTTTTGATGCAATACTTTGCAGCAGGGCTTGTTCCTGCACTCCAACTAGAGTATCTGTGAGGGGTTGTAGTGTTGTGGCACCAGCACCAGTGCCTAAGGCCCAATTTTTCAGCCCCTGTTTAACAGGGGCGTGTAATTACAATTTTTGATGCAATATTTTGCAGGAGGGCTCATTCCTGTGCTCCAACTAGAGTATCTGTGAGGGGTTGCAGTTTTGTGGCACCAGTGCCTAAGGCCCAATTTTTTTGCCCCTGTTCAACAGGGACATGTAATTACAATTATTGATCTAATATTTCACAGCAGGGCCCGTTTCTGCGCCCATCAAGAGTAACTGTGAGGCCTTACAGTGTTGTGGCACCAGCACCACCACCACCAAAGGCCCAATTTTTCTGCCCCTGTTCAACAGGTGAATGTAATTACAATTCTTGATCTAATATTTCACAGCAGGGCCCGTTTCTGCGCCCACCAAGAGTAACTGTGAGGACTTACAGTGTTGTGGCACCAGCACCACCACCACCAAAGGCCCAATTTTTCTGACCCTGTTCAACAGGTTCATGTAATTACAATTCTTGATCTAATATTTCACAGCAGAGCCCATTCCTGCGCCCACCAAGAGTAACTGTGAGGGCTTACAGTGTTGTGGCAACACCAACTCCTAAGGCCCCAATTTCTGCAGAGTATATAGGGCAGGCCCCTACTTTCAAACATCCAACTTACAAACGACTCCTACTTGCAAACGGAAGGAGACAACAGGAAGTGAGATGAAATCTACCCCTAGGAGGGGAAATTCTTTCCTGTAAGAGTTAATATGGGAAAAACGTGTCTCCTTTCCACTGATGCTTTATCACCAATCCTTGTTTCACTAAAAACCCCAAATTGTCAAAAAACATTTGTCATTGGGACAGAAAGTGAGGTAAAATCTTCTGAAGAGGTGCACAGACAGCAAAACAAATGTCACAGGGGTGATAACCCTTCCCTATGTTTTCCAAAAAGCTTAAAAATAGATTTTTTGGCTGGAGCTACACTTTAAAAATGTACCAGTTCAAAATTACAAACAGTTTCTATGTAGCAACAAACCTACAGTCCCTGTTTTGTTTGCACCGCCTGTATACTGCTGTTCAGAGGGCCTGGGGCCCCACTCCTTTCCTTTTTTTAATTTGGGTGCGTGGTTCCCCTAATATCCATACAAGACCCAAAGGGCCTGGTAATGGACTGGGGGGGGGGTACTCATGCCGTTTGTCTCACTGATTTTCCTCCATATTACTGGGACCGGACATTACATTAAAGCCGTAAGCAGTTTTAAATGACTTTTATTACTTTAAAAATGTCATTTTGTGCAGGGACTGTTCTAAGCACGGGAAACACGCGCCACTTTACAGGCATATTATAGACACCCCCCAGGTATGATATTTAAAGGAATATTTCACTTTTTTTTTCACTTTGAGCATCATTAAAATCACTGCTCCCGAAAAAATGTCTGTTTTTATAACTTTTTTTTGCATTGATACATATCCCCTGGAGCAGGATCCGGGTCCCCAAACACTTTTTAGGACAATACCATGCAAATTACCCTTTAAAATTAGCACTTTTGATTTTGAACGTTCGAGACCCATAGACTTCAATGGGGTTCTAACGTTCGTGCAAATTTTCAGTCCGTTCGCAGGTTCTGGTGCGAACCGAACCGGGGGGGTTCGGCTCATCCCTACTGGCCACTACATTCAGACACCACCCACACAAACGCCCAATGCCAGCCTATCTAGCATTCTGACAAATGAAAATCGATAAGAGGCAGTCCTTCTTAATCACTAGGAAGTGTATTGTTCTTGTTCTCGCCATCCTAAGAAAGCATGCTGTAGTGACCACTAGGGGAAGCATTTCTCAATGAATCACCACTATTTGACCTGGGTCATCCTTCCTTTGATGTTGGTTTAACTCAGGAAATCAGTCATCGTAGCAGCAGTTGATTTTTGAGGCTTTTGTTTGCAGTCACGATAATCAGGCACTTCAATCTTTATTACATCAGGTGGTTTGAAGCCAAGCTTTCTTATCCCATACTCCTTTGCCAGGGGATATGCGTGACCCTTTTCCTCCAGATAAAGACTCTGATATGCATTCTTCAGGTACATAGCCCTGATGGGTAACCTGCTGAATGGCATTCCAGGCTGCCCCCAAGAGTGACTAGGCTAGTTGTAACCAGATTTCATATTCAAAAACATCTTACATTATGAAATAAAACATTTTGCCTTCCAACATGGGGTAAGGTGTTTTAGAGGATGGGAAAACTTTTGGAGAAGTCCTGGAGGTGAGCATGGGAGGAGATTACAAGGAAGCTAAAGAGGTCTTGGGGGGAGTGAGGTGGACAATTTGGGTGTTATCTCAAGATGAGGTTGGTGATGTAGCTAGGGGCAATGTTGTGGATGGCTCTGTATGTTGTGGTTAGTATTTTAAATCTCATACATTGGACTAGGGGAAACTAATGAAGAGATTGGCAGAGAGGGGCAGCAGCCATGGATCAGTTAGTAATGTGTATGAGTCTAGCAAATAATTGCTGGAACCTTGTCCAATGTGCTATTAACAGCAGATCAATAACTGTATATGCAGGATTGCCTATCGCAATTGGAGGTTTTAACATAAAGCAGGAAGCTATTCCAGTCAAATACAAACTCTTCAATTGGAGTCGTTTTCTCCCTGACAACCTTTCAAACTTGGTGACTGCTGAAAACCTTTCAAACTAGCTGACTGGATTTAAACGTACATTGCATAAAAGAGAATCTTACCAGCAGTGTAATCAACAGAGATTTACCTTATATTATGTATAATAAGAACATTGTATGTTCATTTGACATGGCATTTATATCTTTAGGATAAATGTTTTTAGCTCATGTTTGGGTTTTATGTATTTTTGATTAAACTACATTTATATTAATTCCAGATGAATGTAAATCCATATTATAAAAGTATAAAATCTGCCTCATATGTGCTAACTTGTGTAATGGGTCAAACAGTTGACCAGTTCTTTGAACCACAATCTAGACACATACGTATCTTTGGCAATGACCGTTAATGAGCTGAACACATGTTTTAGGTATCAGAATACTAAAAATATGCAGCCAGATTGTTGGGCAGACTAGTAGGATACAGTGTCAAACAGCGTTATTCAAGTAATGACCTCACTTTGACCAGAATCCATTACACCCAAGACATGACCCAGCTGGATGGATTACAACCAAGTCAGTTTTGTAAAACAAATCCCTCCACAACATGTTGGACAGTGAGAACTGTGATGCCTAGTAAATAAAATGTGTGCTGGGTTTATAGAATGTATAAAATATTTTGCACCTTGTTTTCTAGGGGTTCTGTATTATTGTGCTAATTCATTCTTCATGTGATCTGAACAGATAATGTAGTTCTGAATGCAATGTAATTTAAACTCTGCCAATTATGTCCATAAAATGTAAAACTCCTGCCAAAGGGCAGACACTAAAGTTAGTCAAACTCCTGCCAATACTATTGTTAGTCAGAAAAAACTTTTTTGTGTTCCCCTGGAATTCTGGTTTTCCTTTTTTACTATGGGTTCCACCTTCTAGAGTTTGGAACAAAATTTGTCTAAATACTTTCACCTGTCTAATAAGAGTGTGCCAGTGGCCAGAAAGGGCACACTCATTGGACAGGGGTATGGCATGAAATTGAAAACTAGCCCCGAACAAAAATGGCAACCCCCTCAAATTACTAGTTTTTAGAGTAAGGTGCACATGGAAGCGATGTACACAGAATAAAGAAAACAAAAAGAAAATCCCAGTACACTTACCAGCTAGCCAGGAAAAAAGACTTAGCCCTGAACTCATGGAAATTGGTCAGGGGTATGGTAGGTGGGTGAGACCTTGCCCTGAACTCATGGAAATGGTAAGGAATATGGCATAGAGGTGAGGCTTTGCCCTGAACCCATGGAAGTTGCACAGGGTTATGGCATGCAGGTGAGACTTAGCCCTGAACTTAAGGAAGTTGGACCTGGGTATGTCATGCAGGTGAGACTTAGCCCTGAACTCAAGAAAGTGGTCAGGGATATAGCATGCAGGTGAGACTTAGCCCTGAACCTATGGAAGTTGGATAGGGGTATTGCATGTAGATAAGACTTAGCCTTGAACTCATGGAAGTTGGAAAGGGATATGGCATGCAGGTGAGACTATGCCATGAACTCATGGAAGTGGTACGGTATATGGCATGCAGGTGAGACTATGCCATGAACTCATGGAAGTGGTAAGGTATATGGCATGCAGGTGAGGCTTTGCCTTGATTCCATGGAAGTTGTGCAGGGTTATGGCATGCAGGTGAGCCTTAGCCCTGAGCTCTAGGAAGTTGGACAAGGGTATGGTATTCAGGTGAGACTTAGCCCCGAACCCATGGACGTTGAATAGGGGTATTGCATGTAGGTAAGACTTAGCCTTGAACTCATGGAAGCTGGACAGGGGTATGGCATGCAGATGAGACTTAGCGCTGAACTCATAAAAGTGGTCAGGGGTATTGCATGTAGGTAGGACTTGGACTTGAACTCATGGAAGTTGGACAGGGGTATGGCATGCAAGTGAGACTTAGCCCTGAACTCATGGAAGTGGGTCAGGGCTATGGTACGCAGGTGAGACTTAGCCCCGAACCCATGGAAGCTAGATAGGGGTATGGTATGTACGGTAGGTGAAATTTAGCCCTCAGTGACAAAATAAAAACAAATTCAGAGTGACACTTAGAGGAGAGTTGTCTGATCTATAAATGTAAAAACAACACTTTGTGGTACTTTAATGGGGAAGAGCCTTAGGGTCATCCTAAAATGTATTAAACAGAATTCTGAGTTTCAAAGTCATAATTTTGAGATTAAAAGTAATAATTCTGAGTTTCAAAGACAGAGTTCTGAGATCAAAAGTCAGAATGCTGAATAAAAGTCAGAATTCTAAGTTTTAAAGTCAGACATTCTCAGATTGAAAGTCAAAATTCTGAAATTTTAAAGTTAGAACTCAGAGGTTTAAAGCCCTATCGTGCAATTGTCAGTTAAAATAACACAATTCCGTATCATAAAAAAGGGTCCGGTCATAAAGGGGGGTAAACCTTTCGGAGCTGAAGTGGTTAAACAAAATACACAGCAAGAATTTTGTGCACTTCCCCTATCCTTCATCACATTATGCTTACACAAATAACAGCAATGGTTTAAACATTTCTTTTTCCAACCCATGCACATAAGAGTAGCAAGGCTTTTTTTGTTATTAGATGGAGAGAAATTGTACTAAATAGTACATGTTGGTCAGTAAACCACCAGACTACGTGACATTGCTAAAATTCATGTAATTGATTGCCATATCTTGCTGCTGTTTTGTACTGTGTATGGTAAATTCTACTGTATGTAAATACTGTACTGACTATTAGCCCTTGAGCTTAGGTGGGTGTGTAGGGGCAACTAAAGTTACATATGACATTTTAAATTGATAGTTCTATCTAGGGAATGGTGCTTACATTACTTCATAGTATATGACGGATATAGAATTTAACAAGTGTAAATACTGAGCATGTGTGGCATAACACATACAGTAAGGATATAATGTATGAGCCATGCGTAGCATTTCCCTGCACAGTAAATTCTTATGATAGCCTTATGCTATGTTATGTAAATGTTAGCATATAAAATGACATTTAACAAGGGCTCATTGATAATTTACTTCAAGATATAATATGTACAATAAATACTTGTCAAATTCATATTCCAGTTTGTTAGACCAACCTATCATGTTGCACCATCTCATACACAAACACTTACTGAATAAACTACAATAGGTCACTGTGTTTTTCCAGAATGGGTTTGTCAAGTTTCCAGTAAAAATAAAATCACTGATATAGGTATGTCCTAATTATAGTATATAGTTTTGATCTCACTTTTATTCTCTTTATTCGATTAACAATAAGAATGGGCACAGCATTTGGCCAATAAGTCAATACAGGAAAACAATGTAAAGTATGTTAGTATAGGTTGAGAGGGACTTAACAATACCGTGTCCAGTGGTGAACACGAACAAACAGTGGAATGGATGGTCGTCAGACTAATAGCAGGCAGAGGAGGGGGGGCTCAATTTTTATGATTAACCACTTCAGCCCCGGAAGGAATTACCCCCTTCCTGACCAGAGCATTTTTTGCAATTCTGCACTGCGTCGCCTTAGTTGACAATTGCGTGGTCGTTGTAGCCAAACATAACTCCTTTTTTTCCCCACAAATAGAGTTTTCTTTTGGTGGTATTTGATCACCTCTACGGTTTTTATTTTTTGTGCTATAAACAAAAAAAGAGCGACAATTTTGAAAGAAAAGCAATATTTTTTCTTTTTGCTATAATAAATATCCCCCAAAAATATATAAAAAAACAAATTTCTTCCACAGTTTAGGCCGATATGTATTCTTCTAGATATTTTTGGTAAAAAAAATCGCAATAAGTGTATATTGATTGATTTGCGCAAAAGTTATAGTGTACAAAATAGGGGATAGACTTATGGCATTTTTATTATTATTTTTTTTTTACTAGTAATGGCGGCGATCTGTGATTTTATCATGACTGCGACGTTGTGGCAGACAGATCGGACACTTTTGACACTATTTTGGGACCATTGACATCTATACAGCGATCAGAGCTAAAAATAGCCAATGATTACTGTATAAATGTCACTGGCAGGGAAGGGGTTAAACACTAGGGGGCGATCAAGGGGTGAAAATGTGTTCCCTCAGTGTGTTCTAACTGTGGGGGGGATGGGATTCGCTAGAACATGACAGAGATCCCTGTTCCCAATCACTGGGAGCAGTAGATCTCTGTCATGTCACTAGGCAGAACAGGGAAATGCCTCGTTTACATAGGCATCTCCCCGTTCTGCCTCTCCTCCTTGTAATCACGGGCCAACGGCGAACATCGAGTCCGCAGGACCCACGGGCACACTCCGGCTGCGTGCGCGCGCTAGGCGGGAAATAAGAAAGGAAGTATGGGTATGCCCTTTTGCGCACCCGTGTCATTCTGCCGATGTAAATCTGCGCGCGGCGGTCGGCAAATGGTTAATAGGTGCAATTAAGTGGAAGCATCAATGAAAGGATCCGAGTCTGAGTTGATACCATTAGGTATATTGAAAACATTGCATTACAGATTGTTGAATTTCTACGGGCAAGGTTTAAATGAAAGATTCCCAAACAATGAAGAATTTTTCAATCCGTAATTTTTTATGCAGGGAGGCCTCGGCCAATTCAGTTTTATTTATAACATTATAGCAACATTATCAAAACTACAACTTCAAACTGTGTAATCTTTTATTATTTTGGAAAAAGAACAGTTAATCTTTTATAATTTCCTTGATACATTTTGTTGATAAAAATAATTTTATGAATGTTTAATACCTAAGAATGCCCTATTTCTATCCATGGGATTTAGTAAACGTACATCTTCTTCTTGCCTTGTAAAGTTTTATACCTAGGCTTGGCAGATCATAGATAACCTCCATGTCAAACTCCTTCTGAAAGTTGTGAAAAAATGTGTTTTGTATAAGGGTATTCTCTTTTCTGAATCTCATTGCCCACAGGATAATGGTCTTCTCTTGGCACAAGTGATCAAATGTTTTAAGAAGTTCATTCAGGTATGGGTGGTTGTACACTACGTCTGCAGCAAGGATGTATTCAAAGTGTGAGGTGGATTTAGGAAATTTCTCCTCCAGATTGGATCCCCAGGTTAGCTCTTTAACTTGTGGTACATGTTTGCATTTCAGTTTTGTATTTCGAACAACATTATACTGCAGATTTCCTATCAGGTCCTCCAGGTCTGTTGCTATGACTTGTGCTCCTGCAATAAGAGAATAAGCATCAAAAATTAAACTTAAAAACAAACTCAGTTTGTGCACTTCTTTTTATACATAATCATTTTTTTTTTGGAAAACCTTTATTTTGCATATAATCTATACATTAGTTGGAAGATATCCCTAACTACATTGTGTCTTATACAGTAGTATAACTTTTGTAAAAATGTTCCCTCCTCCCTTCTCTTTCCTATCCAGCCTAACCAGTATAAAAAGATCTGTGTACTCACCTATTTTAGCTTGCTCTGGTCCAGTCACACGATCCCAAAACTTCAGCTTGCTTAAACAGAGTTGCACTATCACATGACCAGAGCTCTGGTTTGGTGCTGTCAAGCACTCCCTTGCACAGAATTGCAGGATCACATGACCGGAGCTCTGGTCCAGTGCTGTTGATCGCTCCCTTGTACAGAGTTGCAGGATCACATGACCGGAGCTCTGGTCCAGTGTTGTTGATCACTCCCTTGCACAGAGTTGCAGGATTACATGACCGGAGCTCTGGTCTGGTGTTGTTGATCGCTCTCTTGCACAGAGTTGTCGGATCACATGACCAAAACTCTGGTCCGGTGTTGTCAAGTGTTCCCTTGCGCAGAGTTGTAGGATGACATGATCAGAGCGCTGCTCTGGTCATATGATCCTGCAACTGTATGAAAGGGATTGCTGGACAACGGCTGTGAATTCCGAAAGCTATGACGTCACCCGTTGGCTACCATGGCCTGCCCATTGCTGGTGCTCCCTCATCTTCCCTGTGACCAGAGCAAGATGAACTATTGATGGAATACATAAGGGAGTTATTTTACCTGCCAAATGATTTGTATTTATGTCCATCCAGTCCTGACAAATACACAGCTCTATTACACAGCACAGCCAGGTGGATGACATAACGTACAGTTGAGATCTGTGGATACCATACTGTTATAGTAATGTTTGGTAAGGCACTAGTGTTACTGCAAAGCACAGTAGTAATCAATGTATGGTGCAATGCATTGCAATGCCATGCTTACTGAACACCATCCCAGAGCATCTACAGAATGAACCTCTGCTACAGTGCACTGAAGCACACCACAACACAGGATGTGGTGAACTGCAGGTACAAAAAAAACTGAGCAGGGGTGATTTTTTCCTATTCAAAATCATGTGTTACCACAATACAACCTGGTATGAGTGGGTCTTTAAAAAATACAAATGTGTCCTCTCCCCAATCAAAGCCTTTTTAATGGACAGTGAAAAAGATAAAGCAGACTGATGGAGTCAGCCTTCTACTAACTCTGCCTTTTCCTCTTATCAGCTTGTTTCTTGTCAACCTATTTACACACAGCTCACCCTATCAGTCCTCTCCCAATTGGATTGCTGCTATTTAGGGGAGAGGCAAGAGGCTGAAAATCTGCCTAAAGAAAATTTCAGTAGATAAATAGAAAGTAGTAGTGTCACTCACCGGTCTTGAAGAGGAGTATGTGTCCAAACAGGAGGAATCTATTCTATCCAATGTTACGATGGATTACAGTCCATCTTTGTCAAGGCCCTTGACAAGAATAAACTGCGATCCATCAAAACGTTATACGTACCTAATAAATGCCTCTTGTTTGGATACACACTCCTGCTCAAGAACTGTGAGTGATTAAAGACCGCTGATCGCTCAGTTCCTGGGTCCACCTGAGCACAGAGTCGTGACTGTTAATCACTGCTCTGTGCACTGCCCCTCCAGTGCTCACTGGAGCGCCGGGGCTATGGAGGGGGCGAGAGTGGCTGGCTCATGCTCTCAGTGGAATGCTGAGAGGCTGAGCCTGCTGCTGTTCCAGGCATCAATTGGATACCGAAATTATTGTCAGAATTCCTGCAGTGTCTGGAGAGGCTCTATGACATCAGCTGACAGTGGTTATGGTTAGGCCATGTACAGTGTCTTGAAAAAGTATTCATACCCCTTGAAATTTTCCACATTTTTTCATGTTACAACCATCAACGTTAATGTATTTTATTGGGATTTTATGTGATAGACCAACACAAAGTGGCACATAATTGTGAAGTGGAAGGAAAATGATAAAAGGAACACAAATGCATTCCACACTTTTCAGATATTTATTTGTAAAAGAACATTTAGAATTTTCCTTCCACTTCACAATTATGTACCAATTTGTGTTGGTCTATCACATAAAATCCCAATAAAATACATTTTACACGTTTTTGGTTTTAACATGACAAAATATGGAAAATTGCAAGGGGTATGAATACTTTTTCAGGCACCGTAAGATTCCATTGAAACATATTAAGCCAAACTGATTTTCAAAAACCAGATTGCTACAGTTTATCATGGCATAAGTCTGATCCACAAATTAAATTGTACTTACCCAGTAAACTAGCTACTACAGAAACTAGCCCAGTTCCAGATCCTATTTCAATGATGCGTTTGTCCTCTAACCCCAATTGCTTTGCATGTTTTTCCAAAAAGTAACAAAGTACAAGTGCCTGTAGAGAGCACAAATACATATTGGAAGACTTTGATCAAATATTAAAAACTACCGAAGAGTATTTCACAAAGCCTGAAACACCTATTTTTACATTAGGGTACAAACATGATATTAAAAAAAATCTAAAAACATAATGCACTTCATGAATATTTTAATCCAAATAGATAGTCTTATTTATAGGTAACTTTTGATGTCAAAATGTTAGTAAACCTAGAATCGCAATATACCAGCTTTAGATATACAATGTATTAGCAGTATACTTTCTAACTCACAGTTTAGCTTGCTATATATTCTATCACCACAATCTTCAAAAGAGTAATATCCCCAATAGACAGCACAGACTGTTTTGCTACTGGACAGTAGCGTAACTAGAACCTTCAGAGTCTCGATGCAAGAAACCATGAAGGGCCCCCTGACCTCCGGATGGGGCCCTTTCCTCCAAACCCTGTGGCAGAACGCAAGTGCGACGTTTGTGTGGTAGTTCTGCCACTGGTTTTTATTTTTATTTTATTTAATTTTTCGACCATTTGTTTCATTCATTTTTTTACAATATTTTTTAAAATGTTTTTTTACAATTTTATAGGAGCCCCATTGGGGGCTTTGGTAAGATACCGGGGGTCTAAACAGACCTCTGATGTTTCACTTTTGAGACAGAGAAAGGAGATTAAGGACACATCCCTCAATCTCCTTCTTTGCAGCCTTAGCTGCACAGAATGAATGGCTAGGAATAGCTCTGTACAGAGTTTCCTGTTCATTCACAAACTGAAGCATAGGAAACATAGTTTTCTATGTTTCAGTTGTGAAAAGACAGGGTCATTGATTGGTACAAACCACTGACTCTCTTTTCAGAAAAGGCTTTGTCCTGACAGATTCCCCAGCAGCAGCCGGTGGGAAGAGCTATTAGGACAATGGGGGGGGGGGCAGGAAAGAAGCACAGGGGGGCTGGAGAGCACACAGGGGGGGGGCAGCAGGAAGAAGCTGCATAGGAGAAGCTGTGGGGGTGGCTGCATATAAAGGAACCAAAATCTCTCCATTTTTCTCCCTCTTCTCCTCCTCTCCCTCCTGCAGGCATTCAGTGGCTGCAGGAGGAAAATGGAGAGATCAGTTCCTCTATGCCAGTGTTTCTCAATCTTTTTCCAGTCAAGGCACCCTTGAAGTATACCCCTAGGTGAATGGGGGGCTGTACAGCAAACACCCTGCAACTGTGTGCATTGATGCCTCTGTAAAAGCGATCTGAGCATGGATTGCTTTTCAGAGGAATGACATTTTCTTGCTGGTACTATAAACAAGCTGTAAAAAAAAAAATATATAGGGGGTCAAGATTAAAAGTAATGTTCATACATACACACACATGTAAACACACATGTACACACATACATATATATAAACACATACACACATACATGCACCCCCACACACACACACATTATATTTATATATATATATATATATATATATATATATATATATATATATATATATATATATATATATATATATATATATATATATATATATAAGAGACACATACATACATACACACACATACATGTGTACACACACACACACACATACCTGTACACACACATATATAAACACACACACACACATACAGTATCTCACAAAAGTGAGTACACCCCTAACATTTTTGTAAAATATTTTATTATATCTTTTCATGTGACAACACTGAAGAAATGACACTTTACTACAATGTAAAGTAGTAAGCAGGTAATGTCTAAACCGCTGGCAACAAAAGTGAGTAAACCCCTAAGTGAAAATGTCCAAATTGAGCCCAAAGTGTCAATATTTTGTGTGGCCACCATTATTTTCCAGCACTTCCTTAACCCTCTTGTCATGGAGTTCACCAGAGCTTCAAAGGCTGCCAATATAGTCCTCTTCCACTCCTCCATGACGACATCACGGAGCTGGTGGATGTTAGAGACCTGGCGCTCTTCCACCTTCCATTTTAAGGGAGGCCCCACAGATACTCAATAGGGTTTAGGTCTAGAGACATACTTTACCCTCAGCTTCTTTAGCAAGGCAGTGGTCGTCTTGGAGGTGTGTTTGGGGTCGGTATCATGCTAGAATACTGCCCTTCGGCCCAGTCTCCGAAGGGAGGGGACCATGATTGTCCAATTAAAAACACCTGTTTAGAGACAATATGGCACCCAGCTGTGTTAAATCAAACCCTCCTTGTCCTAATAAGACTTCACCAACTTCAAGGATAACAGATTTACGACTTTGGGAGAATTAACTTTCAATAACCCCACCTCATGTGTTATATGTCTCACTATATAATCCTATATGTATGTATTTTACCAGTTTTAATGAGGGCACAAGCAGACCTTTGTTTGACCCTGTCAAACTTAATTATTGTACTTTACATAACTTTCCCATATTCCACATAATTATTTCTAAACCACCTGTATAAGATGTTCTTATCTTATCAGGTTGTAATTCAACTGCTGTCAAAAGTTTTTTCTTCTTCTAATTAGTGAATTTAAAAACTATGACGTAATCTAATGAACTTTCATCCAGTAAACTATCTTATAAAAAATATCAGAAAGAAGCAGAGAGGTCATCTACAGTTCAACATTTAAAAATGAAGACTTTCTATATTTATGGAATAACATAGTATACATTAATAAAGGTTAATAACTATTGCTTTACTTATTGAATAATAATATTGATAAGACCATTACTACGGTATATAATAATATTTATAATAATTATATTAGTTAATATGAAATTCTACTACATTTCCCCCCTGTTGAGGCATAAGCCTCACAGCAATTACAATACAGGTTACCCACCATGCCCTTCAGAGACCCCATGCACCGGACACTTATCACATAAATTCTCCAAAAATATAAAAAATAAATCAGTCCAATCAAAACCACACTGCATCTTTTTCTGTAGCTGCAAAGTCTTCTCCATATGTGGCACGAAAGATATAGTTGTCAGTCTCAGTGGCATTGTGATCATCCTTGCCACAAACTTCTTGCAACAGACAACAGTTACTCAGCAACATCACATCAAGGATAACAGGGAAGAGGAACAATCCATTTAGCTAGTGAATGAAAGCCAAATATGTGGTTCCAGGGACCATTCAGCAGACTCAGTCCCATAAGGCTCTGCCTTTTCCTGCATAGGTCTTTTCAGCTTAGCCAAGTGCTTGATGTTTTTGGAGAGATCTCCTTCTTCATCATCATTTGCTGGTTCGGTATCATAGCACATGCTGCTTTGGATGCTATAAGACACAAGTTCAGTGCATACCTGTTCTGCAAAGATACAAGTCTCAGATGTTCCAGTTCCTCCTTTATTGCATTAAATCCTACCTTTGTAGCAATTAACATTTGTAACAAGTTGCATCATGTCTTCTGTGATCACCCAATATTTGTCCGGATATAAAATACACTTCAAAATTATAGTTGTAAAAAATAAAAAATAGTCAGTGTCAGGATACAATAGGTCTCTGGCAAGCAGTTCAGGGCAACCTACAAAGTAATGGCTCCTACACTATCATTTTATCTAATAACTTAATTTAGTGCGTTCCTTTTACTTCTACAACATCCGCTAAAATAATATACATGTATCTATATAGTTTTATCATAATACAATACTTAGAATATTTCTCAACATTATTAGTACATTTCAGTATGAAGTATTTTATATAAATTATTATTTTACATTTTATTTCCAAGTTTCCAGCCAATACTATTTCCCATACAATAAATTTAAAATTCTTATAATTTCTTAACCTTGACTCCACCTACCAGTTACTATTACCCTGGGCATGTCATAGGTCAATATAGTCAGGCCAGATATTTTATTAGTTATAATCCTGTAGTCTTCCCACAAAGTTTGCTAAACCCAAAACCAATTTCACTTTTTGTCCATCCCTGCACATACTATACTGTAGAATCATATACAATAACAGTCAGCATGGGTCTCTTCTGCCAGTCACTGCTATACTGTCTAAGTCAGTAGCCTACCTCTCCTATGTCTTAAAATATTAATTATAAAACATCATATTAAGTAAATCTGTACACACACATATATCTTGCTGTTTTTTTTATAAGTATCCCCCAACATATAAATGAGAGTTCTTGGCCCACATCATGCAAATATCAAGATAAATAACATAACGTAGCTTATAAAGCATCATTATCATACATTCCTAGTGAAAATGTCATACTCATTACATTACACCTCCCCACTTTTTTTTCTCAAAAAATGATAAAACTATTTGTTTATGATGATTGAACATTTTCTCAAAGTGGAACTCTACTCATAAAAATGTGATAAAAATAATGTTCATTAGCAAGAAAAATACATTCCACATTAAGTATTATGCTACCATTTTACTGAAGCCCAGAACCTTTGAGCAGCAGTAGAATTTTCAGGCAGACTGGCCTCAAGATTTTAATCAGTGCAAAAAAAAAAGATAGAGCACGACTGAGCATGTGCTGAACAGGGTGGAACAGTGGATTTTAAACAGTATAGGCACTCATTTTTACTGTGTTTCATAGCTACACCTGAAAAAGGGGTAAGCCTCAAGTGACCCAGCAGGACTTAATTTTCTGATCAAAGTTTCATTTTAAGGTGTTCACAATAATAAAACTTATATCATATATAACAATCAAAACAACGGTAATTCTCTACATACAGAGTATTACATACGATTATTTAGAATTGCCCATTACTTAAATACTTCTAATGTCTTTTTCTGAAACAGTTCCCTGTATGCATTCCACTTGCACTTATGTGAATACCACTCCTGCCAATCTCACTCAGACTTTGACTACTATAGAAACTGAAAATGTCACTGTCACAAATGTGGATTTAAATGGACACTTGAATTTTGAATTATTCCACTTCCTTTTATGATCTTTAATGTACTTGCAATCATCAAGAGTTACTGACATACGTTCCTTTAGTGGCTTTGATTGGAACAAGAGATCACATCTAAAACAAGGATCTGTTTAGAAACAAAACTACACCAATTTAGTTAATTCTTTTAAACACATGAACATTTTATTTCCCACTGTACAGTATTAAGTCTAAGCAACTATCATTTGCTTCTAGAACACCTAAACTTAATGACAAATCTATCCAAAGTTTAATATGGCCCAGTAAATTGTATTTAATTTGGTCTACAACAGCCCATACATCCTGTCCAGCAATGAATATGAGTGTGGACACAAGGTTCTATCGTCTATGCCAAGCATAGAACAAAATGGAACTGATTTTTCATAAAAATGGGTACAATTATCTGATATCAGTTCTGTGTACACCTCAATCCTGGGAAAAACTGCCCACATCAGACATTTAGCTGTTGTCTCGTACATTTGCATGACCATATGAAAAACTTTGATTTACTTTAAAAAGGAGCAGA